>CM030361.1:224988488-225484386 GCA_017893485.1 Hemerocallis citrina | reverse complement strand
CCGAGGCGAAGAGCGATGGCGAGGGACTTCCACCCAAGCAGGCCCCCATTCTCCCGTGCCATCATGGAGTCTCCAGTTCCCGACAACTTCAAGCCTCTACACTTCGAGACCTACACAGGGAGTCAGACCCTGCGGATCACACTGAGAGTTTCAAAACTCTAATGATCCATCATGCATCCGACGCCCTCCTCTGTAAGACCTTCCCAGCCACACTCAAGGGACTGGCTCGGGAGTGGTATTCTCGACTTGCACCGGGGTCTATCTTCTCCTTTGACCAGTTTGAGGGTCTCTTTCTCATGCACTTCATGAGCAGCCGCCGCACAGAGAAGATGAACACCTCCCTACTGTTCCTCAGCCAAAAAGGGCGAACGATTAAGGGACTATGTTAAATGTTTCACTGCTGAGGCCAAATCCAGTGCCTCATTGGAACCCTCGGTGGCCTCGGTCGCCTTCCAGTACAACGTCCTCAATGCTGATCTCAGGGCGTCCCTCGCCAAGAAGCCCCCTCGGACTTCTCAGAGCACCTACTCCGGAGCGAGAAGTACATTCGAGCGGAAGAAAGTTGTCCACCACCCCACCTTTGAGGCATCGACTTCCGAGAATAAAGCGGAAGGGCACAGAAGAAGGAGCTAAAGCTCCAGAAGGACAATGGAGGTCAGCGGCATCCTCTCTCCCGCTTCGAGAAATTCACTTCGCTAAACGCGGGTGTATCCGTCATCCTAATGGAGATCGGGAACGAAGGTCTCCTGCCGCCACCTCCGAAGATGAACACCCCCGGGAAGAAGAGAAACCGGGAGAAGCGGTGTCGTTTCCACCGGAACCACGGGCACGACACCAATGATTGTCAGGCCTTGAAGGATGAAATCGAGGCCCTCATCCAGAGAGGGCAGCTTACTCAGTTTGTGAGAAGGTACCGAGCCGATCTGCCTCCACCCCCAAGGGGGGCTAACAGGCGAACTGAGCAGCGTACGGAGACTCCGGAGGCCGAAGTATAGGGCATCTTGCATCTGATACACGGAGGCCCAATGGGGGAAGATTCCAACTCCTCCTGAAAAGCCTTCGTAAAGAAGGTTAACTCCGTGCTGAGCCATCCTCCCCCAAAAGGCCTGGAAGTCCCTGTGACATTCTCCGATAGGACTTAGAAGGCGACCGCACACCCCACTGCGATGCCCTCATCATCAATCTTCGAATGGCAAACTTCGATGTTTCGAATCTTGGTGGATAACGGCAGCTCCGTCAACATCCTTTTCTTGGAGGCTTTCAAGGGCCTCTAGCTGTCGAGGGATCGGTTCAAGCCCGCAGGCTACAGTCTCCACGGGTTCACTGGGTCCCGGTTATGATCGAGGGAGTTATAACCCTCGACGTAAAAGCAGGAAAGGTCCCGGTAACTCGCATGGAGCCAATAGACTTCATGGTGGTCGATGTCAAGACCGCCTAATGTTATCATGGGTAGACCAGGTTTGGCCAGGCTTCAAGCCATCCCTCCATCCTACCAAATAAAGATGAAGTTCCCCACGCCCTTAGGAGTGGGAGAAGTGAGGGAAAGCCAAGAAGCAGCTCGGAAGTGCTAGATGACCTCAATGGGGGGGTCCAGTCCTCTCTTTGGAAGCGCTCGAACTTCCTCAGGAAGGCGATCAAACTATTTCCGAGCCCGTGGACGAATTGGAGGAAGTGGCCTTCTCCGAAGAAGATGCCACTAAGATGTTCCGTGTCAGCAAGGCCCTCTCCCCCTCCATTAAGCAAGACATCTCCTGGTGCATATGGGAGAACCGTGACCTCTTCGCCTGGACTGCAGCCGATATGCCCGGGATCTCAGAGGAGCTCTCAATGCACCGTCTAAGCGTCACCCCTGCAATCAAGCCTGTCCAACAGAAGAGGCGGAAGTTTGCTCCCGAGCGACAATAGGCGATCAAAGAGGAGGTCGAGAAGCTCCTCAAGGCCTGATTTATCTAGGAGGTAAACTACTTTGAGTGGATCTCCAATGTGGTGATGGTGAAGAAGGTCAACGGGGGCTGGAGGATATGCATTGACTTCACCGACCTCAATAAGGAGTGCCCAAAGGATCATTTTCCTCTTCCCAGCATCGACGCCCTAATCGATGCATCCTCCGGGCACGAGCTCCTCAGTTTTATGGACGCCTTCTCAGGGTACAACCAAATTCGGATATTCCCACCCGACATCCCAAAGTCCTCGTTCGTGATGGACCAAGACTTCTATTGCTACCGTGTTATGCCATTCGGCTTGAAAAATGCAGGAGCTACATATCAGCACCTTGTGAACAAGGTCTTCCAAGACCAGATTGGCCAAAACATGGAGGTCTACGTCAATGACATGTTGGTCAAGAGCACCCAAGGGCAGGAACAGGTTCTCAACCTTCAAGAGGCCTTCAGGGTGCTCAGGAGGCACAATATGAGACTAAACCTGAACAAGTGTGCGTTCGGCATCTCATCGGGAAAATTCCTAGGATTTATGGTCAGCCAGAGGGGCATAGAGGCCAACCCCAAAAAGATCTAAGCCATTCTCAAAATGGCTCCTCCCTCCAATGTCAAAGAGGTATAGAGGCTCACGGGGCGTCTCGCCGCAATCGAGTGATTCCTCTCCAAGTCCGGGGAAAAGGGCCTCCCCTTCTTCAAGGCCCTCAAGGGGGCTAAAGGCTTTGAATGGGGACAACAGCAACAGGAGTCTTTCGATAAGCTAAAGGAATATTTAGCTAACCCCCGGCTCCTGAGCAAGCCAGAACCTGGGGAGGTCCTCTACCTCTATCTCGCAGCTTCGGAGCAGACGCTCAATGCGGTCCTTGTAAGGAAAGAGGATAAGATGCAGAAGCCCATATATTACGTGAGTAAGGTGCTCCGCAACACCGAACTACGTTACCCGAAGCTGGAGAAGATGGATCTCGCATTGGTCATGACGGCCCAAAAGCTCCGCCCCTACTTCCAATCTCATTCAGTGGTCATCCTTACTGACCAGCAACTGAAACAAATTCTCCACAAGCCCGAGACCTCCGAGCGACTCATGAAGTGGTCCATCGAGCTAAGTCAACACGACATCAGCTACCAGCCCAGAACAGAAATAAAGGCCCAAGCTCTGGCTGAATTCATTGTGGAGAATACCATCCCTGACTCATGCAAATCGTCCACCGACCCCTTGATCTGGACCATTTATGTGGACGGGTCCTCTTGCTCCGATGTAAGCGGGGCTGGCATCTTAACTGGCCCCAATGCTTTCATCCTCCAGTACTCCCTCTGCCTAAACTTTTCGGAATCAAACAAATAAGGCAGAGTATGCCCTCAAAGCAGGGCTCTGCATGGCTTGCAAGGCAGGCGCCGAGCGCGTAAGGGTCTTCAGTGACTCCTAGCTAGTCGTCAACCAAGTGTCCGGGGAATACGAGGCTAGGGACGAGCGTATGGCCAAGTATTTGGCAAAGGTTAGGGAGCTCCTAGCCCTATTCGAAGACGTTCAGCTCCAGCGTGTCCCTCGAGAGGAAAATGCACAGGTGGATCTCTCTCTAAGCTCGCCTCCTCCTCCCTCCAAGGTCTAGAGAAGACCGTCCTGATAAAGGTCCTTCTCAGACCAAGTATTGATGAAGACGGCCCAGAGCCAATGGAAGCCTACCCCCTAACACTTGGAAAAAAATGGATGAAGCCCCTCTCGAGTACCTCTGAGACAGAGTCCTTCCGAAGACTCGAAAGAGGCAAGGAGGATCAGGACACAGCCGAGCGGTACACACTCTTGGATAGGGTCATGTACAAACGCTCTTACACCCAGATAGATGGGCGACCCTATCTGAGATGCCTCTCCCCAGAGGAAGCGCTCTACGCCCTTAAGAAGGCCCATGATGGTCTATGTGGCGCGCACTTGGGAGCGAGATCCCTTGCCCGGAAGCTCTTAAACTACGGCTACTTCTGGCCAACACTACTAAGTGACTCTTAGGATCGTCCGCCCTGCCAGAAGGTTTGCCCCAATCCATCGCTTGCTCCATGCACAACTCACTTCCTTGGCGAGTCCAATCCCTTGGCAATATGGGGAATGGATTTGTTTCGGACCCCTTTCCTCCAATACCGGGCCAGCTGAAGTTCTTAGTGGTAGCAATAGACTACTTCTCAAAATGGATAAAGGCTAAACCTCTTTAAACGATCACCGAGCACAAGGGTACAGAAGTTCTTTTTGGAAGAACATCGTCTAATCGGTTTCGGGGTACCTCATATTCTTGTAACCGACAACGGGACTCAATTCACAGGAGCAACCTTTCGCGACTTTTGCACCGACCTCGGCATTCAGTAGCGATTCTCTTCGATAGCACACCCCCAGTCCAATGGCCAAGCAGAGAATGCAAACCGACAAATCCTCTATGGCTTGAAGAAGAGGCTTGACAAGTCCACTAAGGGACTATGGGTTTGAACAACTCCCCAATGAGCTTAGGAACTATCGCACCACCAAAAGAGCTCCAATGGGAGAGTCCCCTTTTCAACCTCACATACGGATCCGAAGCTCTCATCCCTTCGGAGGTGGGCCTACATTCACCTCGACTCATAGCTTACAGTGAAGCACAGAATGCGAACCAGTTTTGCAACAGCCTAGACCTTATTGATGAGGTCCGCGATTGAGCCGCGATTCGGCAAAAGACCTACTGCCGTAGATCACCCAGGCTTACAATAAGAGAGTACGGCCAGCCAACCTAAAAGATGGAACTTAGTGCTCAGAAAGTTATCGATCACCGATCCAAGCAAAATAGGCAAGTTGGCACCCAATTGGGAAGGACCATATAGGTCTCCAAAGTTATTCGCCCGGGAGCGTATCAACTCGAAGACCCGGGGGGCAGGAAGATACCGAAGACATGGAACGTGGAGCACTAATGAAGTACCGAGAGGGTGTCTGAACACCGCTCCAAGTAACTTCCCCAAGAGAGCTCAAAGAGCATGTCCAAACTCCCTACTTGTATTTTTCTCTTTATCAAAAGTGTAAAGGCGGCTCCCAACTTAGAAGCGGTCGCCCAGGTTGTTTGCAATAAAAAGAAATCTTTCCCCCAACTTTTCTATCTTTTGAGAAGTCTAACTACTTAGCAAATTCTCTATTTTGGGTAGTCTAACTCTACTTACAAAAAAATTCATTAAAACGACGTGCTCGGAGTCCAACACTTGGTTTGACTCCGCTTCAAACTACTTGCTTCTAAGCGAGTACGAAGCGGATCACCATTCGGAATTGCTCCTACAGCCCGTTGATACCTTCTAAACGACACGCTTGGAGTCCAAACACTTGGTTTGACCCCGCTTCAACTACTTGCTTCTAAGCGAGTACGAAGTGTGTCACCATTCAGAATTGCTCCTACAACTGTTGATATCTTCAAAACGACGCGCTTGGAGTCCAACACTTGGTTCGACTCCGCTTCAAATACTTGCTCCTAAGCAAGTAAAGAGCGGGTTACCATTCGAAATTGCTCCTACAGCCGTTGTACCCTCTAAACAACAAGTTCTGAGTCCAACACTTGGTTCGGCGCAACTTTTTGCTACTCGTGAACGAGTAAGTGCCAAGCGTCCTACCATTCGAGATTGCTGCTACAACTGTTGACAATTACAAATACTAACAAACTTCACAAGTGGTGAAAAACAAGTATTATTTCAGTAAAGTTTGAGGAACAAATCTAATTACAAGACCAACTACTCATCTTTACAACGAGACACATACACTTGTGAAACCTAAAAGCACAAGACTACAGAGATCTACTAGGCGTGGGGATACTTCGGTTGAGAGACACCCCGGGGGTGACGAATGTTTGTACTGCCGATGCCCGCCCTCGGTGCTCGTCTCTAAGCCAGCGAGCCGAGAAGCATCATCGGCACTCATTCTAATGGTGGCCCAACAGATGCTCTGCTCGACAAAGCTGCACCCACTTTGTGCATCGCCCGGGCTTCGATGCATTAATGCAAGCGACGTCGCAAGCTCGTAGAAAGGTTATCTCTCTATCACGCTCTTTCCAAGTGCAAGAGAAGTGGATCTGACATTGCTCCGCTCAGATCGCGATTGAAGATGAGCGACCTCTGCCTCGAGCTCGACAATTCGCTCTTTGAGCATTTGCTCATTGAGCGAGTCATCTCTCACCTTTATCTTCCCGACGAGGCAGTCGCACCGAGCCTGCCCCTCGAGAGCCATCGGTAATTGTCTGCCGAAGGTGAGCGACTTCCATGCTCTTGCCGAGGGTCACCTTCTTCAGCTCGACCCTCTCCGATGTCACCTTAGATAGAGAATCGCGAAGGCGCTTAAGCTTCAGGCCGACGTTGCTTCCGAAGATGAGCCCACGTCATCACCTTCGGGGGTCTTCTCATTGATCCGCTCCTATAATTGCCTCCTCTCTATGTCTCGGTGAACTATGGGTCGACCTCAAGTAATTCAGCTCATACCTTGCCTTGCGGAGATTCGACTCTACTTCAAGAAGTCGCTCTTGTTCCTCGCGAGCCCCAATCTCATCTCCCCCAGACTAGCCTTGAGACGAGCCACTCAGCTATTTGAGGCACTTTCGGCGATCTTGTGGCACTTCGACAATCTGAAAAGAGCAGAGCACGGAGCTATTGAGTTTTCACGACTCCAACACCTTAGCCAAAAAGAGTTCAAATACAACACTCAGACAAAAGAGAGCTCGAAGATTTCTACAACACTTAGCCAAAAAAGAGTTCAAAAATTTTTCGACACTTAGACAAAAGAGATAGCACTTTATTCGCTCAAAATCAAAGCAGTGGCCAGTCCGCAGTATGGCAATACATGGAGAAGAAGAAAAAGTGACTAAGTCAGGGAGCGACCTCGAAGCGCTGCTCTGAGGCGCTCTCACTCGGCAAGGTGATGGGCGCCCCCTCAGGATTAGCCTCCTCCTCGCCGTCACCATTGGCTTCATCGCCTTCCCCTTCGGACTTGATCTCCCCTAGTGGAACGAACTCCTCGCCCTCCACCGGGTCGTAGGAGTAGTACCCCGAGCTGTCGAAGTCCACGAGACGAGCTGCTACATGCTTCAAAGCCCGAGCGTAGGCCTCCTCCATGTTCATCATCATGTGGGCCTCCGCCTCATCCTGAATGGCTTTTCTTCGCCACTTTCCACCTTCGTCTCCTGCTCCTTCAGTGCCTCCTTAGTCGCCTTCAAAGCCTTGGCCAGCTCCTCCTCGAGTCGAACCTTCTCCTTCTCCAGCGTTCCGACCTTAGCCACCTTGGTCGCCAAGTGCTCGAGTGCATCGGCAAGTTTAGTCTCGAGGGCCCTAACCTCGGCAACTCGCGATGCCGAGAGTTGTTTGTTCGGCCTCGAACAACTTCACTGCCTTGGCACGCTCTGCTCACTCCTGGTCGTTCGTCACCTTCATCTCCTTCTCCTACTCGGGCGAACTGCTCAAGCATATGGCTGAAGTGGCAGAGGGTCCTGAAAACAAAAGGAAAAGAACGTGAGAACCCAAAATCACTAACACCGAAACTTAAGAGAGCAGAGGAGTATTACTTACCGACATCGTTGACCGGGCGACCTCCAAGGCGTCGTTGCCGACAGTGCCGCCTTCAGGGGTCGCGCGATCCTTCTGAGTCGGCAAGTGGCGCACGGCCTGCATGCACATCGCTGCATCGCCTAGGAAGCCATCAAGCTTCATCACCCTCCAATCGGGGACGAAGAGCTTCTTATGCTCTTCGGTGAGGATGACCTCCGCTTCAACCGTAAGCGGCGGCACCTCCAATGCTAAGGATGAACAGGCCGAGAATGCCCCGCCTGAAGATCCGGGGGCATCAGCCGTGGGGAAAGCGACCTGCAGAGCCAATGGAGAGTCCCCGACCAAGTCAACGAAAGCTATAGGAGCCGAGGGTGCTTAAACCGCTCGGCTAGAAGGGGGCCCAGCCGTTGTCCACTTCCTCTTTTTGGTGTCCACACCCTTTGCCACTGCCGTACTCATCTTTGTCATCAGAGCTCGGTAGTCCATGTCGGGGGCTTCTGTGTAAGGAAAATCAGAAGAGAGTTAGCGAGATAAAAGCAAACACATATGAACTAAGTAAAAATAAGTAAATGGAGCGTACTGGGGGTCGATCGAACTGAGACCCCCACCGAATAGGGACCTCCTCGGTGATATCCTTCCAACCGAGGGTCGGGAGACTGAGGATCTTCGATACGACCTCCTCCTCTTCCTTGTGTGAGCACCGGCTCGGCCTTCACCCACTTCGAAACATCCTCCTTCCACGCCGTCGGGAAGCCCCATGGCTCGGGACCTCGATCAAGAAGTATTTCTCCTTCCAATGTTTAATGGAGTCCGGGTTCTCGATTAGCTTGACCCCTTCCTCGACGACAAGTAGTACCGGGTACTCCATCTTTCTCATTTAGCATATCCGGTAAAGACTGCGAAGAATGACGAGTTAGGGCTGTACGCCGACCGCTTGGCACTGGAGGATGAAAGCGATGACATGCTGCCACATGTTCGGCATGAACTGCACTGGACTCAAGCCGTACCTCTGTAGCACCTCGACTACGAAGGGCGGCAGGGGTAGCCAAAGGCCAGCATTAAGAGCATCGTACGGGTAGATGCATGTGTCCGGAGACGTCCCCATCCACGCTCGGAAGCCTAGACCGGGGAGGAGCAAGGCGTACTCCTTCGGGATGCGGAACCCCTTCCTGATTCGATTAAGGTCCGCCTCGGTTCATCACCGAGGGGATCTCATCCACCTCCGAGGGGTCCCTCGGACTGTTCCCTTCATAGGCGCCCGATCTCCCTTGCACCGCCTTCGACAGGATATCCTCGGAATAGCTTCAGACCCAGTGCACCAGCCCCCCTTCACCTTCTCCACTATAGTCTCAATGACAACTGACTTTGCCACTTCCTTCCCCTTGCTCGGGGGACCACTAGAGCTCGGTCGGTCTCTGGGTCCGAGGTGGAGGTCTCATTTCCCGATGACACTCTAGACATTTCGAATTAAGTTTAAGATGAATTTCCCTTGAAGTGACGGTCTACGGTCGGAAAGATCACCGGAGAATAGAAATGCCTGGCCACGAACGCTAACAGCGCCGCTCAAGAGCAAAAGTGACTTAAGTAAAAAGTGAAGTGAAAAACGAGAGAGTAAGAAATGAGGGGAAAGAGAGGCGGTGAAAACTTATAAGTGTTAAAGCGGATTCGGGTGGGCCGTCGAGTACATTGGCCCCCACAACGGGCCCACTAGAAGCTCTAAACGACAAAACCAGAAGCCTAAGCGCCGAAATCCTTGTTATCCTCATCTCTCACCTCGTGATCCGCACCTGATCTTCATCAGACGGTCCAGATCGTACCACGCCGCTCAGAAACCAAATCCGAGCAACTTGCATTCCAAGCTACGAATTGGAGAAAAATGACTTTCTCCTCGTAATTCGCGTCTGATCGTCATCAGACGGCTCAGATCTCGCCGCATCGACCAAAATCACGTTTTCTTGTGATCCATGCCATCATGCCTCGTGATCCGCACCTGATCTTCATCAAACAGTCCAGATCGTGCCACATCGCTCGGAAACCAAATCCGAGCAACTTGCTTCCAAGCTGCGAATTGGAGAAAAATGACTTTCTCCTCGTAATTCGTGCCCGATCGTCATCAGACGGCTCAGATCTCTCCGCGTCGACCAAAATCACATTTTCTCGTGATCCACGCCGTCATGTGTCGTGATCCGCACCTGATATTCATCATACGGTCCAGATCGTGCCACGTCGCTTGGAAACCAAATCCTAGCAACTTGCATTCCGAGCTGCAAATTGGGAGAAAATGACTTCTCCACGTGATTCGCGTCTGATCGTCATCAGACGGCTCAGATCGTGCCACGTCGCTCGGAAATCAAATTCGAGTGACTTGCATTCCGAGCTGGCTCCATGCGGAGAAAATGTCACCGAGCTATGAGAGTCGTCTGATCGCCTCAAAATTCGCGTCGCAACCGAATGGACGTCCCTAATTCAGCCACGTGGCCAAGTGCAAGATCTACCGTTAGATTACCTCAAAATTTGTGCCGCATCCAGATGGACACCTCAGATTATGCCACGTCGCTCGAAATCCCCATCCGAGCGACAGGCGTTCCGAGCTGCTCATGCGGAGGAAAACACCGCCGAGCAACTAGAGCCATTCGACCAAACAGATTTTTGCAACCAAGGCTGTTGGACAGTCCAGATTTTGCCACGTCATAATTGGGTAATTAAAATTATATTTTATTTATTAATTCAAATTATTTACTCAAAAAATTTGAGAAAAAATGATTAAAAATACGGGGAAAATAATTTAAAATTCTAGAAAATAATTATAAATTCAGGAGAACATTTTTGAGCCCCTGGATAAATAATTATTGGTTAGAATGATTAATTAGTGTTCCCGGAGAACAAATCATCGTTTTGCAAAATTGAATAAATGGTTCGAAAAAATAATATAAAATTGGAAAGAAATCACCAAAAATCTAAAAGGACCTGAGAGCAAACTTGGGCACACTACCAGCTCAGAAAAGCACCATCGCCCCTCAGACAAGATTCCAACACCCTCTAAGAACTTCGATAAAGCCCTATATGCCATTAAAACAACAAAACTATCCCTCAAAGGCCGAAACACACAGTCTTTGGGAGTGGAGGCTCGTGATATGGCTAAAAATGGGGTTAAATCGAAACCGTTCAAAATAGGCATGAATCTCAAAGTCCCAGGGGCAGGACAGTAATTTCACCTACAAACGGGTCCGAATCGTGCACCGGGTCCCTCCTCTTAGACCCGCGAACCCATGAACGGATCTGTTCAGCTAGAAATGGGTTTCAACCTGTTAGGGGCCAGCTCAACATGATTGGAGAAAATCTTGGTTCGCCTTGATCTTGAGGAGGTGGTTATAACCAGCCCTATCCTGCCACACCGGAAAGTAGGGATTTACTCTTATCCTGAAGGAGATCCCCATGGCGACTATAAAAATCCCCCTACCCCATACTGTAAAAGGTGATCACTCTTTGTGCACTTGAGCTCTTTCCCTTTACTTTTTTTGGTATTGACAAGAGCGTTGGAGGGTTTGTCGCAGGGATCCATCCCTGTGTTTCGAACGTTTGTGCAGGTACGCGGGAGCACCAAGGAGTCAACTTGTCAACAAAGAAGATGGGAGATCCATTCTGTTCAAGTTTCTCATGAACCTACAAATTCTGTCTATTGACCCCACACCGAATCCAACGGCAACACCTTTATTACCCCGGGCTTGTTATTCTTTTATTACAATGAATCATGCATATGCAGTCGATGGAACATTGTCAAGGAATAGTAACAATAAGGTACCAATAGCTGTGCAATGATCGGCATGTAGTGCAATTCATAAATGCAAAGTTAACTCATTTATATGTCTAAAAGCATGAGAACAAAATTCTGCACAGCCATACCTTGCTGTACAAAAACTAAATTCCCGCTCCTACGAAAAAGCATATCAGAATCCGTCAAAGATTCTACAAACTAGACTCTCTACCGATTTCGACGTAGATTCACGCGATACATTTCGATTGCAGTAACTATGTTTACTAGTTAGTTCTTTATGAGTCTACTGTTCAGACAGATATTCAACATCAAGTGATAAATGTATAACTCAAATAAAGACTTAACTAAAATTCTTTAAAAAAATTTAATTTGGTTTTTGACAATGTTCATTAAAATTCTTGTAAATTTGGGATTTCAATTCTTATATTAACCTACTGTTTCGATCAGTTTAACATGGTATGGCAACTATAAAGCAGTAATTTGAAACTACGACAATACAATGGTAGAAACTGCATATTTTACAATCTATAAGTCAGATTGAGGATCCGAAAGATGTTTTAGAAACTAAACACAGTGTGCTGTAATTTTTATTCAATAAGTTCTAGATAATAATATCAATAACTTGGTCGAATTCTCACTCCCAGTTGGAGCAAACAACAGGTTGGAAACAAACTTGTTGATTTTAACAATTTTCCTTTACAAGTGCATAGTTTTATAGTTAAAATTGAACATACAACTACATATAGAAATCAGCGGAAATGTATATTATTAACATAATGAATATTAGCACTTTTAACGATATTAAACTACGAATATACACATAATCAAATGCAAGCACAATTCATTCAAATCCTTCTTTCTTTTATAGTTTCATGCTTCTGGTTCGTATTTGTGTATCATATGCACATACGAATGGTTTCTCATGTGTTTCAATGATTTTCGAGTTAATGGAAATTGAATGAATGATGAACGATGAATAATTCAAATTCAACAATAATCGACGGAAATGAATAAGATTAACATGGATATAAAAGAGGGAAAAACTACTTGCGGAGTTTAAACAAGATGCTTGCACAAGAACAAAAAGATTGTACAATTGATGCTTGCCTGTTTGACAATTATTTCAAATGTTAACAACGATGATATGAAGAATCCCAACTGTGGCAACACATGCAGACGACGGAAACAACGAGAGCACGTGCAAACTACGTAACAAGCAACACGTGCAACCTCACGGTAATGGCAGCACATGCAAATGACGTGGCAACGAAAGCAAAAGCAACAATAGCAACTAGCGGGAGATGGCAGCAACATAGCGAGAGACATTGACACAAGAGGCAGCAGGGGACTTCGGCTCGGCGCTACGATGGGAGGAACTGCTTGGCGCTGCATATTAGAACTCATTAAAGCCCGATTCGCATCATTATGCTCGATAAAAGTAATGAGGGAAACTCCAATAGAAAAATATTGAAAAGGAAAAATACTTCGAAAATGAATCTGTTCCTATGCAATAGTCAGGGGAATTGGAAGAGCTACTGTTGGAGGAGAAGCTTGCAGCAAGGCAAGGGGGTTGTGCTGTGATGAGGAGCAGCAAGGCAGGTGATGCTGGCGGCGAGTGCAGCACGGCGAGGAGGAGCTGCAATGGCTGGCTGTAGGAGGAAGGCGGCAATGGCGAGGCCGAGAAGCGGCAGGAAGACAGGTCGCGTGGTGCAACCAAGAAGAGGGATAGAGGGTGTGGTGCTCGGTGGCTCGACAGAATTCGCAACTGGGTGCAGCAGTAAGGAGGAGGAAGGTGCAGGTGTTGTTGAAGGCAACAGCGATGATGGAGCTTCGGGCTTCGACTCAGTGCTGCGATCGGTGGG
This sequence comes from Hemerocallis citrina, assembly GCA_017893485.1. Taxonomy (NCBI): domain Eukaryota; kingdom Viridiplantae; phylum Streptophyta; class Magnoliopsida; order Asparagales; family Asphodelaceae; genus Hemerocallis; species Hemerocallis citrina. The sequence continues at coordinate 225,471,292 of CM030361.1, read as the reverse complement.
CGATGAAGAACATGGTGAGGGACAAGGCAGGGGAGTCGAGGTGGTGGTTTCGGTGGCAATGTGGAGAGGATGGTCGGCACTCGGTGCTCGAAGATGATGTTGAAGGAGCTCGGGGATCGGCTGTGGCTGCGGTGGCAAGGGTGCTACAAGGGGCTACCTCGAGTGACGACAGTGGTGGTGTGGAGGTGGATGCAGTGGTGCTTCAGGGTTTGCAAGGTCGAGGTTGGCGCTCGGGGTTGACTAACTGTGGTGGGTTGCACTAGATGGAGTCGTGAGGTGGCAGTCGACGGTAGGCAGTGGTGGAGAGGCAGTGGGGGCGAGGCTTGGTGCTGCGACGAGAAGGGGTGCGAGATGGTAGGGGCTGCAGTGGTGGTTGGCGGCGCTGTCGAGGAGGCGAGGCGAAGGCGGAGCAGCAATGGTGGGTGGAGAAGAAGGGAGATGGTGCTCTATTTTGGAAAAGAGGAAGAAGGAGAGAGAGAGAGAGAAAGAAAGATAGAGAGAAACAGAGAGAGAGGGAGAGAGAGAGAGAGAGGAATTTATTAAATATAATAAAGTTATTATATTATAAGTAGTTAATGGACAATTGATTCAGATTTAGTGGCTAATTAAGTAAGGGTTACACATGAATAAGGTATAGAATAATGAATTGATCTAAAAAGTGGTTATGAGATTTGAGTTCATGGTAGTAAATATTTGGGAAGTGGGGATTTCAGTTAGGATTTGAAGGGGTGGAGTTGTCATGAATTGATACTTAGTTTGTAGGCTTGGGTTGGGCTTGTATGGGGTTAAGTTGGGATCCCAATTAAGAAATTAATTTTTAGAGTTAGTTAATAGAAAAATAATGGCAATTAAAATAGATTGGGCTCTATAGTAAAACTTTATATATAAATAAAAAAGAATATAAGATTGAGATTCAATCAATAATAAAATAGTCAAATAATTATAAAATGGACTATGAATTAAATATGGGCTTACAACCTATAGGGTGAAATGGACTTGATAAAATAATACTTTATGCAGAATGGTTTAAAAAAACAAAGAGAATTACGGAAGAACATAAGATACAATAACACGAAGAAAAAATAAAATACAATTCCGTATAATCGGAAACAGGGGTTACACATCTTCATGTATAATTATTATAAGAGAATAACAAGCCAGGGTAATAAGAGAAAGTGTAACGCCCTTACCCCTAGCTCAAATAATTTATACAATTTATAAGACAAATTAGATACTATGTAGTACAACTGCCCACCACAGGCTGTCTCTCAAAAGGTGGTTAACCGAATTGGTGACTCTTGATCATAGGCTATTATATTTATATATTATTATTATCAAGTATTTAACCGATATGGGATCAATCTTACCTTCTACACAGCCGAAGCCTTCTCATCTAACCCGGGTGGGCCCCATGATCATAAGGCCACGTCAAAGTATTTCAACAGCCAACCTGCTGTATCATTTCACGTGGGCCCCCCCTAATACCATTCCAATACCTTTTTTCAACATATTAACTTTATATATACCAAACTACATCAGCCAACACCTATATATATATATATATATATATATATATATATATATATATATATATATATATATATATATATATATGGGGTAGCGATCCGATGAGAACCGTTCTCACGATAAGCTTCATGAGAACTCTATGCATATCCATCCTATGGATAATCCGAACCGTTCACATTGTTTAACATAACTAAATTAGTTTAGAAATATAAAATCAAGTCATTTGATATTCATTTGTCCATGCATCATATCACTATAAAAAATAACGATTTTTCAGCCACACAATTTGTAACACTTCAATGCATGGACAATCGAATCTCAAATGACTTGATTTCTCATCCATAGACTAATTGAGTCGTGTAGATCAAAATGAACGGTTCTCACCAAAAGAGTTCTCACTCGATCATTTCCCTATATATATATATATATATATATATATATAATATATATATATATATATATATATATATATATATCATTTATTTTTATTTTTTTAACACGGGGTGTTACAGACATCCCCCCTTCAGAAATCAGTATCCTCGCTGAGCACGGGGCATGCACAATCTAGTGCGGGATCTTCTTTCTAACCGATGTGGAGTGGAGTACCCTGATTCTGCTAGCTGCACCGTACCTTGATTCTGTGGGTGGTTCACTATTTCAGTCCGCCACCTCGCTCCCTCTCAGACATACCCAACGTATATCTGCTAGCTCCATCTCAGGTATACATCTCGCCCACTCTTACCCACACTCGGTATCGAAAATCGGCCCTGATACCATTTGTAATGCCCCTGCCCCCAGCTCAGACAATTTATAAAATTTATAAGACAAATTAGATACCCTGATTCTGTGGGTGGTTCACTATTTCAGTCCGCCACCTCGCTCCCTCTCAGACATACCCAACATACATCTGCTAGCTCCATCTCAGGTATACATCTCGCCCACTCTTACCCACACTCGGTATCGAAAATCGGCCCTGATACCATTTGTAATGCCCCTGCCCCCAGATCAGACAATTTATACAATTTATAAGACAAATTAGATACTATGTAGTACAACTACCCACCACAGGCTACCTCTCAAAAGGTGGTTAACCGAATTGGTGACTCTTGATCATAGGCTATTACATTTATATATTATTATTATCAAGTATTTAGCTTATATGGGATCAATCTTACCTTTCTATACAGCAGAAGCCTTCTCATCTAACCCGAGTGGGCCCCATGGTCATAAGCCACGTCATCAAAGTATTTCAACAGCCAACCTGCTGTATCATTTCATGTGCCCCCCGCCCCCCCCCCCCCCCCCCCCAAATACCATTCCAATACCTTTTTTCAACATATTAACTTTATATATACCAAACAACATCAGCCAACACCTATATATATATATATATATATATATATATATATATATATATATATTTATTTATTTATTTATTTATTTATTTATTTATTTATTTATTTATTTATTTATTTATTTATTTATTTATTTATTTATTTATTTACTTATTTAACACGAGGTATTACAGAAAGACCCATTAGTGGACGATATAGGAGATTTTACTCGGAAGGGGGCTCGTGTTTCCCGCGATGATGATACATGATTACAAGTTATATGGAACTAAGTGCCACATCATGGGTGACGGGGGCCACCTCTAGACTCTATGTGGGCCACCTGTAGGCTCCACCACTTGACTACATGATTCCTGTTTACATGATTTCCCGAGTACTTGACCCTGTATAATTCGCCACTAGAGTTTAAACGTTAACATATTTGAAAGCACCCGAACCTGTGGTATGGGACGTAGGATTGCGTGCATTAGTTATGATTTATAAAAGATTACTAGACTTAAGATTAACACTGAGCACATGCATATTCATGTTTACATGTTACATGTCATGTTTACAAGTTATACAATTCCTTTTTAACAGTTCCATGATTCCTGTTTACAAATTACATGTTACCTGTTTATAAATTTCATGATTCCTGGTTATATGACATTACATGATTTCTTGTTCCTAATTGGTTATATTTTGAGACTTGTTCAATTCTTATTTCCTTCTTGTTATGTATATTATTTCTCATTATCATGTTTGTTCTATATTTGAATTCCCAGTTCTTATTGCTTTCCCTGTTATGCCTTGTTTCATGTTCCTATTTTTCTTGTACTACTTACGGCCCATTACTTGCTCTAATGGTTACGATCTATCTTTCTTTTGGGTAAATGTTATACAGGTACAGATGATGGGTTACTAGAAGAACTCGACAGACTATTATTGCATTGTGTATTCTCGGGCATTCTGTGAGTTCTTGTATCTCAGATATTGGTTATTGCATTATATTCTTGTTTCTGTGATTATTATTGTATTGTTGAGATTGCTGGTATTATACAGCTTATGGATGATATGAGTTAGTATACTTATATCATTCGCTGGTCTCAGTTACGTGTTTCTGTTTCCGTATAACGAAAAGTGGGGCATGACAAAAACTCTAAATATGATCAACAAGGTCAGATTCACCATTGTAAGATTCAAACTGAGGAGCTTTGAAGTTCTTGGGATTGGTTGCATTGAGAATGGATTCGCTGAATGGAGGTCGGCAGGGGCGGTTTCCTTCATTTTTTAGTTGCTCCAGGTGATCCTTTACTTTTTAGATGCGGCGAAGAACTTGTTCGTCCTTCCTCTTGGATCTCGTTGGACTCTCCCTCTTTCGACGGAGTAGAATGGCCACTCCATTAGTGTCAATTCTATTCAAGAGTACCTTGGATGGCTTAGAGGATGTCGTGCTTGACGTTTTCAAGTTCGACCCTAGTGACCGAGGACTCTCTCTTTGTTCCTTTCACGTAGCTTTCGAATTTCACTAGTTGGGCTTCTTCTTCATTGTGCTCCTATGAGAGGAGCATCTCCTTGATCTCTGCCTTCGGGGAGAGTTGCTTCTCTGGTTCTCCTATTGCTAAGAATGGGAGGCCTCGCCCAGAGCACGCCTTTTGTTCAAGTGGATCTAGAGGTGGAAGAGGTCTTTTGACCCTCGGAGACCCCTTAAGGGCGTCGAGTGACTGGCAGAAGTATAGACTGAAACATGGTCGTGTGGAGGGTGTCGTTCATGATGTGGTTATGGCTTTGTTGGGAGCCCCTCGGTGCATCTTCGTTGAGAGGATCTTGATTAGGCTATTGGGGCTAATTCTGCTGATGAGGAGGAATAAGGTCCTCCATATGAGGAGTTTGCTAATGAAGAGGATTGGCTTGTTGGCTTGTTGGCTTGATATCGTTGCTCTCCTTCTTAACTTTGGTGGCATAGAGGGAGAACTCATTGTTTCTCACAGCAAGTTCTGATCTATGACGTAAACCTGTGTAGTTTCCCACATATTGTGCCAATATGTTGCTTCTTATTTTAGTGTGGGAGCAAATAGATAGCGTAATGCACCGGCCCCGATCAGCAGTTTTAGCAAACAACTGCCCACCACAGGCTGCCTCATAAAATGTGCTATGGCTTGTTGGTGACTTCTAATCCTAGGCAATTATATATATATATATATATATATATATATATATATATATATATATATATATATACACACACACTTAATTAATCTTGAATCTCCCCGATATGGGACAAATTCAACATCTCTCTTTCCTCCCTCTTCATGACAAAGTAGCCCCCTTTAATGGTGGGCCCCATGCCACGTGGCAAGCTGCAGTAGCAGCAGCAGCTGCCTCAAGTCCCGGACTGGCCCCCACACGCCACGTCCCTTCACCTGCTGCGCTACTGGGCCCCAGCTGACGTCAGCGCTGTTGTTCTCCCCTGGGCCCTAAGGCAGCAAATCCAAATAGCCCCCCTCCTATAGAAATTCATATAGGACATAGCCATATTCCAATTAATTTTATATATATATATATATATATATATATATATATATATATATATATATATATATATATATATATTCTTAACACATGGTGTTACAGACACCCCCCCCCCCCCCTCTTTAAGAATTTAACGTCCTCGCTGAAGCTGGAGCATGCAACCTGATCCAGGATCCCCTTCTAGCCGATGTGGAATAGCATACTCTGATTATGCTAGATGTGCAGTACCCCGATTCTGCATGTTGTCCAGTCCCCTAGCCCACCTCAGTGAATTTACCCGGCAACCTGACCCAACCCTGCTCCCTCTCAGGCATACTTACCAGTACATCTGCTAGCTCCATTTCAGGCATAATGTCACGCTTCGCTTCCCAAAAATACGGAATACGAGTACGTAACAAAAGCCCACCGAATGATTTTCATCATCCATAAGCTGTTTCAGAATCTTTACAACCCATCACAGATATAATCAGAGTCGGAAGCAAAAGGCACAACCATTCATGAATACTTGAAACAAATTACCAACAGAAATTTACTTGAATCCAAATACAATATTCTCAAATAAATCAGAGTCTGGAGAAAAACAATATCCTGGGTCACATCGCCCAAATACAAATAATATCCAATAGACCAAATACACTTATTCAATGTTCAAACAATAGTAAAAATAATAATAATAAAGCAGAATCTCCAGCATCTAAAACATCATCTCGCCAATACCTTCTGAATGCTGACCATCCTGATATGCAATCAGTAAATTTGCAGGAAAAGGAAAAAAGAAGAAAACAAGTACCCGTCAATTGCATGTCGCAGGTCACAAATAATGTAGGATACAAGCACATGGTGAAACTAACTAATAGCAAGGCATAATGCATCAACAGTAATATCTAGCATGGTATCCTAACAGTACAGTTATTTTATGTCAAAGGCAGTGTTATAAGGAAACTAACAGTCTCTAGTAAAAGTATCTCAGTATATCAGTGAATCAGGATAACCGTATACGGTATCTGTCTAACAGTCTCAGTATAACAGTCTCAGACTAACAGTAACAGTCTAACAATGTCAGTTTAATGTTCTTATATTCTTTTGTGTATTACTAACTAGGTAGCACTTCATGTGCCCCAAAATCATATCACATGGTTGTTACAACAAACAGTTTCGCTTAGTAAGATTTCATAGTGGACCATGATGGGGCAGTGTACTCAGGTATAGTAACAGTACCAGTAACAGTAACAGTAACAGTCAGAACCAAGTGGTCCTCTTCTACTCTACACCTTCTTACAGAAGAAGTAATGTAGACAGGATCAGAAAACAGTAACAGTAACAGTATGGAACACTAGTTCCCTTCCAAGCACACGTTTCCATATTTTCTACTACTAGATCTTCCCTTAAACCCCGGCTTGGTTACATTTATTATGGTTATCAAACAGACATAAATGTGTACTAAATAGTATCAAACTAACATGGTATAATCAGTATTAGGTTCAGGAAAACAAATAATCATTCATAGACGATATACAATCACATAATCGGGCAAAATGGTGTATGTTTATAATCAGGACGGCATGACCAATCAGTACTAAAACAGTGATTCTGGTCTCTACAGAAATGCAAATCTAGATCCGTCAAAGGATCTGGAAACTAGACATCCACACGAATCCAACGAGTATAATTAATTCATATAGTAATTCAACATCTTAACTCAAAACAAGTTCAAAGACAGAAAAGATGTTCAGTCAGAAATCAGGTATACGAATTCAAGAGCATAAAAATAGCATGAAAACACATTAAATAAATCCACGAAAAATCTGGGGTATTCCCCTATATGTCCATAATCAAAATAAAAAGTTTCATAATATTCCAGTAAGTATAGATTAGTCATCAAAAATACCAAAGCATCAAAAAACATAGTTTAACGAATCTGGAAATCTCAACACTACTGTACGAAAACTAAGATATCTTGCAACCAGTGAATCGAAATCCAATTCCTCCAAAAGGGTATGAAAACAGATAGAATTTAATAACTTTCATATTACACAAAGAATTTTCATACAGTATAAGGAGTTATAGTGAAAATAGAGTTCTTTACTGAACAGTAAGCAAAATACAGCATGGGTAGATTTTAGAAAAGTGCATGAAACGCCACATAAAACTTATCTTTAAATTTCATCAAAAATTTGGGTAGTCCCTAACATCATATAGAAACACTGAACAAAATATTAGATCAAGATATTATGTATTGAATAGTTCTTGAAAATAATTTGTTAACAAAATCAACCAAAAACTGAATCTGGAATAGATCGACACGTCTGTACTAAAACACACATAACTCAGTCATACGAAATCCAAATAAAGCAAAACCAGTGGGGTTTGAAAATAGAAAAATTATATAAAATTTATCTTTTATTTTGGAATCAAGATTCGGACTGTAGCATGGATGAAAATAGCAAACAAAACAGAACACCCAGTAAATACAGATTTCACACTTCAAATCAAGAACATCATAACTTCAAGAATATTTGTCCAAACACATCCAAACTTGAAATACAACCTACCAAATATCTAAACATCTTGATTTAGGGTTACTAACATGTCTACACCTATTATTTCACATGGGTATTAATCCAAACAAAATTTTCGCACAATTATTCACATACATGGTTCAAAATCAAGAATTGGATAAAACCTAGGTTATCACCTATCAAGATTGATGTCATAAGTCATCTATGGCCAAATTATCACAATAGAGACAAAACCCGTCATGGAAAGCACAATCTTTGGCCGTCTCTAGACCCAACTACACTATATGTGAACTTTTTGACTTGTATGAAACTAAATGAATTATAGTACAAGTTACTTGACTTAATATGGAGATGAACACGATGCAAATAGTCCTAGAAGCAAAACCCACGAACTAAATCCGCTCCAAGCGCGAATCCAAGCAACTACGATCACAAACTCCCACACGAACAATCTCCTTGATGCAACGAACGAAGTGGAAAATACCCACTTCAAGAAACCACAATGAGAGATGATTGAAGGGATGTTGATGGTGGTGCTTTTTTTATGGTGTCGGCTAACAAGGAGGGGATGAAGGGTTTGTATATGGTGGTCGGAAGTGGGAGCAGTGGTGGCCAGGATTGGGGAGTATTGGTGTTGGGTTTCAGGATGTGAGGGGCTGTCGGTGAGCAGGTGGGTGCAAGGCCGGGTGCACATTAGGAGGGAGGCCGGGATTCTTTGGAGAGGGTGAGAGAGATTAGGTTTAGGTTTAGGGTTTTGGGGGTGTTAGGGTTTATATATAGGAGATTAATGTGGGCTAATGGGTTGTGGGTATTAGTATGTAGTAATAGGTATACAAATAGGTAATGGGTATTGGGTAAATTTCGAATAGGAATACAATTTATAGTGAATTCTATTGTTCCTTGAAAAATCTAATTATGAGTCAAAAATCATAAATTTGGGAAATCACCACCAAAATACCATCAGTACACCAAAAATGTGAAATAAATAGAACGAGGCCAAGAAAATGAGAAAAAGAATCAAAATGGCAAATACGAACAAAAACAACAATTAAACCACACTAGGAGCTCAAAATGATATAAAATGAATATATATTGAAAATAAATTCAATATACGGTTCAGAAAAATACAAGAGAGATAAAATACCCAAAAATGAAAAATACACTCTAGAATACATAAACTGGAAACAGGGATTACACATAACCATTACTTTATACCTACACTCGGTGTCGAAAGTTGTCTCTGATACCATTTGTAACTCCCCGACCCCGATCAGTGATTTTAGCAAACAACTGCCCACTACAGGCTGCCTCATAAAAGGTGCTATAGCTTGTTGGTGCCCTTTAATCCTAGGCAATTATATGTATATACTTAATTATTCTTGAATCTCCCCGATATGGGACAAATTCAACATCTCTCTCACTCCTTTATCTCCGTGACACAGCAACACCTTTTAATGGTGGGCCCCATGCCACGTGGCATGGTACAGTAGTAGCTGCAGCTGCCTCAACTCCCGGGCAGGCCCTCACACACCACATGGACAGACAATGCCCCCTTCACCTACTGCGCTACTGGGTCCCAGCTGACGTCAGTGACGTCAGCAGCAACAGCAGCTTTGCTGCTGTTCTCCCCTGGGCCCCATAGCAGCAATTCCAAACAGCCCTCCTCCTATAGAAATTCCTATAGGACACAGCCATATTCCAATTAATTATCTATATATATATAAATATATATTCTTAACACAAGGAGTTACAGATAGTGAGTTTATATTTTGAAGAAAACTACTAAAGATCTGACCTTTGATCCTCACTGCAAAAAATGATTAGAGCTTCTGAGATTAAATCTGTAGCATTGAAAGAGCATCTGGATCAGGATTTGACGATTGTTGATGCAGCCGATGAACCTGAAAAAGAAAGCCTGAAGCACTGGGGTTGTCCCCGGCGACAAACCCTCCGACACTCAAGCCAGAACCAGAGAGATGAAGAGAATTTGAGAGGAAAAAAGATTGATTACCTTTTGACTGGGGGAGGGGGAGGGGGAGGGTATTTATAGGTCTGAGAATTAGTTAGAAAACTGATATAAATCTGATATCTTCTGGACGTTCCTCCTTTAAGCGATAGAATCAATTGCTCTCTTATTGAGGATAAAAGATTTGACTTACAACCTTGATGGGCTGGATGTCTCTCCTAGTGGGCTGAGTCACTTTTGACGAGCTTGGAAGCGGCCCAAGTCTTGTTAGTGATCCTGGAGAATGTCTGGACCTGTTAGGGAGACCCATTACTGTTAATCTGCCTTTAGAAGCTTTAAGATTTGCTGCAGTTTTTACCATTATAAATAACAATGAAAATCAATTTCTATTAAAATTCTTATAAGTTCTAACAAACACAGAAGTCGGACTTATCTACAGGATAAAGGGACGTGGAGCATGGGTTTCTGGGTAGGGAAAACAGTTTCCTTGTTTTGGAAAGGGGTGGCCAAAGCCTTCGACCCGTTTAATAGTTGTGTCACGTCTTTCATAAGCAACGGTCTTACGACCAAATTCTGGTGGGACAGATGATGCGGAGCACACCTGCTCATACACTTGTTCCCAAATTTATACGAGCAGGTGGCCAAACTTGGAAAAGAGGGTCGTGGAGACCTTCCTTTAGATCCCGAGTAACTCAGGAATCCCAATTGAGACTTGGAGCACTGAAAACATTCATTGCACAGTCAGGGGTGAGGTGCTCTCAAGGTCCTGATCGAAAAGATTGGGGATTGGAAAAGAACAGGTAATTCACAGTGCCCCCTCTATCACTTAATCCACTTTAGAGGATGTACACCGCAGTGGTCAAGTCAACTATTCTCCGGAATGCCAGGGCTCCTCTGAAATTTGAAGTCTTCCTATGGCTAGTATTTAACGATGCAACCCTTATAAGGAAGAACATAGCTAAAATACAATTGAATATCTCGACCAACTATGGCTTTTACACTGCACACATGGAGACGAGAAACCACGTTTTTTCTAGAATGTTGTAGGAGCAAAGCAGTGTCGGTTGAGGTCCTGAGGGCCCTCAGAACAAACAGTTACCCCTAATCTTATGAGGACTTATGGATTGGTCCCAAGTTTGCTAATGAGAGACACGACATGAGGGAAGCGTGGTATATTGCCATCACCGCAACGACCTAGGCGTTATAGCTTACATAAATAAATTTTACTTTTGTAAGACTTGTAATAGTATTTCCGGTAATCTAACTTAATATGCATCTGATTTCATTTTGGGCAACAGTTGCGTCGAAGGGACCGAGATCGAAGATCGCAAGAGCCTTCCAGGTGGATGAGTACAATAATTAGGAGATCGTGATTGGACCTACCCTTAACTGAGTGGTGCGCCATGTACTAGATTCCCACCCCTCTGGCTTTATTGGAGTAATCTCTTTTATTGTGATGTATTTTTATCTTTGTCCTACCCTCCTATATCACTTGATGGTTTTATATTTTATTTCATGTTTTTTTTTGTTTTTGTACATTTACCCAGTATTCTGTCTTTATTTTGTTAAACTCTTATTAATAAAATATGGTGGTCATACACTACTTTTTCCTTAAAAAGAAGAACAACACAAGTCAAGTGGTAATCAAATTCTCATAATGGAGACATATATGATAATAAAACTAAGGATTTATATGATTCACCGATCACAATTTTCATCATCAAAAGTATTTTCTTGGTCAAAAAATGATCCAGATAAGCTTCGTTGTAGAAAGTCGGGAATGAACTTAATTAAACTGAACATGTAAAAATTAAACAAAAACCTCCTTCCTTTCAGAACTTATAAAGTTTTTGTTGCATGCACAGCCAATTCGACTAGAATTTTGTCATATAGAGGCTCTTTTAGCTTGCCCCAAAACGTGTTGCATAGTATTCTCCTTGAAATTGTTTAAGTTCACCTCATCATGTACGCATGAATGAATTAAATTCAAGGCTTTCAAATCAAATCTGCTATAATGCGCCTCACAACATGCCGTGTATATCTAATTGAATAGCCACAATTTTTGAGTAGATCCTCAAGTAAAACGTATGTATTTGAAGCATATTCCCATAGAAGAACAGTTGCTTGACATTGCAGACATGACATTGCAGACATCAAGAAAATGTTGAAAATAGAATTTCAAATCTAGTTTAACTAGATAAGGATTAAAAAGGAGTTTTGATTTTATTTAAGAGTGAGTTAGTTCTGAAGTTTAAGTTAAAGTTTGGTTAGTAGTTAGTTAGGATAACTATGATTTTTTATCACAGTCAGTTAGTTTTATAAGAGTTTGATTTAGAGTTTGATATTTAGTTGGTGGTGATGTGCTGCTTATATAAATGCTACCATGAGTTATGTAATTAAGTTGAGAGAGATATTGAGAATAGAGAAAGTTAAATAATGTTTAAGATTTTCATGGTTTCATATTAAGTAGTCTATTGCTCCATAGTTTTTAGTATCAGAGAGGGAAGATCCGATATATCAATGATAAAATTAGTACTTTGAAACAATTACCAATAGTAGTATTAGAGCGGGAAGATCCGAGTTGGAAGATTGCGTAATCGTTGTGCAAAAGTCAGAGTAAAAAGATCGTGAGTGTTGCAATAGTTATAGAAGGCATGTGGTTGGAGAAATTGAATTTCACAAATTTCTTAATATGGAGTGTCACAACAAATGCTATCTTGAAATTCATGAATTATGGGGAGCAGTTTATGAAGATATATATTGGAAGTACTCCAAAGGATCGAAGAAAAGGAAAGTAGAATGTGCATTAGAAATCCTCCGAGGGAGGTGCACTCTGAAGAATTGAAAGTAGTTAAAAGGGTTGAATTCACCAACAAAAGTTTAGGAGAAATTTGAGGAGCTCACAAGAAAAAATAAAGGCATGATTTTTCTGATACCGAATATTATTTTAATGATATTCACAATATTAAGTTTGAAAGTGAAGATGATGATGATGAGAAACAAAATTATCAATGTCCAGATGATGAGTTTGAAGAACAAAAACATCTAGAAAAAGATATATTTGTTGCAAAGACTGAATGTAAGACAATTGAAAGAGATGAAGAAAATAAAGTGATAGAAAAAGACAAACATTGAAAGGAATGATGAAAAGAAAGGGTAGAGGACGTAAAAGAAAGGAATGATGAAAAGAAAGGGTAGAGGACTTAAAAGATAAGGAAGAGATAAAGTATAAAAATTTAATGTCTAGAGAAGATGCAAAATAAGAAGTAGTAGAGATGAAAGAAGATGAGGCACAACAAGTTATAGTGGCTGAAGAAGATGTGGAGCATGAAGTAGCAGAGACAGAAGAAGTTGTTGCACATGAAGATAACCAATTAGATTGGAAGGAGGAAGACAAAGAAGTTGTAGTTATTCACGTCGCAGAAGAAAGGAGGAAAGAGAAGAGCAAGTTTCAGTTAGTCATAAAACCCTACATTAGTGGCAACATTAAGCCAATACTACCTCATCAACTACATCTATTATAAATTTTGATTCACTCTTGTTTCAAGAAATTAGCATAAAAAAAGTGGAAAAAGACCATGGATACAGAGATCGAAGTCAGAGAGAAGAAAAATATGTGGGAAGCCATGAGTGCAAGGGTTGAAGACACAGAGAAGGAAAATATATGTTAGTTAATTGAAATTTCAAAAGGGTACAAAGTTGCTAGCGTGAAGCAGAAAACCAAGTCCAAGCAAGATGGGTTGATTGACCGTCATAAAGAAAGAATTATGGTGAAGGGCTACAAATGTAACACCTCGAAACCCGAATATTGGGGACCGTGCTTTACTCACAAGATCGATACTTCAGTTGCATACATAAACATGATATAACACTGGGAAATATAGAGAATCTTACTACATGTCCAAATCACATTGATTAATAAGGTGACAGGCTCTCAAGATGCTACACTTGTACGATATCTCCTCAGGCAAAGTTACATGAAAAACCACAATATGTGGGATCGTCAGCTTGTGAGACCTCTAGCAACTCCCAACCAAGGTAAAAATAGATTAAATGTGATTTAATAATCAATGAAAATTATAAATGAAACAGCATAACATAGAAATGTTAATTATTTTATATCATTAAAGGTTGTCAGACAAGATACTATTTCATAAGTTCTATATGCACTTGTTAACTATGCTTCTCTAATGCATGATTGTTTAGAACACTATGCCGCCCATACAACATATTTTTCGAATGCAAGATACTAGGTATTACTCTCATTTAGGGTACAATCTCTCCCTATGCATGCCTAATCCCAATGACTAGTAGTACTCCAACACGTAATCACGTGCAAGCCAACCTTTTAGGTTCATAGACCTTACCGGCCTACCCTAGCCCACAAACGTGGATTCACTGGGCACATCCTCGGTCTTGAACATTCTAGGAGCCGCAACTCTTTATCAGACATGTTTTTCATTGTTTCTGCTATATCTTCTTCTAATCCAAGTTGTTAACTAAATGATACAAAATATAATCTAGACTTAACGATCCCTATTTCGGAATTACATTTCACACAAACTGAAATTTGGACACACCGACACTATTCCATTCCTCGCTCGGAATTCTCTAACTTTTCCTAATCCGGGTCTCGCTTAAGTCACAATCATTCCCTTGGCTTTGACAAAGTCATACAACTTTCACTTTTACATCACTTTGACACAAATGACCATTGCATTTGGCTCAATTATACAATAATTATGCAATACATGCAATTTCATCATTCAAACAATCGAGTTATGCGTCATATGAAACCCAACTTCACATGATCTAACTCATACCTACAAATTTGTATAGTTTTAACCCTCTGATTTCATAGTATTATTAAGCGTACTCAACCCAAATTCAATTTCTATGTAGTTCAAGATATTACAAACTCCGAGTCAAGTTTCAATTCTTTACAATTATACTTTAAAGTTCTTCATAACTCTAACATAAGGGTGCAATAACTAATACGGGTCATTTAAATAATTCCCAAACTCTTATCAGAGTCAAACATGTCCATTTAACCTTAAATTAAAGTAATAGATCGAAGCATCAATCAAAACTCAAATAAACAGTCAACTTGCACACTTTGTTCATCTTGCAGTAGCTCTTTTGCTTCCACATGATGCTTCCGCAAGCAGCTGTAGTCGTAGAAAAAGGCTATCAGAAGCTTCTTGCGGAAGCTATTTTGCTTCTGCATGCCTGCAAATTCCAATCTCCTTCTGTTTTGATTTCAATTTTAATCCTTTTCATTGCAACATCGAGCTATACATTTGGACAAGCATTTCTAAATATTCGAGAGACTTAACCAACTCATTTATATCGCATACAACATGCTATTGGACTCAATTAATTTCTTTAATTTCTTCTCTTAATTTAACATGGTATATAAATTCTCAATTTCATAAATCAAATGCATTAGCAATATATCCTGATATCGATTACTTCATTGCACTAGGGGTTACTTTCTAATCACAAACATGATACTTCCAATATATCCGAACAACATTCTAATCACAAATTTCATGCACATACTTTATTTAAACAATTGAAGTCTTAATTTCGATCATACGAGTTCTATTGATTTATACTCATTTAATACAACATATATAGCTTCTCTAACATACATACACCCTACAATATAATAGGAATTAGAGTAGTGAATTTGTTACCCACTTGTTGCTTGATGCGAAAATGAAAGCCTCATGCTCTTTCTGCTTCGAACTGCATTGCACATTAAATTCCTGCACTGACTCTTCGGCTACGCTCCTCCTTCTCAAAACTATCTCAAACTCTCAAAACAATAGAGGGGAGACGTAGGTCTATAAAAATGGCAACAAGAGTGGTCTAGAGGACCATTTATAGGTGAAAGAGTGGGAGGGGCTAGTTGGGAGAGAGTTGCCAGATTTGAGCAGAGAGTGGGGCTGAAAAGGGGAAAGTGGGGAGGTGAGGGGCTGAAATCATGGTCTAAAATTGAGGGGGAAATGGGGCGGTGAAGGTGGGGTTTTTTTGCTGTAAGAAACGGAGAAGATGAGGGGGTTCGGGTCGGGTTTCAAAGTAGGGTTTGGGTCGGGTGTAACAATATAAACAAAGTTTCATGTTCTCAAATTTCTGGGCACATCTGCAGTAAAATGAATTTCCCAAAGCTAGAGAGATCTGATATGGGCATATGAACCATCATTTTGAAGATGACTCGAAAACCTACAAATTCCGTTTGGAAATTAGTTTATAATTCATTTGTTTTAAGAGTCAAAATGGGTCTGCAATGTTTCAGACTGCCTCAATCAAAATTCAACGAAGATGAGGTGTTACAACAGCAAAAAGCTTATGATTGATTATCATGAGGTATTTGCTCCAGTTGCAAGATTGAAATTAGTTGCTAAATGTCGATGAAAGGTTCATCAGATGGATGTGAAGTCCGATCTTGTCAAAATATGGGCAAATTTGAAATAACTATTTTTTGGAGGGACGAGCAAAAGTTTTTACTTCAACATAGATGGCGATGGAGACGAGAGTATACAAAATGGAAGCTTATAAATCTTTCACCTCAACAGAGATGGCGATGGATTTTGTAGCATATAAAATCAAATTTGATGATAGCAAAAGAACTTCGTGGTCGATTTATCAGCATGAGATCTGATGTCATATCATGGCAATTAAAGAAACAATGCTAGTGTTTTTTATTGCAAACGAAAATCTATTTTCTTTGTTTTTTTGCAGGTTATCAAGCTATATGGTTGCAAGGAATTTTTAAGACCTAAAGCATCATCAAGATCGTGGTATTAAGTTATTTTGAGACAATAGTTTGGCAATTTCTTTAATGAAAAAATCAAAGTTCCATGAAAGGTGCTTGCATGTCAAAGTTCGTCATCATTTCATTAGAGATTTCGTCTATATATATATATATATATATATATATATATATATATATATATATATATATATATATATATATATATATATATAAAGGAAAATATCAAGTTGCATAAAAGGCCCTTGAAGAAAGACATGTTCAACAAGTTGCGAAGGTTGCTCGAGATGTGCTCACAAGAAGATTTTAATTAAGCAAAGATGTTGAAAATAGTAATTCAAATTTAGTTTAACTAGATAAGGAGTAAAAAAGAAGTTTTGGTTTTATTTAAGAGTTGGTTAGTTTTAAACTCTAAGATAAAGTTTTGTTAGTAGTTAGTTAGGATAACTATGATTTTTGATAATTATCAGTTAGTTTGATAAGTGTTTGAATTAGAGTTGGATTAGAGTTGGATTTTTAATTGGTGGTGATGTGCTATGCAATTAATAAGTAAAGAGAGATGTTGAGAATAGAGAGGTAATAAAGTGACATTTTCTTTGGCTTCATATTAAGTAGCCATATTTTATAGTTTGATATATCAGAGAAAATTAGTATTTTTATATATAAAAAAAGTCCAAAAGGAACTGTAACAATAGTTCATATACTACTTGTTAGAAGTCAAGTCGACTGATGCACGAGAGAGCAATAAAGTATATTCATTTAATTCATACTCACTTCGTCCCATAATATAATTCCTTTTAGGTTTCTATACTTATATGAAGGAACATTTTAGATTAGTGTAAAAATATAAATATTCTTAGTTATTGAAGATCTTAATTGTGCTAGCTATTGTAAAATATCGAACTTGTCATCCTCTTAAACGAGCTAGTAATTTTTTTATGTGAAAAGTTAAATGTCTACACAAGGGTAAAATTAGAAATCTCATATAAAAAGTATTATTGTAACTTTAAAAAGGTTAAGACATCTTTCTAGAAAATCTAAAACAACATGTATTGTGAGACAAAAAAAAGGAATTAGAATGGGACTGAGAAAGTAACAAATAACAAGTAGTGGGCTTCTAACCACTGAAGTTTTTCAAACAACAATTTAAGTTATAAAAAAATCAAACAAGATAAATAGATTTAGTACAAATATAATTGAGGCAAGATGGTTTCTTATTTACAAAATTATTCTTAGTCACACCTTAGAAATCTGATCAGGAACATTGTAAGCCTCCTGGGGGACACAAGGCAAATGGCCGAAATGGATCCCCCATACATAATGTGAGGAAAAAAAATTGTTAAAAAAAATATTTGGCAAAGAAAGAGCTACCAGTTGGTCAATGGAGGGTTCTTCTCGGTGGTCGGCGTAGACAACTACAAAATAGCAGCAACAACAACAACAAGAGAGTGCTTGGAGGGGGTGGCGACTGGGATCTCGCCGCCCCCTCCCTGGTCGTCGTTCCACGTCCTGAACCCCCCCCCCCCGCCCTTCACCCACTCCCGCTCTCTCTCCACTCCCGTTTCTCTCTCCCTGTCCGCTTGCGTGCCCAAATCTCCTCAACCCATCTCCATCACCCTACTCTGGTGGCCATCCCCCTCAGCTGTCACCCCCTTCGGTGCCCCTCCCCCCTTGTCAACGACAACCCCCAGTGCCCTTCCCCTCTTCCTCGACTTCCGACGCCAGATCTGTGATGATTCCGTCGACCGCACCTGCGACAGTAGCGCCAGTGCCCCTTGGCATGGCCAGCATGCAGACAACCACCTCACCCCCAGCCCTAATCGTTACCTTAAAAATTCGTGCTGCAGAGTTGAAGAAGACCCCAAGTTCGCTAGTCCTAGAGCAAAGGTTGCAACTTTATGATGAGAAGATTCAGGTTTTCACTACTAGTGAGTTGCAGGATAGGGATTTTGATTGAGATTTGGAATTTCTAGGAAAGTGGAAATCCAAATTTGGAGAGAGAGTAAGATCTGGGGGTGGGGGGTTTCAGTCTAGAATGGGAGAGGATAGGAGAGGGAAATTTGGTCATTCCTCTGCCGTCGTGCCATTGTGGGCCGTCGTGAAACGCTCCGGCGTCGTCGACCAAGATCTTTTGGTGGGGGTTTGGGGGTGACTTGTTTGGGGTTGGGGTTTGGGTTAGGTCGGGATTGGGTGGCTTTACTAGATGGTTGCCTGGATGTTCTGTGCGTTTGCCACCATGTCCACACTCTCGGTCTTGCGAGGGCTGGTAATGCTTGTGAAGATACCGGGAGTTAGGTTGTCTTGCACGATTGTAGAGTTTGGGCCTAAAGATGGGGTCCCTCCGTGATGTGCGCTTTCTTGGCTCAGTTTTTAAGGTGTTTGTCTCAACTTGCGCAGAGAGATTATGTCGTGCTAGAGCATCCTGCGAACACCATGGATCTGGGGTTCAAGTGTGTGAGGTCGGTAGTTCGGTTTGGGGTCCGTGGGGCCAGGCCGGTAGTTTGTTGGTATTGGGGGTGATGGGGTGTGGGGTTTGGGTATGGTTGGTCTAGAGTATCCTACGATATCGCCGGTGAAGTCTTCACAACGCCTACTAGCAGGTTATTGAGCATCCACCAGCTTAGGCCACTGGCTTATAACAGCGTCGTCTCTTCCTTCGGATTGGGAGTATGAGTCGAGTTAAGTCTGTGTGGTGAGAAATCGTCGGATAGAGCTTGAGCGTGAGAGAGGTGAAGGTATCCTCTCCACGGCTCTCTCCTGGAGTGTGGTGTTTGGTGGGGGGGCGAGATAGTTGTTTGGTGAGAAATCGCCTGAGAAAGCGCTATCGTGTGAGAGGTGAAGGTATCCTCTTCATGGCTATCTCTTTGGTAGCGGCTGTGGGAGCTACTGGCACGTTTGTAGGTTAAGTAGTGGAGATGGTGTGAGGGTGCGATCACTGTGCATGTGCCGTGGGGTCAGTTTTCGTTCTGTGAGGCTTAGGCCCGTAGATGGGGTCTCCCCAGCGTGGTGAAGACAGGGACTGGCAGGTGATAAAATTCAGCCTGACTTGTCTCAGGTGGGTGTGCATGTGCCGTGGAGGCACTGTACGAAGCTAAACTGAAGTACTTACAATTTTGCTGGACCGAGCTCGTTTGTCGGCGCACCCTCCAGGGTTGTTGGAGGGAATTGTTGTTTGTATGCGTCATGTTGCTTCATGTATATTTTATTTTCTCTCTGTAGTTTGTACTTGGGCCCAGTACTCTGGGTTTGTTTCGTTAAGCACTTATTAATGAAACATGGTGCCCAGATTTCACCTTTTCCCTAAAAAAAAATATATATTGTAAGCCTCTGGTAAACTTAAAAAACATCAATGCTAAGGCACAACTTAGAAGAAAGTAAAAATAATTTGGTATCCCTTCCATAAAAGTTGATACAAGCATCAAGATTTGTTGGTAGTTATACGAGTACTAACATATTCTTTTGGTAAACAAAAAGAAGCATATTTATGGATAAATAATGATCTTTATTTAGCGAACAGATATTTTACAATATAAGAAATATGATAAACATAAGGGTAAAAGGGATATGAGCAACTTGTTCATTTAGTAAATGAGCAATTGATTATGTGGCATGCATGTGATACATTGGACAACTAACCTTTTAAGGATTTTCCAATCACATATTTGCCACATTATCAATTGCTCATTTACTAAATGAGCAAGTTGTTCATACCCTTTTTTTCCTAAACATAATAGTTACATACATTATGCCTATATAAATATATACTATATGATTCCTCATCGCAGATTTACAAGTAGATACGAAAACTCTATATCCAAACATACCGATAATGCTAATTGGGGTACTTAAAGAAAAAGAAGAGAATTAAGCAAAAAAGTGAGAAATGCTTGAACGGTTGAGTAGAATCGGTAGATGAGTGAAGCGAAGAAAGAGACAGAGAATCAGAGCACCAATGATTGCATAAAATGGTTGTCGGGTATTGAGGGGACACAATAACACGCACGATTGACTGGGTCCTTTTCTTCTAACAGCGGGCCCCACACCCTCTTCACATCTTCACGTGTTATGTCCGCACGTGCCGTGGCAGAATGCCTGCTGGTCTACGTGTGACTTCGGCCCTGTTTCCCTCCCCCTCCCCACATGAACGGCCCGGCCCAACTTTGTCGTTCCCTATTTCCCATATCCCCATGTTACCCCTCTATTTTCTGCACAGTTAGAGTATCCACAACGGCGGCGTTTGTTATATTTTAGCAAAATGGCAAAATAAGAAATGACAATTTTAAAAATCACTACAATGGTTCATTTACCAAATAATGAGAAATAATTTTTTTTTTTTATCGAACGGAATAATATGTTCTATCCGAGATATATTTTTATATTTTTTTAGTAAAATTAAAATATTTTTAGTTATTAAATACTCAGTAGTTAATTAATTAGTGAATAAAATAATACTAAACCATTAATTAATTAGTGATAAATAGTGATTAGTGCCTTAAACTAATGGTGACAGTAACATCTCTTATACAAACGGGACATGTTGTCCTGTTTGCCAAAATTGGGCTTCGGGCAGGACAACATGTCCTGCCTGATCCTCGTTTTCAAATTCATTTTTTATTTTATGAAACAACTTGTTCCGTTCGATGCTTTTAAAAAATAATAATAATTAAAAAAAACCGACAAAACAAAGTTTCATCCGATCCTATTAAAATTTAAAAAAATATACAGGGACATAACAACATGTTCCGTCCCCTATATTTTGAGAATGAGCAAATTATTTCTCAAATATGAGAAGCGACTATTCCAGCTTTGTCAAAAAATAACAAAAAATAAAACCAGTGCAGAGCATTTTTTTTGCCAAAATATGGAAAAATGGCAAAAATGACAAACCATTGTGGATGCTCTTAGTAATAGTTTAGACCTAATAAGAACATCCACTATCGTTTTGGCTAAGTTTTCTATATTTAGCGAGTAGGATTTAACATTGAGAAAGGAGCGCTACTATCGTTATTTCTAAAATTCCACAAACAAATGAATAGGACTGTTGCCGCTAAATTTGGTGTGGGGGCACACAGATAGAACTTGTGGATTCTTGGAGAAACTGAATAGAAAAACCTGTATACCTGTTCCGTCGGGCGTCGATCGTCGCTCCGCCGTGCACCTGCAAAAAGTGCGAGACACCGGGGTTGTTCCCGGCGACGCACTCTCCGACGCTCAAGTCAGTAATCTAAGAAGACTATGAATGAGCACAAAAACTGGTGAAGAGTTGATTACCTCTTAATGGAGATGGATGGGGGGTATTTATAGACGTCTTAGGGAACGGATTAGGAATGTAATCCCCGTGATTTGATAAGGAATGTCCCCCATAATCAGATGAGGAAGGTAATCTGATAGGATATATTCCCTGTAATCAGATAAGGAATTTAATCCCTGATCCCCCGTGAAAAGGTAGATGTCCATCAGGGCCGTTGATCGTGTTTGATTAGGGACCCTGACTCTATCTTGTTGGATTGGGTGCGCAGCGGGTTGAGACCCGCACTCTCTTGTTGTTGGATCCATTCGCAGATTATTGGGCCCTAGGAGGGCAGATCCAATATCCGTTTTGGTCCTTTTGTGGGTGGAATTACTGTTTTACCCTCAGGTCTCAAGATTCGTGCCTGTTTTGGACGGTTCCGATTAAACCCCATTTTTAGCCATATCACGAGCCCCCCACTCCCGAAGACTGAGCTTGGTCAGCCTTCGAGGAGTAGTTTTACTGTTTGGATGGCTAGTGGAGTTGTAGCCGAGTCCAAATGGAAGGTTCTTGAATCTTGAAGGAGGTAGTGTGGCGATTTTTCAAGTTGGTTGAACTCCGAGCTGCTCACGAACCCTGATGGTCATGTGGCGTTACTGTGGGGACGTCTTTTTTACTTTTGCGGAGTACCAATTCGTTGTTCGGGGGTCTTGCATACTTGGACCACGCTTTAGACCCCCCTAGAGTTTGCTGGCGAAGGGGCCGAAGTCCATGTGCAGTTCGGCGAGCTTTTCCAGAAAGGGAAGCGAGTTCGGCAGGGCCGCGAGCGTCAGGAGTGAGTTCGGCAATCTGCCGAACTTGTTTTTTCCCTATAAGGGGGTCGGTGCCACGAACGCTCGGCAGCGGTGCCGAACCTGACTTTTCCCTATAACAGGGTCGGTGCCACGAACGCTCGGCAGTGGTGCCGAACCTGTTTTTTCCTCTATAACAGGGTCGGTGCCACGAACGCTCGGCAGTGGTGCCGAACCTGACTTTTCCCTATAACAGGGTCGGTGCCACGAACGCTCGGCAGTGGTGCCGAACCTGTTTTTTCCCTATAACAGGGTCGGTGCCACGAACGCTCGGCAGTGGTGCCGAACCTGTTTTTTCCCCTATAACAGGGTCGGTGCCACGAACGCTCGGCAGTGGTGCCGAACCTGTTTTTTCCCCTATAACAGGGTCGGTGTCACGAACGCTCGGCAGTGGTGCCGAACTCGTTTTTTCCCTATAACAGGGTCGGTGTCACGAACGCTCGGCAGTGGTGCCGAACGTGACTTTTTCCCTATAACAGGGTCGGTGTCACGAACGCACGGCAGTGGGTGCCGAACGTGACTTTTTCCCTATAACAGGGTCGGTGTCACGAACGCACGGCAGTGGGTGCCGAACGTGACTTTTTCCCTATAACGGGGTCGGTGTCACGAACGCACGGCAGTGAGTGCCGAACGTGACTTTTTCCCTATAACAGGGTCGGTGTCACGAACGCACGGCAGTATGTGTCGAACGTGACGTTTTTCCCTATAACAGGGTCGGTGTCACGAACGCACGGCAGTATGTGCCGAACGTGACTTTTTCCTGGTAACAAGGTCGGTGTCACGAACGCACGGCAGTGGGTGCCGAACGTGACTTTTTCCCGATAACAGGGTCGGTGTCACGAACGCACGGCAGTGGGTGCCGAACGTGACTTTTTCCCTATAACAGGGTCGGTGTCACGAACGCACGGCAGTGGGTGCCGAACGTGACTTTTTTCCTATAACGGGGTCGGTGTCACGAACGCACGGCAGTGAGTGCCGAACGTGACTTTTTCCCTATAACAGGGTCGGTGTCACGAACGCACGGCAGTGAGTGCCGAACGTGACTTTTTCCCTATAACAGGGTCGGTGTCACGAACGCACGACAGTATGTGCCGAACGTGACGTTTTTCCCTATAACAGGGTCGGTGTCACGAACGCACGGCAGTATGTGCCGAACGTGACTTTTTCCTGGTAACAGGGTCGGTGTCACGAACGCACGGCAGTGGGTGCCGAACGTGACTTTTTCCCTATAACAGGGTCGGTGTCACGAACGCACGGCAGTGGGTGCCGAACATGACTTTTTCCCTATAACAGGGTCGGTGTCATGAACGCACGGCAGTATGTGCCGAACGTGACTTTTTCCCTATAACAGGGTCGGTGTCACGAACGCACGGCAGTATGTGCCGAACGTGACTTTTTCCCTATAACAGGGTCGGTGTCACGAACGCACGGCAGTATGTGCCGAACGTGACTTTTTCCCCTATAATAGGGTCGGTGCCACGAACGCTCGGCAGTGATGCCGAACCTGTTTTTTTCCCCTATAACGGGGTCGGTGCCACTAACGCTCGGCAGTGGTGCCGAAC
This sequence comes from Hemerocallis citrina, assembly GCA_017893485.1. Classification (NCBI taxonomy): domain Eukaryota; kingdom Viridiplantae; phylum Streptophyta; class Magnoliopsida; order Asparagales; family Asphodelaceae; genus Hemerocallis; species Hemerocallis citrina. The sequence continues at coordinate 225,446,996 of CM030361.1, read as the reverse complement.
CTGTTTTTTTCCTATAACAGGGTCGGTGTCACGAATGCTCGGCAGTGAGTGCCGAACGTGACTTTTTTCCCTATGACAGGGTCGGTGTCACGAATGCTCGGCAGTGGGTGCCGAATGCCCAGACTTGTCGTTTTTTTGGGGGCTTGTCTTTTCTGCGCGCCGTTTGGACTCCTGACACCTCTGACAGCTCTGACAATTCTGACAACCCTGACAGATGGGACGTTCATTAGTTGCAGTGACCCCTGGGGTTCCATCGGATGGAGTGCGCATTAAATGCAACTCATGATTCGTTGAAGTTGTCGAGGTGACGATTGGGATCGCTCCGCCGCTTGGTTTAGATGGGCCGGTCGTACAGGCCCATTAGCCTCGTGGTGTGTGTCCCTCTTCTATAAATCCTCCCCCCCCTTCTCATTTCTCATTTCTTCCCTCATTTGCTCAGGCTTTCTCTTGTGTCTCAGGCGAGTTTTCCGGTGACCGGCGTTTGACTCAGGCGAGGTTTTTCGGCAGCTCTTTCCTTTCAAGGTAATTTATAAATTATGTCTGTAGCTTCTGTCTCAGATGAAGTCTCTTGGTCCGAGCCCTCCCTTGAAGGCGTCGAGGCCTCGACTCCGAATCCACCCAAGGAGAAGGTGTTCGGCAAGGATTCCATCGTCGTGGATCCGAAGAGGATGGGGGAGTTCGGACAGCTACCAGGTCCGCTGACGGGGCTGCACAGGGTCAGGGAGCTCCCGAAGGACCAGGCCGAGCAGATCGTCCATGGGAGGGAGAGGTCCTTCGAGGAGAACGAGGCGAGGGAGACGACGGAGGCGGACGACGCGGCGTCGATCTTGCGCGAGGAGGAACTGGCTGCGATCCGGGACTCTTTTTTCATCCCGGAGGAGTACGAAATCATGCTGCCGGGCCCCGGGGTTAGGGCTAATTCGCCGCTGCCAGTGACCATGTGTTGCTGGCCGGTGGATGCCTTTATCGCCGGTGCTCGGCTGCCTCTCCACGCGTTCGCCGTTACCGTGGTGAGCTGGTACGGGGTCTGCCCCATTCAGCTCATGCCGAACGCGTGGTGGGTGATTAATGGCTTCGTTCTCCACTGCCAGGCCGCAGGAATCGAGACGCAGCTGAACGTGCTTCGGACGATATACCGGCTCCATCAGGGGAACAAGTCGGAGTACCGGTATTATCTGACTCCGAGGCACGGCGGCAGGCTCGTCGTCTGCCCCGACTCTATCAAGCATTGGCGAGAGAAGTGGGTCGTCATGCGGAGTCGAGAAGCATGGCCGATCCCCACAAATTGGGCAGAAGGGGTGCCCAAGAGGGCGACGGCGCTGCCGAGACTTACGGTAGAGGAAGAAGCGGCGGTCCGGACCCTCCTCGACCGACCGAAGTACGATTGGAAGGATTTGACGGAGGACGTTCTCTACAAGGGAGGGCTCTGCCGCGTAGATCCTAGTACGCGGCTTTTCGCCAAGTTCTTTTTTTTTTTCGTACTTGCTGCCTTGTTTTTCTTTTGTGCTAATCATTTTTTGCTTTTGATGCAGAATCCATGGACAACGAGGCGGTGTTGGCGCTCAGGGCGGGGCTCGCCAGTAAGGCGCCGAGGAAGCGCAAGAGGGTCGCGTCGAAGCTGCCCTCGACCTCGAAGGTGCCGAGGATTGCGGCCCCCGACCAGGTGGTGGAGGTTGCTGATGACCCGGTCGTCACCGTGGCGGGGACTTCGGCTCCTGCACCTGTGGGGGATTTCCCCATTGCCGCCGCGCTCGCCATGCCGACCCCGCCGCTGACCGTAGCAGGCGAGGAGCTCCTGACGGAGGAGCACAAGCGGATCCACATTCCGGACTGGCAGGTCCAGAAGCACGACGGGTTCCTCGGGAACTCGCTGGCGAGCATGCAGGCCGTCAAGCATCTCGCCACCCCGAAGGACCGCGCCGCCATGGACGCGGGGAGGGAAGGCGACGACGTGATCGAGATTGCTCGTTCGGCAGTATCGGTAAGTTCCGAGTTCGCTTCGTTCGTTTCATCCCTTTGGATCACAAAAAAAAAAAAAATCTAACTCTCGGAGCTCTTCTCCTTTCCTTTGTAGATCGTCGTCCATTTCGATCACCTCACCGAGAGGCTGACCGCCCTCGAGAAGGAGCTGAAGCAGGAGTCCGACCAGGCTCGGAACGAGAAGGCTCGGATGTCGAACCAGCTCGACAAACTCGGGGTCGAGCATGAAGGTCGGTCTGCGAGGATCCAGCACCTCGAGGCCGAAGTGAAGAGGCTGGAGGACGAGCTGCGTCGGGAGAAGGAGGGGTCGGCCAACCAGTTGGTCGAGGCCGAGGCGAAGCAGGCGGCGGCCGTGAAGGCGGCGGAGGACGCGACCCTGGAGAAGGCCCAGGGGTACCTCACGCAGAACATGGCGAAGGCCTTCGCCACCGCCCTCGACCGGGTGCGAGAAGCCTACCCCGGGGTGGACGTCTCGGGATGGCGACTCTTCCCCAGACACATCGAGGGTTTCGACCCCAAGTCCGAAGGGGAAGAGGAGGAGGAGGAGGGCGACGCCGATGCCGACGCCGGGGTAACTGGCGAGGCCACCGGCACCACGGCCACTCCGCTGGCGGCGGCGTCTCCTTCGGCAAAGGAAGCGTCTACCCCACCTCGTCGCCCGGGGAAAGAGGTTGGGCCCTGAATCCGCCTTTCGCTTTGTTGTTTTCGATTGTTTCTGCTCCCCCTTTTTTTTGTTTTTCCTTTCGAACTTTGTAACGCCTAATAGCGGACTGGCCACCGCTTCTTTTGATGTTAATGAAAGGAAAATTTTTGCAAGTGTCGGTGCTCGGAAGTTTTTGTCTTATGCCCCCTCTTTTGCCGAACTGTCAAACCATGTTTTTAGAGATGAAAATTCTTCCAAGTGCGGTGCTTCGGCCACGCTCAACGTTTTTGCTGATTACTCCGATTTCTTTGCAGCTTATGGTGATTCCCCAAGACGTCGAGCTTTCCCGCCCGGACGAGGGAGTTAGAGCCGAGGCTGGCCTAGGGGCGACGAGGCTTTGTCTAGCTAGGTGTAGGGAGAAGCTTTATGAGGTCGAGCTCGGATTGCGCCGAGCCGAAAGCGAGAGGAAGCATCTCCAGCTCGTCCTTGGCCGGCGCGATATCGAGATTCGTCGTTTGGAGAGCCGAATCGCCGAGCTCATACCCGAAGGTGAACACTTGCCCACTGATTTCAGTAATGAGATTCGTGTTCAGTGCATTCGTCATAATTTGTCCAAAATAACAGCGGAGAAGGACGAGTTGCTTTCCGAGATACAGCATCTGCAGTCCGTAGAGGCGAAGCTCCGGAGTGAGGGCGAGGGGCTGACGGCCAAGGTGGCCAAGTTGACGACTGAACGAGTCGAGTTGACTGCCGAAGTCGAAGCGCTAAAGAGGGCGACGGTGGATAAAAGCATCGAGGTCACCCACCTTCGGTGCCTCGTCGCCAGTCGATCTGGAGTGCCGGACTCCGCGATACCCCCACGTTTCGAAGTCGACGTCAAAGACGACTCGTTGCGGGACAGGATCTCGGAGTTGGAGGCGGAAGTGGCCCGTTTGAAGCCACATTCAGGGCCGATCAACGTTCGGAGCACGTCATGCACTCGCGCTGAGAGTGAGCGGGGCATTACCTTCTATGAGATGGCGACCCGTCAGCGGATCGGCCAACCAAGCCCGGGGGACGCGCAGAGCTCGGTGGCAATCTCCTCGAGCGGGGCGTCCGTTGGCGTTGCTACCAGGAGCGGTGCCGAGGATACGTCCCAATTTGCCGGCTTGGGGTCGCGCTCCGGGGACAAGCGTCGTCACTCTCGAGTGTCCTTGAAGCGGAACGCTCCAGCTCCGAAGAAGCGCTGAAGTGGTTGATTCTGCGAGTTCTTTGCTTATTTTTTGTTTTTCGCCAAGTGTCATAAGTCGGCATTGTAACTTTTCTCTGATGAGTTGTGCATCTACTGTGTTTGCCTTTGTACCACATCTGTTTCATTAATAAAAGCATTATTGTCGAACTTGTGTGCCTTGTTCTCGCGATCGTTGTCTGTCGTGCCGTAACTTCTAAAGCCTCGGACCCGAATGGCGAGCTACTTCTGGCTCGCTGAGGATCGAATTCGGGAAGTAGAATTGAGCCAAGTGTCCGACTTCGGGGTCCTTGGTTCACTAGGTTAGGGACGTCGGAGCATTTTAGAGCGGCGAACTATCCTTAGGTCGCTTAGGAGCGGGCTTGCGGAGTAGAGTTGAACCAAGTGTTGAACTCCGGAACCATGGCTAGTTCAAGGGGTGTAGGAGCAATTTCGAATGGCGAACTACCCTAGCTCGCTTGGGAGCGAGCTTGCGGAGTAGGATCGAACCAAGTGTTGGACTCTGTACCATTCAACGGCTGTGGGAGCATTTTCGAATGGCGAGCTACTTCTAGCTCGCTTAGGAGCGAGCTCGCGAAGTAGAATCGAGCCAAGTGTTGGACTCTGGAACCATTGTCAGTTTAAGGGGTGTAGGAGCAGTTTCGAATGGTGAGCTACCCTAGCTCGCTTGGGAGCGAGCTTGCGGAGTAGGGTCGAACCAAGTGTTGGACTCCGTACCATTCAACGGCTGCTGGAGCATTTTCGAATGGCGAGCTACTTCTAGCTCGCTTAGGAGCGAGCTCGCGAAGTAGAATCGAGCCAAGTGTTGGACTCCGAAACCATTGTCAGTTTAAGGGGTGTAGGAGCAATTTCGAATGGCGAACTACCCTAGCTCGCTTGGGAGCGAGCTTGCGGAGTAGGGTCGAACCAAGTGTTGGACTCCGTACCATTCAACGGTTGTGGGAGCATTTTCGAATGGCGAGCTACTTCTAGCTCGCTTAGGAGCAAGCTCGCAAAGTAGAATCGATCCAAGTGTTGGACTCCGGAACCATTGTCAGTTTAAGGGGTGTAGGAGCAGTTTCGAATGGTGAGCTACCCTAGCTCGCTTGGGAGCGAGCTTGCGGAGTAGGGTCGAACCAAGTGTTGGACTCCGTACCATTCAACGGCTGTGGGAGCATTTTCGAATGGCGAGCTACTTCTGGCTCGCTTAGGAGCGAGCTCGCGAAGTAGAATCGAGCCAAGTGTTGGACTCCGGAACCATTGTGACATTAAAGAGCTACAAGCAGAGGGATGTAATAGTAGTGAAAACATGAAGAAACTTCATTTATTAACGTCTAATGATCGGCTGCTTCTAAAGTTGCTAGCCGTTATTACAATAATAAAAGAAAGAACAAAAGGACAAACTATGACTAGAGAAAGGAAGGGAACGGTTCGACATCTCGAGTTACTTGGAGAGACGTAGTTGCCTTCTCTTGGTATTTCAAAAGATGGTCGGCGTTCCAAGTCCTGGGAATTTCTCTGCCTTCGAGATCCTCTAGCTTGTATGTACCGGGGCGGATTACTTTCGAGATCTTGTACGGTCCCTCCCAGTTCGGGGCCAGCTTGCTTTTCTGCCCTGGGAACGAGATGGCCAACTTCCGAAGGACTAAGTCCCCTTCTTTGAGGTCTGTCGGGCGGACTCTTTTGTTGTATGCTAGCTCGATCCTTCTTCGGTAAGCTTGCTGGCGTATGGCAGCTCTCTCTCGGATTTCGTCTATCAGATCTAGGCTTGTTCTGAGTTCTCTAGCATTCTGCTCTTCTTCATAAGCGATCAGGCGAGGAGAGGGTATCCCGACTTCTAGGGGGATGATGGCTTCGGCCCCATAGGTGAGATTAAATGGGCTCTCGCCTGTTGGGGTCCGCTTGGTGGTGCGGTGATTCCAGAGTACGTTCGGCAGCTGATCGACCCATAGTCCCTTGGAACACTTGTCTAACCTCTTCTTGATCCCCGCAAGAATCTGACGGTTGGCGTTCTCGGCCTGGCCATTCGACTGGGGATGGGAGACGGAGGAGAATCGGTGTTGTATGGAGAGGTCTTCACACAAGGCTCGGAAGGCGGCCCCAGTAAACTGTGTCCCGTTATCTGTGACTATGACTCGGGGAACGCCGAACCGGCAAATCACATTTTTCCAGAAGAATTGAACGACCCTATGTTCGGTGATCGTAGCCAGGGGCTCGGCTTCTATCCACTTAGAGAAATAGTCGACTGCCACGACTAGGAACTTTAGCTGTCCGGGGGCTGGAGGAAATGGTCCTAATAAATCCATCCCCCACATAGCGAAGGGAACGGGACTTGATAGGGAGGTTAGCGGTGCCTGTGGAAGGCGTCGGATGTCTGCATACTTTTGGCAGGAGCTGCACTGCCGAACGTGTCGTTCGGCGTCCCGTAGGAGAGTGGGCCAGTAATATCCATAGTTCAATACCTTGCGCGCTAGAGCCCTGGATCCAGAATGGGCTCCGCCGATCCCCTCATGGAGCTCTTGCAGGGCATAGTCGGCTTGCTCGGGGGAGAGGCACCTTAGATACGGTCGACCATCCGCTTGGGTGAAGGAGCGTTTGTATAAGATGCCTTCGATTAAAGTAAAACGCTCGGCTCGGGCCCTGATTCTTCGTGCTTCCCTCGGATCTTCAGGGAGGAGTCCGTTCCTCAGGAATTCGACAATGGGTTTCATCCAGTTGTCTTCGAGGAGGACGGGCAATGCTTCAACGGAGTCTGGCGCTTCGTCCTCTATGCTCGGCTTCAGGAGGACTTCTATCAAAACGGTCTGTTCCAGACCTTGAAGGGAGGAGGAGGCTAACTTGGATAAGGCGTCGGCCTGAGCATTTTCTTCTCGAGGGATCCTTTGGATGAGAGCCTCGTCGAACAGCGCCATGAGGCTCTTTACTTTGGATAAGTATTTAGCCATTCTATCGTCGCGGGCTTCGTACTCGCCGAGGACCTGGTTAACAATCAACTGGGAGTCGCTGAAAATCTGTAGCCGTTGTGCCCCAGCATTTCGGGCCATTCGAAGCCCGGCTATTAGTGCTTCATATTCGGCCTCATTGTTCGAGGCTTTGAAATTTATCCGGAGGGAGTATTGGAGGATGAAGCCATCTGGTCCTGCCAGGATGACTCTTGCCTCGCTTCCCTCATTACAAGAGGACCCGTCAACGTAGACCGACCAGACGAGGGGTCCCTTTACTGCTTGGCCAGATTCGGGGATTGTAGTCTCAACTATGAATTCGGCCAGCGCCTGTGCCTTGATTGCAGTCCGTGGCTGATAAGTTATATCGTGCTGGCTCAGCTCGATCGACCACTTCATGAGGCGACCGGAAGTCTCGGGTTTGTGAAGAATCTGTTTCAGCGGCTGGTCGGTAAGGACGACCACCGAATGGGACTGAAAGTAGGGTCTAAGTTTTCTCGCGGCCATTACCAGGGCATACGCCATTTTCTCAATCTTCGGGTACCGGAGTTCGGCATCCCGGAGCACCTTGCTGACGTAGTATATGGGCTTCTGAGCCCTTTCTTCTTCTCTGACTAAGACCGCACTGAGCGTCTGTTCGGAAGCTGCAAGGTAGAGGTAGAGCGGTTCGCCGGGTACTGGTTTGCTAAGGAGAGGGGGATTGACGAGGTAGGCTTTAAGCTGGTCAAAGGAGTCTTGTTGCTGCTGTCCCCACTCGAATCCTTTAGCCCCCCTGAGGGCTTTGAAGAACGGGAGGCACTTCTCCCCGGACTTCGACAGGAAGCGCCCAATGGCGGCTAGGCGACCAGTCAACCTCTGAACTTCTTTGACATTTCTAGGGGGGGCCATGTCCAGTATGGCCCTGATCTTCTCCGGATTCGCCTCTATTCCTCGTTGGCTAACCATGAAGCCGAGGAACTTGCCTGATGAGACGCCGAACGCACACTTGTTCGGGTTGAGTCTCATATTGTGCCTTCTTAAAACATCAAATGCCTCTTGGAGGTCGGTCACATGATCAACACCTCGGATGCTTTTCACCAGCATGTCATCGACGTACACTTCCATGTTTCTGCCGATCTGAGCCTGAAAAACTTTGTTGACGAGGCGCTGGTATGTTGCCCCTGCGTTCTTTAGGCCGAATGGCATGACCCTGTAGCAATAAAGGCCTTGGTCGGTCACAAAAGACGTCTTTGGGATATCCAGCGGGAACATCCTTATCTGATTGTAACCCGAGAAAGCGTCCATGAAGCTTAGAAGCTCATGTCCCGAGGTTGCGTCAATCAGAGTGTCGATGCTCGGTAGAGGGAAGGGATCTTTGGGACAGGCTTTGTTGAGGTCGGTGAAATCAATGCAAATTCTCCAAGTTCCGTTGGACTTCTTCACCATTACTACGTTTGATAACCATTCAGGATAGTTTACTTCCTGTATGAATCGGGCCTTCAGTAATTTATCTACCTCCTCTTTGATAGCGAGCTGTCGCTCGGGGGCGAACTTGCGCCTCTTCTGCTGAACCGGTTTGGACCCCGGATCAACACTCAGGCGGTGGACTAGGAGTTCTTCGGAGATACCGGGCATGTCAGCTGCAGACCATGCGAAGAGGTCTTGATTGGCTCGGATGAATTTCACAATATCTGAGTATAGGGCGGACGGGAGGGTCTTGCTTACGAAGAACTTGCGGGTCGGCTCTTGTTCAGAGAAGAGCACCTCCTCCAGTTCGTCCGCTGGCTCGGAGGTCGGTCTTGTGGAATCTTGGGGAATCTCCAGGGTCTCTAAAGAGAGGACGGGCCCAAGGGTCGAAGTCATGTAGCATTTCCGGGCCTGCTCCTGATTTCCCCTTACTTCTCCGACCCCGGATCGGGTGGGAAACTTCATCTTCAGATGATATGCCGAGGGAACTGCTTCTAGAGCCGCGAGGCCGGGCCTGCCCAAAATGACGTTGTAGGCAGCGGGAACATCCACTACCATGAAGTCCATCGGCTCCGTCCTGGTGGTAGGGGTTTGGCCGGCAGTTACATCGAGGGTGATCACCCCTTCTATAGTTACCGGAACCCCCGTGAACCCATGGAGAGTGTAACCGGCGGGCTTGAGTCTGTCTCTGGAGAGCTTTAGGCCTTTGAAAGCGGAGAGGAATAGGATGTTGACGGAGCTGCCGTTGTCAACTAAGATCCTATCCACTTTGAAATTTGCCATGTGGAGGCTGATGACGAGAGCGTCACAATGTGGGATACGAACTCCCTCGAGATCTTCGTCGGAGAAGGTAACTGGCACTCCGAGGCCTTTGGGAGGAGGCGTGGTTCAGACTGAATTGACCTCTCTGATAAACGCTTTCCGGGAGGAGTTCGAGGAGCCTCCCATCGGATCCCCATGGATGAGGTGGAGGACTCGCTCTTCCTCGAAGTCTGGTGTCTCTTCTCTTTCCGGACGCTTGTTAGCCCCCCGAGGCGGGGGAGGGAGCTCGGCTCGGTCCTTTTTTACAAACTTCGTTAGCTGTCCCCTCTGGATAAGGGCTTCGATCTCGTTCCTCAGAGCACGGCAGTCGTTGGTGTCATGCCCATGGTCCCGGTGATAGCGGCACCATTTCTCTTTATCTCTTCTCTTGGCGGGAGTATTCATTTTGGGAGCCGGAGGCAAGACCCTGTCTTTCTCGACGTCCATGAAGATGGCTGAGAGGTTAGCATTGAGGGGAGTGAACTTCTCAAATCTAGGGGGAGGTCGGCGTTGGCCGGCATTATCCTTCTGGAGCTTCTTGGCTCCTTCTTCCTCTGCCCCCTTCCTTTTAAGCCCGGAGGCGGGCACTTCCCAGTTGGGTTGTTGCTCGGCCTCTTCGGCCCGAATGTACTTTTCGGTGCGAAGGAGAAGGTCGGAAAAGTCATGTGGGGGTTTCTTGGCGAGGGAGGAGCGGAGGTTGGAATTGAGAATGTTGGATTGGAATGCTGCGGTAGCAACCGATTGGTCGAGGGAGGCAATGGTTCTAGCTTCAGCTGTGAACCTCTTCACGTAGTCCCTCAGTTTTCCCCCTTTTGCTGACGGAGGTGCAATAGTGAGATGCTGGTTTTCTCGGTCCTTCGGCTGCTGACAAAGTGGGTGATGAAGAGGGTTTCGAACTGCTCGAAGGAGAATATCGACGCCGGGGCAAGACGAGAGTACCATTCTCGAGCCGGACCTTTGAGTGTCGCAAGGAATGTTTTGCAGAGGAGGGCATCGGAAGCTTGGTGGAGGAGCATTAAAGTTTTAAAGCCTTCGATGTGATCAACTGGATCGGTCTCGCCGGTGTAATTCTCGAATTGGGGAGGTTTGAAGCCGAACGGCACAGGGGCATCCACTATGGTTCGGGAGAATGGGGGCCGGCTAGGACGTAGGGTCCTCCCCCTGAGTTCCTCTTCTCGGTTTATCTGACCCAGGAGCTTTTCCACCTCGTTAAGACGGCGGTCCATGATGTCATCCCTCCGACGGTAATCCGCCGGGCCACGGGACTCGTCTTCGTATGAGGGGGAGCGAGGGCTGCGGCGGCGGTAACTTCGGGAACGACGAGGACTCGTGGTGCGCCGGGAGTTGGTTGGTGCAGGACGAGGAGAGGGGGACCGTTGGCGAGGGCTTCGGACCGGAGGAGGGGATGGGGCCCTCGGCTCATTGGGATTTTGACGGAGGTTGAGGGCCTGTTGTACCATTGCTTGAAACTGCTGGAACTCGGCACGGGTGATGGGTGCCTCATTGTTCCTAGGCTGCTGCCGACCTGCGGGAGAGTGCCTTCTTCGGTAATAATCGGGGGAGTCCTTTCTCCCTCTTCGGATGGGGGACCTCCTGTGCTCTCGGTGACGGGGGGATCGCTCTTGCTGGCGGGAGGCTTCCCCCCGAGCCCGCTTTTCATCCAGATGGCGACGAAGGTCATCATCTTCCGGGCGTTTGGGAGGGGCACTGTGGCGACCAGAGGCTCGGGGATGATGGGAAGCCATGGAAGCACTGGAGGCGTTGTGGATGGAGATGTTCTCTTGGTGAAGAGGCTGTTTCTGGGGGTTAGGCCCCTTTGGATCAGGAGGTGGAGGGTTCCGTTGGAGCGGCTCTTCCATGGTAGGAGGGAGTTGCCCTTGTTGCTGAGCGGGATCAGGAAGAACTTCTTGCTGGTCAGGGTTGGGCGCTCGGTTGGAGCCCCTAGATCTAACTTTGCGAGGCGGCATGGCAGGAGAAAACCTGTTCACCGGGAAGAGGAGAGGTCTCTATTCGTTTGTTTCCCACAGACGGCGCCAATCTGTTGCCGCTAAATTTGGTGTGGAGGCACACAGATAGAACTTGTGGATTCTTGGGGAAACTGAATAGAAAAACCTGTATACCTGTTCCGTCGGGCGTCGATCGTCGCTCCGCCGTGCACCTGCAAAAAGTGCGAGACACCTGGGTTGTTCCCGGCGACGCACCCTCCGATGCTCAAGTCAGTAATCTAAGTAGACTATGAATGAGCACAAAAACTGGTGAAGAGTTGATTACCTCTTAATGGAGATGGATGGGGGGTATTTATAGACGTCTTAGGGAACGGATTAGGAATGTAATCCCCGTGATTTGATAAGGAATGTCCCCCATAATCAAATGAGGAAGGTAATCTGATAGGATATATTCCCTGTAATCAGATAAGGAATTTAATCCCTAATCCCCCGTGAAAAGGTAGATGTCCATCAGGGCCGTTGATCGTGTTTGATCAGGGACCCTGACTCTATCTTGTTGGATTGGGTGCGCAGCGGGTTGAGACCCGCACCCTCTTGTTGTTGGATCCATTCGCGGATTATTGGGCCCTAGGAGGGCAGATCCAATATCCGTTTTGGTCCTTTTGTGGGTGGAATTACTGTTTTACCCTCAGGTCTCAAGATTCGTGCCTGTTTTGGACGGTTCCGATTAAACCCCATTTTTAGCCATATCAAGGACGTCGGATCTTCTTCCTCCGTCTAACATTATTTCCATTTTTTTAAAATTAAAAAACGATTAGACGTAGATCCATTCTCCGCTTGTGATTTTGTTTTTTCCCCAAATTTGAATAGCATCAGATGGAGGATGTTCAACCGTCCGAGGGGTTTTTTTTATTTTTTTATTTTGTTAGCACAAAAAATAAAAAATGAAATAGAGAAACAGACCAGGCGGATGATCTTCATCCGACTGGCCTGTTTTTTTGCTTTTTTTTTTAAAGTTAGTGTTAACTTACTAACCCCCCCCCCCCTCCCGAAAAACAGACCAGGCGGATGATCTTCATCCGTCTGGCCTGTTTTTTTGCATTTTTTTTTAAAGGTAGTGTTAGTCCCCCCCCCCCCCCCTCTTTTCGCTATACCTACCCCCCTTCACTGCTCCTACAGCGACAAAGAAGTAAAAAAAGAAAAAAAAAACATACCAAACGGATAACCTTCATCCGTCTAGTTTGTTTTCGTTTTTTTAAATTTTTAAATGGAATTAATAAATTACATTTTAACGACAGACAGAGCTTCTTCATCTGTCCGTCCAAATTATTTTCTCAAACAGACGATCTTCATCCGTCTTCTACATTTAGCATTTCTCCAAAGCCTCTAATAAGTTTAGCGATGTTGTTCACTCATATTCTAATATTTGGGTTTTTAGAAAACGGCTGTGAGGATAATTTCTAAATGGAATGCTATTTTTCGGGTTTTAGAAAACAATAGTGGATGCTCTAAGGAGGGTAGTTTAGTCATATCAATGTTTTGTAAGTTGGAACTAAGGGACAAGAGAAACGATAAGAGGAGAGGAGAGGTGGGGTACGATGAAAACAAGAACTCGATTGGGCTATTATTATTACTAGTAATTTACACGTGCGATGCAAGTTTTAATCATTAAAATTAAAATTTTAAATATTAAAAAAAAAAAAAAACTGACTTAGGGCGGATTTGAATCGGAAACTTTCTTTATATTAATTATGTACGTACGTTGCACATGTTAGTAAAATGACAAAATGATAAATAACACTAAGACTTTCTCTCATTATAATATTAGAGATTAGAGATATTAGAGATTATTATTGGATCATAAGGGGACGAAATCTACAGCCAAATCATAGGATACCCCAATTCTTATACTAATGACTTTATTACTGTTAGGAGTATTAAAATGATGAGATAAGTATAACCTAAACTATCCAAATCACATCAATAGAAGAATAATTGCGATTGGATTTCATGATGTGGGTGGCTTAATTTATATTTTTTTCTCAAGTGTTTTTGCTTTGAATGCTTGCGCAACCAACCTCCAAAGTTTTAGCAAGAATGTAATTAAAGATACCAGAAAATAGAAAGTAATATTTTTGTATAGAAACTATTGGAAAGTTAAAATCCTGCGCTCCCCTTAAAGTTAAAATCAACTCTTGGTTAGCCATTCATAATAAACTTCTCACCGTTTAGGTTCTTAATAAAAGAAACCTTGCGTGGGCTCAGCCATGTAGTCTCTGTTTGGAGGGTGTCGAATCTGCGGATCATCTTTTTGTGGATTGTCCCTTCATCAAGCCGCTTTGGAAATTAGTCTCCCTGGCTTGGTCCAGCCCAGTTCTCCCCACTTCTCTTCGAGCCTGTTGGCACTCTCCATCGTGTACTCCAAAATTTAGTAAGGGATGGAGCCTCTCTGTCCACATCATTCTTTGGATTACATGGAGGGAGAGGAACCGTCGTATCTTCGCTAACAAGGCTACTTCTACCTCCTCTCTCTTAGAAGAACTCATTTATCTTTTCAATTTCTGGACTTCTAATCTTAATGATGTTAAGCGGCAAGCTTTTCATGCCCACCGTCTTTATGATTCTCTTGAGGTTCTCACCACACTTAATGCACTCTAAGATGTTCCCCCGTCATCTTATCTCGGCGAAGTCACTGCTGGTTTCTAGCTTTCGCCTCTTCGCGTGTTCTATTGTGCTTCGGTGTGGGCTCGACCTCTGGCTGAGTTCTTTTTTCTTTCCGATCATCAGCGATCTGGTTTAGGCGGGTCTGAATTATTCTTTCTCTCTAGCTCATCCTTATTATTGGCCTCTTCAGTCTTTTTAGTCATTTGTTGCTGGTATGCTAGTGTCACCATGCCTATTGTGCTTCTCCACTTTGATCTTCCCTGTTTTGACGGGTCTGTGGTTATGATGTTGAGTCTTGAGCTCATTGTACTAGCTTACCCTTTACTGTTTTTTTTTTTTTTTACCGAGTATTTTGTTCGGTTTTTTTTCTCTGGTTGCTTACGGTTGCTAGCACTTCTTGCAGGGCTGAATTTCTCAGGGGCTAATGGTGAACTAAGTCCCAACTTTTGAGGTGTTGTTCTTTTGCCGGAGTGTAGTTGCTCTTTCTCTTTTGGACCTTGACAGGGCCTGGATTGACTCTTCTTTCTCTCTTTAAGCTACTTTTATTTTTAGCTACTCCCTTCAGGACTCTGGCTCCTAGCTTTTCGGGCCTTTGTTTCACAACCTTTTGGTGTGTGACTGTTCTTTGGTTTTGATTGAGTTTTCGGTAGTAGGTGATTACTTGTTAGGTGGGCGAGCGTGCTTGTGGTATCGCTCCATCTCTTTGGCTTGTAATCTTTAATTTCTCGCTACTTGCCGTTAACTTTTTATTCTGCTTTTAATATAGATGGGAGACGTTCTGATGTGGCTTGTTTCTTTCCTTTTTCATATTCGCGCTATCTTGTTGTCGTTTATTACTCTTTTGCATTTTGGTTTTGCTCTTCTGTATCATGTTGGCGCTCCTGGTTCTGTGCGTTGCTGCTGTCCCCTGTCGGCAGCAGTGAATGGCCTGGCTTCTTTTGGCTGAGCGAGTCTTCGATGGCTCGCTTGTAGGGGTGGAAGCGATCGAATCTTAGCTCCTAACCCTCCTCCGGCAGCAGCTAGGCCCAGTCCCCCATCCACTTTCGAAGGCTGCTCGCCATTTAGTCAGCGTTCCCACCGCAAGTGTCAGCTCCCTTGCGGATCTGCTCGTCATGCTGGTGGCCTTGGAGGTTGTTTCGTCTTTAGAGTTGTTTATCGTTCTGCTGATTGTATAGTCTCTTTAGTTATTTGTATAATTCTAATTGCCTTTGTTTTACCTCTGGTAAGACCCTTAGTGTTGGCTTTGTACAGTGACTTATTATCTATATATTTTTGATCTGGCTGGAGTCGCTAGACTCTATCCGTTTGCATCAAAAAAAAGTATAGAAACTATTCATTGGTATGTATCTTCCCAGAAAACACATTTTCCATCCGTACTAGTTATTCAAATATCTCTAATATCATAATGAGAAAATACCTTAATTTTAATTGCAAATCTATCAATGCGTGTGACGCACATAGATAACTAATATGATGGATGCCTCAGGTTCGAATCCTCACTACTTCAAGAGTTTTTGTTCTTATTTTTATTTAAAAAACTTATTAATACGTGCATTGCACGTGTAAACTACTAATTTATTTAGATAAAGATATGGCTAGAAAAATATTGTCTTGTAAATAATCAGTGCAAAAAATTTATTCCACAACTAATATTGAATTAAAATATTATTAATGTACATTCATATTTTTTCCCGACTAACTAAAACTTTTTTATATCTTATTTGGAAATAGCAACACATGTTTCAATATAAATAGTAACAATATATATCTTAATCATATTTCCTAACATATATATGATGTATCCGCATTTACATATGATACTTATTTCGCCTATCTGTTCAAAATATATATATAAATATAAATAAATAAATAAAACGTTTGAACTTTATTTTCTTTTCCTTCTTTTCTGCAAATTAATAGAATTAAAGGAACATTGTACAACTTTCCAGTTGTATAAACATGAAATAGGAAGAATTTTACCTGGAAATATTGAATATATGATATTTATTTTTGGTTGAGCAATATAGAGTATGGGATCTAAACATTTTTTTGACTCAAAGAGCTATCGTCATTGTGCTTTATTAATAAGAAAATAACGAAACAAAATTTCGTAGTAAATAATACTGAAATTCTAATGAAAATGCAACAAAAAAAAATACAAATAAATGTAGGTTTCACACTTATTCTTCATCGTCTTTCCTGTCTTTATTTGTTTGTTGCACTATCTTCCTCCATCGATCGTTTAACTTTGATTGATGAAGCTCAAGTATCACGATCATTCGGCTTGACCAAATAAACTTTTGCCATCTTTATAGCTGGAGTACGACCCGACCAAACATGGGCAGAGCCCATACTTTTTTTTCTTTTTTGTTGGGGGGGGGGGGGGGGGGGGGGGGGGTTGTAATAAATAAATTTAGGAAGAGAAAAAAACAAATTATAAAGTATAATTAGAAGGATAATGTCAAATTGTCAGGGGTTCATCTTGTTTATTAGAAGGATAATCCCAAATTGGTCGACGCAATCCCGGATGATGCCCTAAAGACCCAATTAAATCTCTTTTATATTCAATTTCATATCTAGTAGAATCAATTCTTGGATATTTAAGAGGAGTCACTTCAACTAAAAGAGTTGATGTTTGTGTATCGGCTCCTAAAGTTTGAGCATTTTGTCTTTTAAAAAAAGAATCGATGGCAGCTTTTTTTCCATTGATATTTTCGAAAATGAACTGATCCCTTACATTAATAAATTAAAAGAAATATAAGACTCGTTATATATTAATAAAATAATATCATTTTACTATGTTAAAAGAAAAACCCAATAATGTAAATATTGGGATAAAAACCCTTCTAATATATAGGTAAAGAACAAGCTAGTTACAATTTTATAACTGAAATTTATCTGAACAAGTTCCATCTCAGATTCTCAGCCAAGAACAAGCTAGAGCTAGTTACAATTTTAAGAGGAAACTATGCACCTTAATATTTTTAGCCAAGAAGCAACTATACTAATTCAAGTAGTCTAGAAGCAACTCACAAGAGTCCAGATAAATATAAGTATTAGCACAATATACAATTATACTAATTCAGTATTTTTTTTGATAAATCGGATAGAATCTACTGATTCCAACCCAATAAGATTAATAAATAATGGTGAACAATTAAAAGGTTACAAAAGGGCTATTGCTACAGCAAACAAGGAATAAGAACAAATAGTCAAAGATGCAATTAAGGTAATTGCTCTACAAAAGACACGGCGAGTAAAAGGAGAACACTGCATCCTCCTGGGAGGAGAGCAACGCTTGATAACCCGGAGCTAATCAAAATCGGAGAGCCCCTGTACAGTGAGCAAGATGACACTGGCCGGCCACCACTACTGGAGCAAAGATGATAGACATCACAAAAATCACCGAGGGGACAAATTGAAGGATAACTGCTTCCGACGATCCTCTACCATGAAAATGGGAGAAACTTGTGAGAACTCAGGGAAGATGCAAGGAAAAAAATCCATAGATATGCATAAAAATAGGGTCTCGAAAAGCAGCGTGAGAAGGGTGAGGATAGGGAGGACAGCGGGGTTCATCACGCAGGGCTGGATCTCGGCAATGAAAGGATCACGCCGAAAACAAAACAAACCTGATGTTATCAGCACCACGAAGCTGCACTTAACACCGGGTGGAAGGTGTGGGGAGTAATACATCCGCTCAATGAGCACTGATGCTCCCCACGACCTCCGGGAAGAAAAAACCCAGACCATCATCAACCATAGGTTGTCAACCTAAAGATGCAGCGTCCAGCAAGAGGGACACCACAATATTCCACAGAGGTAACCCATAGGGAGAGTAACACTCCCAAACAAAACAACACAGGACGAAATCAAATATAACACAGCATGAACAATAAGATGAAGCAAACACAAACCAAACTACAGCTCGATAAAACATACATGGATCGTTAAGAGAAAAAAGGGAAAAGAAGGGGGGGGGGGAGATAATATAGACGAGACTATACATGCCACAAAACAGTGCTAAGGAGATGAGCACTAAATTAAGCCCATCGAAGGGGCGAAGGATCCTTGGGAAAGCTTCACGCACTGACAAATGCAAGCCGAAATCCCACAAAAGAAGGATCATGGGGCCAACAGCAAAAGTACCCCAGCACAAAAGAACAGCATACAAGATGCACTAATCAACAGAGAAGTGAAGCATAATCAAAAATAACAGAAGCTCCACGATAACGACCCCTAAGGTACATCTCAAAACAAGGAAAGAACCCAGATAGCTTCTCAATCCTGTGAAAAAAGTCAGAGAAGCCAAGGTTAGCATAAGAAAAGAGGTTATAAAGCATTAAGGTTACGTAAGCAAGTAACGGCCTCTTCGAGGCGATAACCGTATAAAGAAATAGCGGTCTCATGATTAGAGTTTGAAGACCATAACTTAAAATGGAAGATTAAGTCTTCAATTAAGGAGTAGATTGGGGCAGCGGTATGAATGAAAATTCTTTTATTTCTTTCGGACCAAGTAATCCAAATAATAGTAAATACCGAGAGAATCCAGGGTTTGTGAAACTTTTTGTTAGTAGGAAGTTGGGACCAGCAAGAGGATAACTTGGCAGGAATAGGAGAGATCTCCCAAGCTAAGGAACAAATTTTCCACAACGGGCGGATGAATTCACATCCAACAAATAGGTGATCAACGTTTTCGAAGTTATTCGAGCACATAGTGCACTGTTGGCCTCAAGCTAGGTTTCTTTTGTTGATTATCTCGACAGTAAGGAGTTTGTTGTTAAAGGCCAGCCAAGCGAGGATTTTGACCTTAAGCGGGGCACAGCTACTCCAGATGACATTAGCAAAAGGTGAATTGATGCCCCAAAAATTAAGAAATTGATAAAAAGATTTCACTGAGAAGACACCCGAGGAGTTCCAACGCCATCGGAAGTCTTCTCTCGGGTACTAAGAGTAGTTTTGGAGGTAACTAAGAAGGTCAGTAAATTCTGTAGTCAGAGGTGCCGGAAGATCGACTGAGAAAGGAATGTTCCAGAGGGCCTGCGAATAATTGAAGTTGACGGATTCTGCCACTGTGGCGGAGGGATTGGAGGCTAAGTGAAAAAGGGCGGGAAAGCGGAAGCAAGTTTGGTGTTACCGATCCAGATATCGGACCAAAACTTGGTCTTTGATCCATCATGGCATTCATGAACTAAACTGCATTGAAAAGTAGCGGCCGCTTTCCAAACACCCTTCCAAAAGGGGAAGGCCTTGCGAGCAAGCAGTGGGGAGAAGTCCCACAACTTACATCTAGAAAAGCAACTAATATTAATGCTTTGGATCCAAGGAAGGTGATCGTTTTTTAAGAATCTCCAAAGCCATTTGCCAAGAAGCGCGAGCTTCTGATGTCTGAGATTAATAACCCCTAAACCCCCTGCAGCCTTGGAAGTGCAATCTGTCTTCCAATTGCAGAGGTGAGATCCAGGTTTGAGAATATGGGATCCCGACCAGAAGAAGTTACTTCTGATTTGGTCAATCCTCTTGATCACCCAAGTGGGGATGTAATAGAAGGACATCATATAAATGGGAATAGATGAGAGGACTGAGTTAAGTAGGATTAATCTCCCACCTTGTGAGAGTTGTTTCCCAGACCAATTGTTAAGTCTGGATTCTATCTTTTCCACCAACGGCATCCAATCATTTTTAAGCAGTTTACCCCACCTCAGGGGGATACCAAGATACTGAATGGAAAACTCAGCAGAAGGACAATTAAAGAATTGGGAAATTTCAGTTTGGCAAATGGGAGATCCTCCAAGCTAAAGAACCGAAGATTTTTGAAAGTTGATCGATAAACCAGAAGACTTTTCGAAGATGTACAGAAGTAATTTCAGGTTACGCAGGGAGTGAACGTTGGGTTTGGCAAATATGATGGTATCATCCGCGTATTGCTTAAGAACACCTTGGAAGCTACGGGAGTTCCCAAGGCCTTCTATGACCTGCGCCTCCCAAGAATTGCGGAGTAATTTGCTAAAAACATCAGCCAAGAGAGAGAACAGCAGAGATGAAATCGGATCACCCTGTCGAAGGCCACACTTAATTTTGAACTTATGACCTTCTGATCCATTGAAGAGTATGGAAGAGGTGCTCGAGAAAAGACTGGATTTGATCCAAGCGATCCATTTTGGACCGAATCCTCTATGCAATAGTATCTCGAAAAGAAAATCCTAACTGACATTGTCATATGCTTTTTGGAAATCAAGTTTAAGTAAGATCCTTTCCAAATTAGAGTTGTGACAATGAGAGATGATCTCTTGAGCCGAAGCTACACTGTCAAGGATAAAACGGTCTTTGATGAAATTCGATTGAGCGGGGTCGATGAGGGGGGATATGACCGCACTAAGACGCGTGGAAAGGACTTTCATGATGATCTTGAAGGTGGTGTTGATTAGGCTAATAGGCCTGAAGTTAGCCACTGCGTGTGCTCCCAATATTTTGGGGATAAGCACAATGTGCGCATAATTGATACAGTCAAAGGAGAAAGACCCTCGGTGAAGATCAGAAAATATACGGAGGAGGTCGTCTTTAATCCAGTTCCAGAATTTTTGGAAGAAAAGGCAGGGAAACCATCTGGTCCCGGCGCTGAATCGCTTTTTAAGGAGAACATCGCCACTTTAATTTCTTCCAAAGAAAAAGGGGATTCTAGACTAGACAAGTCGTGAGAATGAACACTGCAGAGGTGATTCCAGTCAATGCTAACGGATCACTGTTTACACGATCCAATTAGGTTTTTGTAAAAGGTAAGGAAAGAATGGTGGATTTCAGGGTCTGTGGTGACCTCAATACCGTTGTCAATAATCGAAGAGATTCTCTTGCAACGTTGTCTGTGAGATGCATAGTTATGAAAGAAGGCTGTGTTACCGTCACCCTCCTTTAACAATCGAAACTTGGCTCTTTGAGCCCATTTTATATGGTCCATGTGGAGGATGTCGGCGAAGTCTCTTTTACAAGAGAACCGTTCAGAACGTAGAGAATCGAAAATGGGGCCCAGCTCTTCAAGCTGATCGATGGATTCGATGGAGGTAAGAAGGAGATTTTTAAGGAAAATGGTATTAGCATGTCTTTCTTTACGCCAAATCTTACAACCGAATCTGATAGAGTGAAGTTTGAGGAGGATGCTGCCAAGACCTGAAGAGCCCGTAATAGAAGAGAGACATTCCGCTATAAGGTTAACGAATAGTTGGTCTTATAACCAAAAATTTTTGAAGCGGAATTTGTGATGATAAGCAAAAGCGAAGTTAGAGTAGAGTGAAATGGGGATGTGATCAGAGGAGGGATTGGGCGGGGCTTTAAAGAAAGAGTTGTGATAACGATTAATCCATTCCTGAGAAACCAGGAAATGATCTATTTAAGCCTACGTCGGGGAATGATGCAAGTTAGACCATGTGAAAGATCTACCGTTGAGCGGAAGTTCAGTCAGCTAAAGGGATCTGATGCATTCGTTAAAGCTTTGGGATTGAGAGAAGGATGGGGTGTCGTTAGACCTTTCAAAGGAGAATCGGGTGACGTTAAAGTCACCGCAGAAAAAACAAAGCCCAATGGCGAGGTTGTGAAGAGATCAAAATTCATCCCAGAATAGATTACGCCTCTCCAAAGATGCCGGGCCATAGACTGAAATCACGGTGAGGCCGCAGTTAAATTCTTTCCAATGGAGTTGGGCGGCGAGGAACAAGGTTAAACGCTGAATCAAGATGATAGAAAAAGCAGATTCTTTAAAACCCAAAAGGATACCTCCCCTAGTACCTATGGCAATTAAAGAGATCTAATTAGAAATGATGGAGCCACCAATAGAGCGTAATAAAGATGGGGACGGGGAATCAATCTTCGATTCTTGGATAGAGATTAAGTCACAGTGAGAGGAAGAGATTAATTGATAGATCGCTCTTTGTTTAGCGGGGCAATTGAGGCCCCGGATATTTCAAGAGATACTAATCATGGAAACCGAGATACTCTTGAACTCTAATACATTCCTTTTGCCTAATGGCTCTAAGGAACGCCGTATTTCCAGAATTGATAATAAAGCCCATGAGGTTGGCGCTGTTAATCATTTCCATGTCCGAAATGGAATCAAACTGAAGTCGATAGATAGAACCTAATAAGTTATGATCAGAGAGGGGAAGTGTATGGTTAATGCCATCGGTGTTCGAAGCCTGATATTTAAGGATACTAGGCGATGTCGAACCAGAGAGAGAAGCTTTTTTAGCCTTAATACGAGTGCTCGATCTGATGAGGGAGCAAGAGTGCCGCGTGACCGTTGACTGCCTATGCTCAATTTGACCTACCCCCTTAGAGGGAGAGAGGTGATGAGCTAGGTCAATAGGGTCGAATATCCCTTTGCGGGATTGTGACGCAATAGGGTTCGAGGGTGGGGTTAGTGAAGGTGTTCTCTGACGAACAGGATGGCCTATTAACTTGACTTGTACCGAGGTACCAAAATTGGTAGCTCCGACTAATGCGTGCAAGTCAGGGGAGAAGTTCGAGCGATTCGCAAGCGCGAAGGTGAGAGATAGATAGCTCGGGAAAGGAAGAGGAGAAAAGATGCTATCTCTCAAAGAGATACTGATATGCAAGTAATTAAGGCGGTAAATTAGAGGTTGGGAATTAAAAGAGCTGAGTTTATAGTGGACCTTCTGGAGCAAATGTGAGAGATTCAGCTTCAATTCCTCCTCCACTAGCAAGTTGTCTTCGTCAATCCAAGCTTCTGCTTTAGAAGGATGAGACTTCCTATCTTTTGACGAGGGAAGGATCTGGGTTGAGTCCTGAGAGGTGGGATGGTGTGCCGTCTTCAGAAATTTGTCCCAGTCATATGCATAATGGGGATTGATTTCCCAGGCAAGCCACTGGGATAGAGGAGCAGCTGGCTTAGGAATCGGAAAGGAGGAGCAAAGGGGTTGCGATAGAGAGGGACTCTCCTTCACAATTGGCTTCGGAGGCACTTTCGGAGGTGGGAAGCTAATACTAATTCAGTATTAGCTTCTTGAGACAACCATAGACTAACCATAGACCACCCACTACCTAGCCACAAGATCAAAACGAAGGACAGGTCAGCACTTGTGGAATTCACCAGAAAAATATAAAACACTAATTATGTGAACATTTAGAAAAAGCTAACCAAATAATCTGAAGCCCTAGCTTGATTGTGTGTGAGAGAGAGAGATAGGGCTTGATTGTGTATGTGTATGAGAGAG
Organism: Hemerocallis citrina; assembly: GCA_017893485.1. Taxonomy (NCBI): domain Eukaryota; kingdom Viridiplantae; phylum Streptophyta; class Magnoliopsida; order Asparagales; family Asphodelaceae; genus Hemerocallis; species Hemerocallis citrina. The sequence continues at coordinate 225,424,143 of CM030361.1, read as the reverse complement.
AGAAACCTCCTTGAATAAAAGGAAGAGTTCGAAGAGGATTTGAATTTTGAGGCGGAGGCGATTGCGCAGGCCGGGCGGCGGCAATTTGGAAAGAGAAGAAAGACGTTTAGCTGATTTTGGGAAGGATAAATTTACTGATTTGGGATAAAATATTGGCCAACAATCAATATAAATATATATATATATATATATATATATATATATATATATATATATATAGAGAGAGAGAGGGGGGGGGGGGTTCTATCAAATTTTTCAGGGGACCAAACCGTAAAAGTGATTATGTCCAGGAGATTTTTGGAAATTTTCTGGGGGCCCTCGGCCTCCCCGGGCCCCCACTAAGCTCCGCCACTCCGACCAATCAAATAGAAGAGAGAAAATTTAGTTAACGTGTGTGAGAGAGAGAGAGATACGGCTTGATTGTGTATGTGTATGAGAGAGAGACCTACTTGAATAAAAGGAAGAGTTCGAAGAGGATATGAATTTTGAGGTGGAGGCCATTGCGCAAGCCGGGCGGAGGCAATTTGGGAATGGGAAAAAAGACGTTTAGCTGATTTTGGGAAGGAGAAATTTACTGATTTGGGATAAAATATTGGCAAACAATCTATATATATATATATATATATATATATATATAGGGGGTTCTATCCAATTTTTCAGGGGACCAAACCGTAAAAGTGATTATGTCCAGGAGAGTTTTGGAAATTTTCTGGGGTCCTCGGTCTCCCCGGGCCCCCACTATGCTCCGCCACTCCGACCAATCAAATAGAAGAGAGAAAATTTTGTTAATCACCACCGCTAGCTATAGTTCTAACCATTAGTTGTATTTTTCTTCTTTTCACAAGTATAACTTAGTCACTGTAAAAGCAAGAGTGTAGTGTCAAAAAAAAATCCAGAATGCAATATTTCTTTTTGTGACGTTTTGAAAAAGTCAATGTAAATTAGTATATAAGCAAGGCTAGCTCCCACCTTTGAGGCAGGTGAGGTGACCGGCCTCTGGAAATTTTGTAATTTTAGTGATCCCAAATTTGTATTTTTCTTGTAAATATAGACGCGTATTTTGTATATTAAAAATTATATTGTTATTAGGGGCCCAAAAATAATTATTTGAGTTTTTCGCCTCGGTCCTCCGGAAACTCAGGGCCGACTCTGACACTCAGGGCCGACTCTGTATATAAGGGGTGCAAATGTGTAATGTAAAAATGGCGAGAGAGTAAAATGCAAATAAATGTGAAGAACTGACCAAAAATTTAATGGAATGGAATTAACCTCAAATAAATAAATAAATAAATAAAAAATCAATGGAATTATAAGTAATGGCAGTTGGTCCATGCATGATTAGGATGATGATGATGGCGGTAGTGGGGGGACTGAAGGCGTTAGGGGACACACTATAGGACATAATGATATAAACATGAAAGATATATCCATAAAGATGCATGTAATCAGGACTTAGGTCTTAATAATTATTCTATGATCTTAATTATAAAAACGCAAAATTGTATATGTATGGAACATCAAACATGAATGATGGTCGAGGGAGAATAAGTGAGAAGACATGTGTATTGGGCCGCACCCATGCCAGTCCTTCAGAGCTTCGACACCCATTTTTGACAAATTTGACAATCTGACAAAAATGAGAAATAACAAAAATACACTTTATCTGCTGTTGTGGCTTGTCAAAAAATTGGCAATTGAGAAGAAAAAAAATGGCGGACGGAATATCTTGTTCCGTTCGACCATTTTTAATGATTTAAAAAAAAAATTTGAGCCTCTTGGATTTTGATGCAATTTTTTTAACTTTGCAAGATTTGGAGTTGGATTTTTATGAAAAGTATGGAGGAATTTGGACTTGGAATAAATTTTCCAAACAAAATGGAAATGGAGGGACGAACATGTTGTTCCGTCCCTTCCCTTTTTAGTTTCTTTTTTTTTTTATCGATTGGAGGGAACAACATATTCTCTCCGATATTTGTTTTTTTTTTTATCTGAAAAAATTTATCGGATCCATTTTAAAATGTAAAAATATAGGGGACGAAACATTCGTCCCCTATATTTTGGCAATTGCCAAATTGTTTCTCAAATTTGAGAGGCGACTAATCCCCAATTCTCGTAGATATAATGTCTACCTCAAAATATGTATTAAAATATAAACTATATATATACAATACAAGGAGGTGAAATAGGTCGAATGGTCTAGGATATTGGGTTTTGAAGTGTGTGATGAGACTCCTAGCTAGGGTGAAGAGAAGGTAGCAGACTACTGTCTTACACTTCAATTTACTCTAACGACGAGTTCATACGAACCCTTCCAAGCCCCAAATAGATCTAAGGACCTAACAAAAATGATCACAATCACCCACAGCAGCAACAAAGTTTAAACAGATATAACAGTTATAAGGGTACAGAACTAAACATCACAGAATAGCTAACAGTTAAGATTACAAAATAGGGTTATACCCTCAAACAATAAGCTTCAAAATCCAACATCATGAGGATCAGTAGAAGACCCAATCCAAGTTGCTGCTAATAGTCATGGGGTTCGCAGCACTACCTTCAATCTTCAGGAGGTCTAGAGCATTAGAACTCGCAAGAGAGTTCACCATCGCAAACTTCTTTTTTATGGTACCAGCTGCATTGATCCATGAAGCAAACCAAAATTTAGCTTTAGCAATAACAGAATCAACAAAATAAAAGGTAACATTAAAGACTTTGCTATTTCTCTCAATCATCAAACTCCATCAAACTGCAAGGGTGACAAATGTCCAAGTGTGTGATCGTATGTGGTGTGTAAGGGTGAGACACCAACTAAAGAATGCATCATGGAGGGATGAAGGAAAAGAAGATATCTGCAGCTTGGAAGAGAAGTAGTTCCATGTCTGAGTGGCTAAGGGGCAGATGAAGAAAATGTGGAGGCTTGATTCAATAGGGGCACATACATGGTACACAATTTTGAGCTCCATTCCAACCTTTACGATGCAATACTTCTATGGAGTTGAGCTTATTCAAACTAAGCAACCAAATGAAGATCTTAACTTTGAGAGGAGCCAAACTCTTCCAAGTAACAGTTTGATAAGGTGATCTGGTGCCACAATCATTGAGGAAATTGTAGGCTGAGTTCACTGAAAACAAACCAGAGGGGTTATGAATCAAAATAGGTTTATCAGGACAATTCTTTGTAGGGAAGAAAACATAGATGGAACTAAGCATGGCTTCTTTTCCTTCTGAGTTTCTTGGTTAACAATTCTTTGAAGCATCGATCTCTAATACTAGACACAATAATCCAACCTCCTTGAGATCTAAGTGTAGCTAGAGGATTCCAAGCGACAGAAGCTAGAAGGGGATGAAAGGTAAGAAGAAAGGAATTGTTCATCCACTTGTGTTGCCAAAATAGAATTCTACAGCCATCACCCATGTTCTATTTCACATTGCAGAAGAAGTGATCTTTGAGGGAGAAAATTCCTTTCCAAAAGATAGAAGCATAAATGGGGCAAGAGCAGGAAGAAGAAGTCTGACTATAATAAAGAGACTGCAGCACCATGCTTTCCAGGGAAGAGGGCTCCACCACCATTTCATGATAAGGGAATTATTAAAACACCTAAGATCTAACATCCCCAAGCCTCCTTGAGATTTATATTTACAAACTCTCTGCCAGTTAAGGTTAGCTCTGCCCCTACAATCAATGTCTTCTCCTGTCCATAGGAATCTACTTATGAAAATTATTCTGCCACCATTAGAAAGCATATAACCTCTCTAGGAGGATAATCTCTTCTCATTTATCAAGATAACAGGTTGTTATTCTCTTTTACTGTAACCCCCATTCCCGATAATTAGTATTTTCCATATATTTTCTATAATTTGATTTTTTATAAATTTATTTTGTGCCAGATTCATTTCAGATTTTGTATTAAAGTGTTTTATAATTGAAATTTTATTCATTTTGAATAATGGTATATTTGAACTTGTTTTCTATCCCTAATTGATCGACTATTCATATTATTAATTTTCGGATTTTAATAAATTGTTAAACTCAAATCCTACTTTGATGCATATCATCATCATTATTATTATTATTATTCTCATTACCATTGGTATTAATATTTATTATTATTGTTGTTATTATTATTGTTATCGGTATTATTATTTTTATCATTATTATTAGCATTATTATTATTATTATTTTGTTTTAAGCCCGAGCATGATCAATTTTATATGCATTTCACTGTTCGATTTAACGTGTATATATATATGTGTGTGTGTGTGTGTGTGTGTGTGTGTGTGTGTGTGTGTGTATGTATATTTTAAATACCCTATTGTTCTTTCTTGATTATTTTCTTTTTGATAGAATTTGTTAATGAAAAATTTCCGTTTTTCTTGATTGAGCTTTTCTTGTTGAACCTATTATCTTTTATTTAATTATGGGTATTTTGATTTGAACCCTATTGATTTTGATCTATCTCTTAATTGAACCCTAAAACCCAATTTGATTTGTTCTTAACCCAAATCCACTATTATTGAACCCTAATTCTCTAGCCTAATACCATAATTTTACTCTATAAATACAACCCTAATGCAAACCCTAAAAATTGCACAATTTTGAAGCCCTAGCCGCTTATTCTCTCTCCTTTCTCCTTTCTCTCTCTCTTCCGCTGAGTTTTCCCACCAAATCACCCCACCCCTGTAGCACCATCTTCCCCAACTCTCCTCCGACCAAATTCGGACATCCCCTACTCCGGCGATGCCCCTCGTCGCTTCCACCCGTCGCCACCCTCTCCTAGCTCAGACCTTGAAACCCCTCTGTCTTCTTCTCTCTATGTTTCGCTCGACGACGACAGAACCCAAAAACCCCGAGCCTTCTCCTCTGTTCGATTGCCAACCACAGCGCGCCAGCACCAACCCATTGAGTCGCCTCACCGTCGACGTCGACCTCGTCGCCAGCGCCACCCCCTTGGCCGGCCGCTGACTGTGGCTGCTTGTCTCTTTGTGTGCTGTGTTGATTGTCTCTTTCGATTATTGCACGTATATTGCACGTGTTATTGGTGGGTTGAACTAGTTCGTGAGTTCGTTGCTTCGGGATCCTTATCCTGTTATTCTTGGTATTCAAATTAACTGTCTAACAGGCAAGTCACTGTCCTCTTGAATTGTTATTTGTATCAAATTCAAGTTTTGTTGAAACTCTTGCAAGTATATCTCTTTGATCGTATTATCCATTGTTCATCTCTGCGTTGGGTCTATTGAGGGTTTACACGAGCTAACCCCAATATTCTTAACATCATGTCACTTTTGACTCCAAAGATTGAATCTTCATGCATTCATGTAGAATTGGTAATAGGGTTACACACATAATCACGACACAATGAAATTATTGTAGAGATAATTGCTATGTTGTATGTTGTTTGAGTGATTGATGATCGATTGATGATAAATTGATGTATGAGCATGTTCTAGTTTTATTTATCATGTTTTGATACTCATCATGTTGATTACACAACTTATTGACTAGAGAATCGATACACATATTGTTTAATTAATTTATTTTCATGAAAATACCCCCAAAACCCTGTATATGCTTGCTAACCTGATTATTGACCGTTGTTTTCGAACCAGTAAACGACCTTAAAATGAACTACTTTCTAAATATGAATTGTAGCCTTATTATTCTAGTTTCCGGAACATCTTGAATTTTTGAATTCCGAGTTGTATAGCAAAAGTTATGCCCGTTTTACTACAACTGTGTTTTTACTTTCAGATTTTCAGATTCTCGTACCTTTCATGTTCAAACAGTAAATAGGCTGATCAAATGATAAGAGTTTTAATTTAAAAAATTTCAAATTACTGCTTAACATGTTTAGGAGTCTAGAAAATATTTTTGCTGATTTTAATATCGAATTTTTGCTATTTCTAAAATTAAAATAACGTGACATCGAAGTTCTGCCTGAACATAAAATCTGTAAAGAACTGTGTGTTTGATCTAGCTACTGTTGTCGGAATTTGAACTTTAAATATGCGTTGGAACCGTGTGGAAGTTTAGTTTTTAGAATTTCTGATGGATTCACTTTTCGATTTCTGAGTCAGCAGATAACTGTATTTTTATGTAGACTGCGCTTGCTGTCCATAATTTTAGATTCCACTTTTTAATGAATTAGTTATTCCTATATCGTACTATTGCATGAATTAATGAATGTATGTTGCATTGCATGATCATAATGAGTTATTGTCACCATTCTAATCGTCCTATCCATGTTATCATCCTATTGTTTTCCTATCGTTACCATCGTCCATTAAATGTCTAGATTGCATATTGTATTGTTGCATAATTAATAAAATAATTAACAAGTCAGGGTTTAAGAGAATAACTTGAGTAGTGAATAATATAGTGACTGTGTCGGCCAGAGTTTATCGATTGATTGTGGAGCGCTGACTACGGCACCCCAATCTCTCGTGTATTGCAGCAATGAATTGTATCAATGTATCATTGTATCAATGTACCAATGTATCAATGTGCTAATGTATCAATAAATCAGTGAATCACCGTAATGTATCGAGCAACAATATTGTACCGTATCAGTGATTACCGTACCGACACATGATCTATAGAATTCACCACTCCGTCTAAACGAAATTGATTGTATACATCGAACCTATAGTATGAGATGCAGTAGTATATGCATTAGTTAGAATTAAAATGAATTATAGACTTAAGGTTTTGCATCACATCGACATTGCATTTTGTTCATCATTGTTCCTATTGATATCGATTATTGTCTAAGTGTTATTGATACCAAACCGTTGCATCGATTACCATGTTATTGATTATTGATATCGTGCCATATTATTGATTCCTATTGATCCATTAACTTCAGTGTTATACCGTTATTCTATTATTCCCTGCTTTCTCTACTTGCTTTCCATGACTTGCTCTAAGGATAATTTTTCTCATCTTTTTAGATGAAGTGTTTACAGGTGTTGATGGAGAATCGCCTGCTAGAATTGGAGGACAGAGATTCTGAAGATTTAATGCTTTCTAGTTGCTTATTATTTTATTGAACTATTGTTATTTCATTGTTTTGGGCTTATGACCCGAATATTGCTATTTGTTTCCAGACGTTTGATTATTATTATTATATTTGGATATTTTTATTGCTTCACTCCAAGTATTATTGTTCATGAGATTATTATTATTGCCTGCAAAATTGTTCTGTATTGATAATATTGTTGAGTTGATCGGTTAAACAACTTATGGGTGATGTTAGTCATTCGCTGGTCCAATGTTACGTGCTCGTATTCCGTATTTTTGGAAAGTGGCGCGTGGCACTTACTAGTCTTCTTGTTGGACAGGGGAAGGTCAAGATCATCCAAATGAGGTTTATCAGTTTTGTAGTTAAGTATTTAAGAGAAGGAGTTCAACAAGTAGTGGGAGGGGCCAAAGTAAACCAGGGATGATTTACAGAAGTTGTAGAAGTGAGAATGTGCCTTCTTACCTGCAAATAAATATATTAGAAGCATTATGTTTTTGATTTCCTCTTTCCTACCCTTGCAAAAGACTATGGTGTCATCAGCGAATTGAAGAACAGAAAGATGGGAGAGTGGGTTTCTGAGTTGCAGAGGTGAGAATGTGCCTTCTTCTCTGCCCAGTTGCAGCATTCTCGCGAGGACATCAACAGCTAAGATAAAAAGCATTAGCGATAGAGGGTCGCCCTGTTTAAGACCTCTCCTGCTATAAATGACTTCGCCTCTTTCAGCATTAATAAGGATTGTGGATTTCACTATATGCAAAATATCATGAATCCAAGCACACAATCCTACTGCCAACAATTCTTCTAAGAAATCCCAGTTTACAGAATCAAAAGCCTTTTTACAATCAATCTTCAGTGATAACATTTATTTTTTTCTTGGAGCAGAGATTGACCTTTTCATGGGCCATAAGGAATAAGTCAAGAGTGGATTTGCCTTTGAGGAATGCAATTTGGGAGGAGGAAACAAGGGGAAGAGCAATGGTCCAAGTCTGTTAGGAAGGACCTTTGTAAAGATTTTGAAAGAGCAATTGAGGAGTCTAATTGGCCTAAATTCAAATACTTGATTAGCTCCCTCGCATTTAGGAATAAGCATGATGTATGCATAACTTAGCCTGTCTAAACTTTCATTTCCTGAATAAATGTCTTGAAAGAGATTATAGATATCAGGTTGAAGAGTATCCCAAAATTGATGAAATAAGCTCAGCGAAAATCCATCAGGACCAGGCGCTTTATCTGAGCTCATATAAAAAACTGCCCATTTGATCTCTTCCAATGAGAAAAGGGGCATCAAGATGGGAGAGATTAGGTGAGGAAGAGCATAGAGAGGACCAAACTGTGCTAAATTTTGAATACCTCTACTGGCCATAAATATTGAAAAAATGATCCTCAAAACAGGATCGGATAACAGCAGGATCCGATATTAATGAACCATTATGATAGATAGAATGAATAAATTCCTTTTATGTTTGCCATTTGCAATGCAATGGAAAAACTTAGTATTGACATGTCCTTCCTTAATCCAGGTCACTGTGGATCGTTGCCTCCAATAGATTGTTTCAACATGGACTAGGTCAGTGTAAGATTTAGACAGAGTGTTGTATTCTTCCTGCTCAGAAAGAAGGGATCTAGTCTCACTGATAATATCCAGGGCTTGGATCTTCATAAGAAAATCTTTCATCCTAGAATTGATCTTCTCGAAGTGATCTTTCTGCCAATGCTTGAGTCTTTTTTTTAACAGCTTGAGCTTTAAGGCAAATGCATCTACTCCTGATCTTTTAGTTCTGAAATCTGCCGACCATGCACACACTGCGGGCTTAAAATTAGGATGAGAGAGCCAAACTTTCTCGAACTTGAAAGAGAAGGGCTTAGGTGCAATAGCCAGGGTGTTGAGGGAAATTAGGCAAGATCTGAGGCACTCTGGGGAAAGCAAATTCAGTAGAGTTCGGGAAGAGCAAGTCCCATTCTTTGGAAATAAAAAAATTTGTCAAGCCTAGACATAGAGGGATTATTGCGTAGATTCGACCAAGTGAATTTTCTACTTGAGAGTGGCAGGTCAATAAGCTGTAGAGATTGAATGAGGCCTCTGAAAATATTCATCTCTCTAAGAGAGCCTCTCCCTCCTAAGCTTTCATCATCTGACATAGTAATATTAAAATCACCACAAAGGACCCAACATGGATTAAGAAAGGATCTTCTTTGAATAATTTCATCCCAGCAAGCTTCTTTGTCTTCCTTATCATGAGGAGCATATACAAAAGTAATTGACCATTCATTTTCAAATGGTCTCTCCTTCAAAGAAATAGAAACAGAGAAGATATCTAAAGTACAGTAAATCAGATCAAATAAATTATCATTCCAGCCCATTAAGATACCTCCACAAGTATCAATAGCATCAAGTATGACACATTTGGTGATAGTTGTTCCCCAACGAAGTGAGTTTCCTCTTACTAGGCTTTGAGAGTTTGGATTCTTGCAGGCAGACTACTGAGAATGAATTCAGCTTAATCCCATCTTTAATTAGTGAGCATTTATCAGGACAGCTAAGTCCTCTGACGTTCCATGAAACAATCTTCATTTGGGCAAGTTGTATCACAAAAATAAAGAATACCAAGATGCAGAGAGTGCAAAAGTAGAAATAAACAATGCATGACCATAATTAGAACCTTAGAGGTTCTGTTGGCCTATCAGGGCCAACAGCTGCTCTCTCAGAGTTTCTAATAATAGCAATGGCGTCCGGTGCTTGGGGTCAACCCCCAGTGATTTGGCAATGTCGGTGAGATGTGCATCATCAAATTTACCAAAGGAATGCTTATTAAATTTAGAGTTATACTGATTAGTACCTTTGCTCTTTGAAGATGATTAACTCTCTTGGAAGTGGCAAGATGTTTGAGAAATGGGGATTGATGCAGGTCACCTTCTTATTATTCTTCTTGGAGATCATATCTTCAAAGCCTGGAGGGACTGAAGTAAATTCAGTCAAGCCAGAGGAGGTATATTTGGCTTTATCACAATATAAAAAAAGCTCAAAATTAGAGCCCAAAAAGCCCGGCAGCTTCGCCCACAAAGACTTGGGAATTTGAATTTCTTTGCCCTTTTATTCCATCTACACTAAATCCTCAATTGCAAGCTGGCATCCCTGATTTGGCTTGATTCCAAAATCTGCAATGGAGATATTATGAACTACCATCTTTGTTGAGTTCGAATATGGTCACTCCGAAATATCCACCTCACTATTCGCACCTTCAACAACAACTTGTTTTCCCTCCCTGATTTCCCTCTTCTTAGCATTTCAAGAGATTGCCGGTGAAGGAAAAATTGGCTAAGCGGCCTATTGTAGGGGAGCCATTGATGGTGGCAGATTTTTGGATGAAGAGCTCTCCTAGCTAACTTGCAGGGAGGGGTTGCCATACCTCTACTCATCTTTATCATCAGATTTCTCTTTGCACCCCCTCTTTCTTCTTCCGAAAGGAGTTATGCTCACCACTATCTGAAGAGGAAGTGGTGAAAAGCTGAACTTTACCATTTTCAACGTGTTTGACAGGTATTGGATTTCCAAGGAGTAGAACTGGGACCTCATAAGAATGCTTCTCTGACGTCTAGGAGACCATGTAGCTGATCTCCATTGTTTTTGGAATGCGAGATACCTCAATTAACACCAGGGCTTGGTCTCCATGTTCAGCTCACTTCATCACCTTGCTCATAACCACCAGTTTAGCAAATGGCTTGAGAAGGAATTCCAATGATGCCTGATTCCACATGTGGAAAGGAAGCAAGGGCATGTTGATCCAAATATAGCAAGGCGTGGGTCGAAGCTTGGCTCCAAAGTCCAAGGACCAAGGGGAGAAAGTAGCATTGAAACCTGGGAAGGAAAAAATACCTTTAGCCACCGCTTCGTTCGCACTCTCAATGGTAGGGAACTAGACATGGAAGACACCCTCGCTCACCTTCTTCAAGGAACACCACCAACCCTTGCTCTCCCATTCAAAGTTGAGTGCGCATACCACATCTTTCGGCGACGGGCAGGATTTAGGGTTGATGAGGTGCAAAAACGCACTTGTATGCAGAGCAGGCAGAGCCCCCGCCATGTCTGAGTTGTGCGGGCTCTCAACGGCTCGCAACGGCAATGGCCTCACACCTATTGAAGAGAGGGCAATCCCCGACCTTGTGCCCAAATTTCTTGCAATTGAAATAATGGATACCATATCGGCGACATTTAGCTGTCAAGTGACCACCGAGACCGTACTTCATGTCTCGGCGCTCCATTCTCTTCAAGATCTAAGGTTAGGGGCTGGTTTGTTTGGTGGAAAGGGGGATTTGGGTACTGGTTGGAAGTTTGGTTTGGGGGTGGGTTTGTGGAGAGTGGAGGGATTGGGAGGATTTTTGGGGATGGTGAAGGGATTGGGGTTTCAGCTTGGGGAATGGTGGGGGAAACGAAGCGGAGCATAATGATGAGCAGGGGGTTGATGTGGACGTTGGGAGAGAAGAACATGTGCATAAGATATTCTCTCTTCCCAAGGAGTTCATGCGGCTGCTCCCCCCCCCCCCCTCCCCTCATTTTTCCAATTTTTTTTGCTTTTTAGGCTAACTGTTCACCAATTCTCAAAATATGACAGTAAGAAATGACTGCAACGCTTTTTCTAGCCAAAATATGCGAAAAAAATGCAAAATAAGAAACGAGTGTGGATGCTTTCATGATTTCATTGCCTATCTCATCATATGTCCTCTTAATTCCTACTCCACCCAAACAACAACATGCAGAAGGTGTGGGTAATAAGTGAACGACTAAAAATGCAAGGACAGATGTGGACTGTACATACTACTACATTTCTATCAATTGTACCATGCATGTATTGACTACATATCCCACATATCATATATTATTTGTACTTATGTATAATAAGCATTGTTGGGGAAATTTGGCTGAAATAAAGTGAGAGATAACATCCGATTATGAGTCTTACTGCATGATTTGGAGAACAAACTTTGACTCAAACAAATATAAAAAATTCAGGCCCAAGTTGCTTTCAGCACGGCTGTGTTGACTTCCTAAAGTGATAGCCGACCGCTATTCGACAAATTTCAAGTTGAGAGCATTATCATTCGACCCACCTATTGGGTGGTCAATGCTCAGCCTCCAAGCAGCAAATAACACCTCTTTTCTGCGTCAGTTTCACTTTATTTCTTATACCACTTCGCCGCCTCATCTTTCAACTCTAATCATGACCAAGTATGTAAGATATAAACCCTAAGAGCATCCACAGTCGTTTTTCTCAATTGCTAAAAAATGATATCTACAGTAATAGTAATTGGACGAAGATCGTGCAGTCGTACTTTGCTAAATTTTTCTCATATTCTTTAGAGACGTGATATGATTTTCCGTCCCTCTTTTTTTAATTTTAAAAATGTGTAGGACGGGGAATCATTCTCATTCTCCGTCTCTCCAAAAAAATTAAAAAAAAAATAAATAGTGAACATTGATGAATTGAGACGTTAAAAAAATAGTGATCAATTGACTTTTTGAATTGATCAGTGGCCTTTGGATTGGTTCCCAAAGCATGCAGTGGCCTTTGGATTGGTTCCCAAAGCATGCAGTTGACCAAAAAAAAAAATTCCTTCACGGACAGGGTATCATACCCCGGCCGGGGTATCATTCCCCGTCTGAGGGAAATTTTTAAAAAAATCATTTTTTATTTGGAGAGACGGGGTATCATACCCCGTCTGGGGTATGTATCCCCGTCTGACCAGTTTTTTTTTTAAAAAATAGAAAATTATTGAGACGAGATATAATCTTCCGTCTGAATCGATTAAAAAATTATTAAATCGGAGAGACGGGGTATCATACCCCGTCCTTTATAATTTGAGAAAGTTCATTTCGTTTCTCATATTTGAGAAATAAGAATAGAACGTTTGCCAAAAAATGAGAAAATGAGAAACGATTGCAGGGCCCATTTGCTATTCGTTTGCTATAATATGAAAAAATGGCATATATAGCAAACGACTGTGGATGCTCTAACATGCACATTCTTCTACACTTTTAAATAAATATATTTTGATATGACAATCCTAGTCAGCACTTGTGAAAGAATATCAATAGATCAAAACTCTAATTTTGTAAAAAGAATTGAAGAGTTAGTAATTAGTATTTATATTCTAATATACCCAAACAGGTTGAGAACCATTTATATTCTAGTACCTGAGGTTGAGTTAGCAACAATATGTTATTTTATTTTTTAATCAGTACATTAATATTACGTAAAGGTAGAATTCAAATATGTATTGCTCTAATATCATATGGTAAACTGTACCGATAGACCAAAACATCGTGTTTTTGGCTTATAGTAAAGATTATGGATTTAGTATTTATATTCCACCATCACTTTTACATCAACAACATTTCTGAACTCCTCCCACTATGGAATATATCGATATCTAATCTGATGAATAATTAAATTTCAAGTAATTGAGCTTCGATTTGCTTAAAGGGTCTTATCAGATTTTAGCTGGCTTATGATATCTGGAAATAATGATAGGAACTGTTTCATCAAGATGTGTTTTATACTCTGAAATGTATAGAATGTATGTGTATATACTCATATGTACATAATAATCTCTAATATTATAATGGGAGAAGATCTTAGTGTCATTTGTAGGGATGGCAACTGAGCCGGGTCAACCGGCGACCTACCCGCGACCCGGCCCACCAACCCGGCCCGTTAAATTGCTTCGCGGGTTCGGGTCGAACCCGGTGAACAGTACCGGGTCGACCCGGGTCTCAATTTTCGCGAATCGAATTCGAGAAAACCCGGCCCACGAACCCGGCCCAACTCGTGAATTTGACCTGCCAACCCGCGGGTCGACCCGCGGGTTTCGACCCGTTCGACCCGTGACGGGTCGACCGTTGACCCGAGGGTCGAACAGTCGAAAATCACACCGTTGCTGCTTGCGCTGCGCTCTGTCTGGGACAGAGCCGTTTGGTTTTTTATTTTTTTATTTTTTGTTTTTTCCCACTTATTTAGCCTATAAATATCTCCCAAAAATCTTATAAAAAATCACACCTCACTCTCTTACTCTCTCTACTATTATACATCATTTGTAAAGAATTTTTGAACAATTGTAGTATTCATCAAACAAGTGTACAAGGAGGCATATACACGATCAAATTTCGGTCGTATCGGAAACAAAATTCAACGTCTTCAACGTCTTCAACTCTCTTCAACCCTCGTCAAATCTACTTCAACCTCTTCTCAACTCTTCAATTGCGGAATCGGCAAAGCGCTCCTCCATCTTTTCTATTCTATTCTTATTTTAACGGTTTTTTTTACATACGCGTATTCCACGGTGAACGGTATCAAAATATCTCTATTTCTCTCGTTAATTTTTTTTTTGCGTTGTAGTTAAAATTATTGTTCGTTTTTTTGAACTTCTCTATCTCAATCCTCTTGTTTTTTAGATTTTTTTTTGTATAATTCACCGCTCCTACATTGTATATTTTTTTTACATACTTTACTTTAACACATTACTACATTATGTCTAGATCACGCGGTAACGGTCATAGCGGACAAGATTCCTCCTCCTCTTCACGTAGGCCACCAATTGTCCCAACTAGTGAGCCCGCCCAAGATTACATTGATCCAACTATGGAACAATGGGGTACACACGACATGGATGTTGTAGGTGACATACAATTAGAAGAAGAAGAACAACAACAACAACAACCCGAAACCACACAACCCCGTAGTAGTAGGAAAAGTAGAGGAGAAACTAGCGATTGGCATAAGTTTTATGATTATATCCCGGACGAACATACTCTGGGTATATGTTTGAAAGTGTGTAAAACATGTAGTAAAATATACAAATTCAAGAGGGGTGACGGCACCGGTACAATTAGTAGGCACATACAACATAATCATAAAGAACTTCTTGATCAAATACAAGGCCAACAAAAAATCAACCTTAGGACCGATCAAGTAGATATCCACCCTTATGATCCCGAACTTGTTCGTCGGGAAATGGTCCGATTAGTCATTAAGGAAGAGTTGCCATTTTCCTATCCCGAGAGTAGGAACTTGGAAAATTTTAATCAAACGGCCTTAAACCCTCATTTTAAAAGAATTCCGAGAAATACTTGCAAATCGGATTGTTTTAAAGTGTATGTTGAAATGAAGGACGCGTTGATTGCAATTTTATGGAGTTTAACTTCGGATTGTTGGACAAGTGTCAACAATATTTTAACGATGGGAATAACCTGTCATTGGATCGACAATGATTGGATTCTTCAAAAAAGAATCATATCACTTGCGGCGTTGCCGTATCCCCATAGTGGCGCTGAAATAGCAAACCGTATTATAGAAATTTGTGATATTTTTCATATTCGCGATAAAATTATGGCTATTAGTTTTGATAATGCATCTAACAATAATGTAGCAATTACTACTTTAAAATCTGTATTAAACCCTCCATCTGACAATATTTTTCATGTTAGATGTGCATGTCATATTATAAATTTATGTGTTCAAGATGCATTAAGAATAGCTGATCCATATATACATAAAATTAGAAATTGTGTACATTTTATTGCATTAAGTCCAAGCATTTTACAAGAATGGAAAGCTTGGTGTATGGTTAGAAATGTTCCTTTTAGAAAATTTCCAAAGGATGTTAGACACCGATGGAATTCTACTTTTGATTTACTAAATGTTGTCACCGATTATAAAGCAGTTGTAAATGATTTTTGTATCGCAAAAAATATGCACAATTTTGAAATGACTCCCACCGATTGGTTTTTTGCCGAATATTTGTTGAAATTTTTAGAACCTTTTAAAACCGCAACTTTAAAATTTTCAAAAGCATATGAATCTACTTTTAGTAGCATTTTTATTGAATTAGTTAGCATGATACAAATATTTAACGAAATGTTAAATGATCCCTATATTAGTGACATTGTAATACCTGCATTTCAAAAAATTTTGAAGTATTATTTTCCTCCTCCTATGTTGATTTGTGTTGCTACTGTTATGGATCCCCGTATCAAATTAGAAGGTACGAAGAATTTGATAGAAATGTTTTTTGGATATTTAGAGAACAATGTAGAATTAACAACTGATTGCGCTACTTTTTTAGTTCAGTTTGAATCTACGTTAAATAACTTGTATGATTATTATGATAGACGTTTTGCTTCTAGTAGTACAACTTCTGTAGTTAGTTCTTCTTCTGGTAGTTCTAAAGGTAAGGGTAAAATTAGAATTGGTGATAGAACATTTAGTTTACTTGAACAAATTCAATCTAAAAAACCTAGGACTAATCAACCAAATGAATTAAATTGGTATAACCAACAGGATACTGAGCCTACTCTTTCTCCACTAGATATTTTACAATGGTGGAAAGAACATGAACACACTTTTAGTATTCTGTCAATTATGGCTAAAGATTTACTAACTCCTTCTGTCTCTACAGTTGCTTCTGAGAGTGCATTTTCTACAAGTGACAGGGTTCTATCTGATTACAGGAATCGGTTGAAGCCCGAGGCATTAGAGATGCTCGTTTGCACAGAAGACTGGCTGAAGGCTGAAGATAGGACGCAAGGAAAAGCACTATCAAGTTCCATAAGTGGGAGCAACTCGCCCGAAGAACAACAACAACAACAACAATAGCTTTGCTTGTTATGTCAAATTAGAAAACTTGTACTCAATTAAAATTGTATATAAGAAATATGTTATTGTATAAAACTTATTTGTGAATTGAATTCTTCATTTCGTTATAAATTGTTAAAATTGTATAACTTAAATTCATATGAATAATATTTCAAAATTTGTTGTCAATTTCACTCTTTCAATCTTATTATTATTATTACGATTTTTATTGTTTATTAGTATTATTACTTACTTATTATTATAATTATAATTATTATTTTAATTTAAGCTACCAAAAAAAAAAATTTATTAAACGTGCCAACCCGCGGGTCGACCCGGCCCAACCCAGGTTGAACCCTAAAGGGTTCACGGGTTTGGTGGGCCACCCAAACGAAAAAACAACCCGGCCCGGCTAAGAATGAAACCCAGCCCGGCCCGTATAATTATACATGCCAACCCTTACGGGTTGGGCCCGGCCCGGCCCACTCGACCCGTTCGCCACCCCTAGTCATTTGTCATTGTGTCATTTTGTCAACACGTGCAGCGCACGTGTTGGTAGAATTTTTTTTTGTCCTTTTCATTCCCCTCCTCATTTTTCCCACGTGCAACGCACATGTATAATACTAGATTTTTTTTTGTCCTTTTCATTCTCCCTCTTCATTTTTCCCACGTGCAAAGCACGTGTATAATACTAGTAAGCAATAATGAGAAGTATGGTGGTCCTCTTGACAAAACAACCCCCACAAACATGTTGCTTTCCCTCTTAATTAGTTAGCTTATTGCTAGATTTGTGTGCCTATTTTGCCTTTTGCCATTAATTTTTCAAAACAATAATTTTCCCTATAATTTGTAAGCTTTTTGCGGACGCATGCATGTTGTGTTTACCTGCCTAAAAAGGATTGAGCAAGTGGGAAGGGAGTGGCATGTAGATTCGACTGGATTTGGTTATGGGTTGACATCTCGATAGTTTGATTTTGGTCTTCAATTTTTGTTGATGCGTCTAGCTCTTCATACCTGTATTGCAAACAAAAGAAGTATAGTACATGAATTGGAGGATTCTCATGAATATTAGGTATAATATGTAGATTAGAGGATTCTTAAAAATATAAGGGTGAGAATAAAGATTCTCATAAATAATGCATTACCATGTTTTATATAATGCATTGCATTCCCAAAAAAATTATTATTATTTAAAAAAATGGGTTATTTTTTTATATGAAAATTCCATTAAAATCCTTTGCAACAAAGAATTTTAATTATCAAGGAAATCCATTATTCATTCTAAAAACATGTTTGCCACTTACCAAACTAAGTAATCTTGGGAGGAACAAATTCAGACATTCCCACGCACCAAACACCCTTAATTATGATCTTAATTTCAACTTGATATATATTGTTTTCCAAAAGAATAACATATATTAATATTCATTACAAAACAAAGTGTTCTTGTCGGTGTTTTTTCGCTGACTGGAATGCAGGGAAAAAACCCTGCAAACTTCTGCTGGGTCGTTTCCTCTGTTTTTTACCAGCGTTTACAAAAACATCGGGTCGCTTACACTTACCACAGAAAAAGTATCTTTGTCCTAGCATTTTTTTAAGAAAACGCTAGGATAGACCCCCCCTTAAATCTCCAAATCCCCAATTTTCTTCACGCACACTTCTCTCTCTCAAAATCCCAAATCCAAACCTAGCTCCAGCTTTGAAGCAAACATCCTCCGTTGTTGTCGCCGTCGTCATCTCCAGCACGCGCTAACCCATCCCCCCTCTATCTCCTCTCCTCTCCCTTTCTCTTCGATTCTCGAGCCCAATGTCAACACCCCCGGCTCCTCTCCTCTTCCTTCCTCTTCGATTCCGGAGCCCGATATCAACACCCCCTATCTCGTCTCCTCTCCCTTCCTCTTCAATTCCCGAGCCCGATGCCAGGAACCCAACCACCCTCCCTCCTTGATTTGTAAGCTTCTATTCTAACCCTAATTGTATTGGTTGCATCATATTGTTTGTGAATTGTACTTAGATAGGTTATATCTATGTTGTGACGTTATTTTCTATTCTTGAATGCTCAAGAAATTGAAAGGGGAAATTTTTAGCCTAGTTGTTAATGAAATGAATTGTGGATGTATTGTAGGGTTATATGATTAGACAGAAATAAATTTATTTATTTGTCATTTTATTAATAGAGTAATTTTTGGTTTATTCACAAATATTGATATTGTGCATCAATAAGGTCTATGCTGCATAGTAATTATGTCTATGCACAAAGAACATATTCACAATCCATAATAGAACTGGGCATTCTATTTGGTAGACTGTAGCACAACAAGTGAGAGGGTTGACTCGAACTTGTTGTGCTAGTTCGTTTAGTATGAATTGATGGAACAAAGAATGACTACACTTGTAAATAACCACAAAACAGTGTTACGTTAAAGGCAATATAAACATGACCTCTAAATCCTGAGCATATAGTGAACTCATTTTTTAATATCGCGCATTTTAATAAATCAAAGAGTGAGGTCTTCTAGACCAATACCTCGATGCACTGGATGTGTCTTATTAGAAATATGAGAACATGTATTTGTAATACGGAATCCTATCTCTAAAAGAGAAGATATTCCCTTGTTCATTTAACGAAGGTTATAATCTGACAATAAAATTCCATCGGTATATTTTACAGAAAAAATATTTTATTATATACAAAATTTTATTTTGTAAAAAAATAAATTTTAGAGTCTTTGTCTGATTGTATAAAAGGTTAAATGTGAAAACAAGGTTTAAGTTACAAATTGACCCATGGAGGTGGTATCACGAATTCTAAGGGTGCATTTGTGAATATTGGTAAAGGAGGGGTATCGTGTTGTAATGCCCCGAATCCCAAATACACTGAATTCGAGATGTTCTACAGGATCTTTTCGCTTCCTTTAGTACAATTTTACTAAGAAATTTGAACTTTTCACTTTACACCAGAGTTTACATGAATACATTACAATTTACACTGCACAGCGGAAGTAAACTTTACAACAATGAAACAAATGTACAACAACATTGAATAATCATTAAGAATTTGTTCCTCTTTAATCTGTATCAAGCCATTTACCTGCATATAAGACTGTGGGTACGTTAGTTTATTCAACCGACGATCATTATACATGGCCATCCTCTCTATGCCGGAAATAGTATAACTTATTTTCCATATTTAGCAAACACAAACTTGTCACATATCAAACTAAAGGGACTACCCTATTGATGTCGTGTTGTGATTGTGCACTTAGTCCTTAATGCATTTATTTATATTACTTGACACTAATGCGCACTTGTTCGGATTCTATGCATCCCATACTACATAGGTCCGAGGGCAAGCCCTTAATCGTTCTTTATCTTTGTAGGGTTCAATCCCTCGCCATGACTTAATCTACTACTGTAATTACGGTAGGTATCTTAGATGATCTATGAGTACAAGCACGTGTACAGAAAATCTTGGAGGAGAATCCCACATCATGTCACGACGCATCGTGAAGACAGCCTGTGGCAATTCAGCCTCACTTCATGGCACACGATCCTCTTGCAGTCACCAAACATCCCACAAGCGTCGCCACCGGGACGATAATTCTGGAGTAGTGCCCACGTCATGTCTTGACGCATCAAGCAGGCAGCCTGTGGATCACTCTCACACCGCCCATTCGATGGCCCTCATACTCGTGTTTTTCTCCTACTTTCATCACGTCTCCACTATGTACTAGTCCTTAGTTTTTATCAAAATCATGAACAAAAATCAAAGCTCTAGAGTTAGCCTCTCCACTAAACCAGACTTATTTATTCATTCAAACACGACCAACCTTGGTCTTTCTTTTTAATTTTCATTTCATTTATTTTCAAATGCCGGGAGAGACTTAGCTACTCTTTTTGTTTCAATTTTCAATTCACAATTTCCAAATCGAGCATTTCCAACTCATGAATTCCCATGTTGAGTCATCATACTCAAAAGTATTTCTCTTTTCAAATTATGATTTCTAATTCGTTCAAATAGTCCATAACTATACATGAATTTTAATTATTCATCATGTAACTCATGAAATGTTACTTTCACATTGAAATTCACATCACTAATGAATATTCACATTTCATATTTTTCACATTATTCTCAAATGAGAATAATTTGCATCACATCACACAATATAATTTCTTTTTGCCACATTAATTCTCTAATCCTTCATTTCAAGTCATTTTTGCAAGATATAATTTCACAACAATAAAAAAATATAGAACCATAGTTCTGTTTACACATTTTATTCCCAAATCATGTTTTATTTCATGCAAATAATCCCCAAATTATTTTTCTTAAGTCCTACATATTTTTAGAAGAATAGTCATATTTTTCCCCTATTTTTTTGATCACCAAAACATCCAAAAAACCATTTTTTTTATAACTGCCGAGCCCCAGATTCGAACCCAGCACCACAAAGAAGACAGCCGAAGGCACAGGCCACTAGGCCGCTTGCGCCAGTAGTATAGATAGGCGCTGAGAGTATTAAATACTCTTGGCCGCTAATCTTATACATTTAAAAGAAAGAAACAAAAGTATGGTGCCACAGAGATTCGAACCAGCAACCTTAGGTCGAAAGGCACTGTAGCAATCAGAGCCATCCCGACCGCTTGAGCTACGCGCTCGAGTTGTCACTAGCCTAATTCAAATTTCATTTAACCCATACTCTCTGTTATTTAGAACATTTCGACGTTCATCAAAATTTCATTTCACACTGTAAAAATTCCAGATTAATCGTTTTCATCCTGAATTTTATTCCAGTATATGAAAATAATTTTCTTAAATAATTAAACATATTTTTCTCAATAATTAACACATTTCTACCATACAATTTGGTTAATGTAATGTGATATACTACTACTAATACATTCTTTTTCGACATTATAATTTCATTAATCTCTACACCAATTCTCTACTCTTATTCATTTTCCAAACATAAAAATTACATCTCAATTTATTCGTTACAACGCCATACAAAGTTTTCAATTTAGCACATAAAAGTGACATAGTCGATATACTAATTTTTTTGCACATAATTTTTCATGCTACTAACAAAGGTTTCTTCACACAATTTATAACCATATTCGTATTGCACACAATCTTGAATTTTACTAATAGCAACATACATAATTTGCATATCAACAATTCAATCAATTAGAGATCATCTTTTCAATTAAATGTGCATTCTTATTAATCATTTTCATGCATCATTTTGCTAATTAAATCTAGCATGCATTCCTATGTTAGAAATAAGAAAAATTTACCCACCTTATTGACGAAAGATACAATTAACCACCTCCTAGACGAATGTCCTTGCAACAAGAGTGCACCTCCTCCTAGACGACACGCACACAAGCCTCCAAGCACACCTCACCGAGAGCTCCTTGATGGTAGCCGGCCTCTCCTTTCCTCCTTGATGTTGCAAGCACAATCTCATACACTCTCAATCTTTTAACTCACAAAATCACTACTAGATAATATAATTTAGACTATAGGTTTGGAGGGGTTAATAAGCACAAGAATAACTAGCCAGGGGGGGGGGGGTATTTATACTAAAAATCAAAGAAAATGGAGGGCTAGGATCAAGTAGTTGGTTATAAGATGGAGGGCTAGGATGAAAGTAGGAGTTGCATTAACTACCCACAACCAAGTAACCACCACACCATGATTTCCATTAAAATTTTGATTTTCCCTCCAAAAGAAGCAATCCGGCCTACTTGGGGAAGTGCATTTGCACGTGTACGTGCAATGCACGTGCATGCCACTTGATCCAAAAATTGTACATTAAATTTTTGTATAAAAATAAAATAGTCTTTAAATTGTATTCTACATAACAAGTTGTATAAAAATAGTTCATGGGCTTTAGTTCATGGGCCAAAATAATTATTATACAATTAATAAGTTAAATTAACTTTGAGCTTTTAAAAAGAAAAGGCTTTTTGTCTAATTAAAAGAAGGCTTTTGTATAAAATAATTAAAAGCACATATTAAAATATCCTTACTCATCTTGATGAAAATATTTACCAAAAATATTGCACGTGCACACAAATAATTTTTCATTAAATGAAAAATCAGGGCATTACACTTGTAGAACTATATTGTGAAATGGGTCTAATAATAATGTAGATTTTAGTTGGGTAGCAAAATACAAATACATAATGGACAGTATTGTAATTTTATCCCAACTAGGATTTCCTAAAGTTCCTAACCCTAGGCTTTCATCTCCTCTATAAATATGAGAGTAAGGGTAAAACCTAGCGGTCTCTCGTGTGCCTCCCACCAGGATATAGAAGAAAAGGACAGGAAAAACTAGAGTTAGAATTGAAGGAGAAAAAGAAACAAGAAATCAAAGCTTGAAGGTAATATTTATTGATTTCTATTTTTTTTATTTTATTTGAGATTAGATTAAATATTAGATCATTGTGATATTGGAAATAGGGAAGAACAAAATCCCAACATAAGAATGGGTGAAATAAGATATAAAGGTGGTTGGTTCTTGAGGAGAGGTTGAGATGCTTTTCTGTGTTCTTGTGCATTCAACAAAAATAAAAGTTTAGAAATTTAGGGGAAGTTTTGATTAAAGGGATAATGACAATATGTACAACCTACAATTGTTTCTTCCGCTCTTTATGTTATCAAAAAGATAAGTTTTTATAACTCATACACTTGTTCTAGCTAGTCTTGCAACGCATTGGATTAATGAACTAGCTTGAAACAAATATCTAGTCGTTGAACATGAACTAGTTTGTGCTTTCTTGTTTTCATTTTATTTATCATTTATAGCTATTTTATTAAGATGATAAACATGAAAAATATGTCAGTTAAGATGGAAAAAAATGATGTACAATTTTATGGTCGATTGCACATATCACCTAAAACTGATGGTTGTGCATCATATTATAACTGTATTTCTCTATTTTTTAATGAATATTATTTCACAACAACACTTTTCTTACCCTGGCGCTATGAACATTTGGGTTGACAAATCGGATTTCAAGAGGAATGATTATAATGGCAATCTGAAAAAGAAGTTTTATTATTCCGAGAAGTATGAAGCCGACAATTCAATGGATGTTTCACCTGATGTCAGTGCTCAAGTTTGAAAATTCCTTGTCAATTATTCCAAATCAGAGAAAGTGAAGGTATTCATATGTATATAAGCCTTGATCCACAAGTTTTTTTTCTTCATATTAATTGAGTAGTACTAATTTTAAATTGTATAGAAAAAATAAGAAACCAGCAAAAGCTGTCGAGCTTCACAGAAAGTACTGCATTCCACCAGCAGTAGTAGCTTTGCTATAGTTTGAGAGGAATTGGTAAAATGCAATTTCTTTCGTTTGAAGTTTTTTCATATAGTTTTAATTTTTTTGGCCATTGGGGTTTTCATGTCTTTAGTACAGTAAAATATCACATTGATTAATAACTGCTTCTTACTCATTTGTAGAAAGAGTCACATGAGGGTGAGAGAATCGGCAAGATAGATTTTTTTGAAGCTACCCACTAGGAAAAATTGGGAGCTTTGTGGATGATGGGGCAACTGACATAGTTGTAAACTTTTAGCTCATGTGTGCTTATTTGATATTTAATTTACTTTGAAATAAATAAATTAATCTTAATATTTTCTTCGGTCTCTTTTGCAAAAAAAAGGCCAGAGAGTTGCTTGAAGAGAGGTATTCAGTTCATCCTCCGATCCATTAACTCTTTATATGGAAGTTATGTCTGAAGAGAGGGTAGAGAGCACCAAGGTCATGTCGTGGATTGGGTTTATGACCAACACCCTTTCATGTCTGAAGATCCTCGTGCATCTACTTTCAGGCTTGCCCGTAGTGAGGTGTCTGAGCTGAGGGCAGATGTGCAACAACGTAGAGAACTTCTTGCAGCTGTAATTAGATAACAAAATTCCAACAACTAAATTTCATTGCAGACATCAGTAAGTAATATAACTTATATTTTTGTTGTTTAAGTAAACCAAAATTTTGAAGACAACAGAGTTTGCATAAGCTCTAAACCAAAATTGAGCTGATAATTAAATTCCTTAGTAGTAAATGATAAATTAATTAATTTCATTTAATAAATAAACATTACTAACTCAATCATTACAATTTATATATGTGAAGAGAAAATTATTAGTATTTGATAAGAACAAAACCAAATAAGAAAAACTCAAACATGACTCTAAGTTTATGATAGGAAGGAAAATAATATATATCTCATCACTTGGTAACTAAATTCAAGGAGCAAATATTAGAAGAAGATTCCAAAGTACGAAAGACTTGAAGTAGTGAATTAAGATACACGAAGAATTATACATATTCAAGTGAACATCGAAGGAGACATCATGAAAATAAAAATAAAAACTTATACCTAATCAAGTCTACATATCGAGATGGATTGTACAACGAAATGGTGGATTAACTTTTATTGATTATTTCCAGTTCGATTGAGTAACAAAAAATACATATCTAGATGGATCGTATGTCGAAATGGTGGATGGGCATGTTTTGTAACTTCTTGATCCGTCTATACATTTTTTCTTACGTATATTTTTATTTCGGTTATCTACCAAATTTATAATTCTCTTAGACTCAATTTCATACACTAGACTATTCAATTATTTGTTAGTTAGTATTAAAGCCCAAATTTTGTTCTACTATTGTGGACCTTCTATTTGATTTAAAACCCAAAACCAAGCCCAATTATATTTCAAATGTGTTAAACCCTAATTAAAACCCAACCCGAAACCCTATTAGTCTACTCCCCCTAACTTCACAACTAATCATCCCCATTATCTCCATTAAATCCTCTCATTAACCCAATTTCTATTCTCCTATTAAATCTCCTAACCACTCATTAACCCAACAAATTAACCCATCATCTCATCTCAACTCCATTAAATATCCCTTAATCACCATAACTCCATCTTCCACACCCGACTGCCATAACTCCACCGTCTTCTTCAAACCCACAACTTCAACCCCACCGCCCTCATCATTCCGCACCTCACCTCACCTTCTCCACCTGAACCCAAATAGAAACATCACCACCCCCAAACCCTAACTCCACCTTGCTGCATCCATCCTCACCCCATCACCTCCTTGCTGCTCCCTACTCGATAACCCAACACCCCCTCTTCATCCCGACCAGCCCCTCACATGCGCGCGCACTACCTTACTAGCTTGAACCACCAGCCTGCACCCGTTCCCTCGCCATCTCTTGTCCATCCCAACCTCCATTGTCACCTTCACCATTGACAACACCACCACGCCTTCACCATCTCGACCTTGCTTCCACCTCCGCCCGATGCCCGAACAGCCTAAACTCGATCAGCAACAACCACTCCATCTCCATCTCGCCTCCTCGCTGTCGTTCTTGCTATAATTGCTTGCTATTGTTGTTGTCTGTGGCGCTGTCGTCGCTATTCTTGCTGTTGTTGTGTTATCGTTGCAATTGTTCATTGTCGTTGTTGCTCTCGCCGTTGCTTTCTTCGCTACGTTATCGCTACCATTATCGCTTCATCTTCTCCCCATCTTACTTTCCCCATTGTAATATTCGTAAGAGGCAATCTTTTCTTGAACTCTTGCAAGTAGTCTTACTCTTATTGATCTATCATATTGTCCAATTGTTTATGATCTTTTCTTGATCTATTCGAATCGTGAACCCATATATATATATATATATATATATATATATATATATATATATATATATATATATATATATATATATTCATGTCAAACCATTCATATTGTTTTCTTTCAATTCGTATTCATAGAGAAACCCATAAAGTCTTATATCATAATCATTATGTGCATACACCACTCATAATTATAATCACTAGTAATATGAATGCCATGCCCCATAGTTGATTATAATATATTGGTGATTGACTAGTGTTTTTGTTGCATGTAACAGATTATAAACTTGACATTATAAATGTTGATTCTTTTGGATATGTACTTGATAAGGTCATTAATTTTCACCCTGTCGTCCATCTGATTTCGTGTAGAGATTTGGACACGGACCCTGTAACCAGATAGATAGTTTCTAGGTGTATCTCGTAGCCCTCTAAGTGTAGAATCCAGATCATTTTTTCGGTTTCGCAAACCGACCTATAAGTTGTGAGATATTTAAGTTTTAGTGTTGTAATGTCTAATTTTCAAGATTTCTTGATTTAGATATATTGTCCCCGTAAAATGCTTAAAATAATGATTTATTGATGGAATTCTCATTGAGACAAGCCTGAATATTAATAGACATTGATCTTGAATTATATGTATATTGTTATTCAAGCTTAAATAATTGTACAAATATAGTGGATTGATAGAACAGTTCCATATCATGCATTTGTTGGTGTATGTCCTAGAGGCCCGTTGTGCACTGACATTACTAGTTTATATTGTATCATGATATTTATTTAATATATGAAGCATTTCATTTATTGTGTTGTTTATTGTGATTAAATGAACATAAAAAGTCCTTAGAATAGTAGGTTCAATACTATTGGATATCAATGCATGACTTTATTGTGAGATCCTATTGGTTGTAATCAGAACACTATGCTTAAATGTCCCGAGTCAAGTATTATTATGAATTAAGACAACAATAATACATAGAGACTAGTATGTGCATAGACTAATGGCCATATTTCACGAATCATGGATATGAGATATCAAGTCTTCACATGGGTACATATTAGAGTAATAATGTACTGGACTGACCTACCATGAGAATACTGCATGGATCGTTACGTGAGTGTCATAAGCGGTTTTCACAGTGACCATGGTGTATGTAGTCCTTTGACTTGAAGTCACTACGGTTCCCTACATGAGAAGTTGTATGTTTTAATATGGTCAAATGCTGCCTGTAATTAGGTGATTATAAAGTTGACTATTGGATATACTACAAATCATGCGGAGGGATGTGAGTGACTTAGATAGGATTTGTCCCTCTTACATAATATGAGTGATATCTATGTACCCCTTGATTGAATGAGACTGCAAAGTGCATGGCCGTGCTCAAATGAGTCAATATGAGATATTGAGCTCATTTGTTTTAGTAAGTCTACTCGGACATCAAGTAACCAAATATTGAACTATACAAGGGTGACACGCTCTATGCCTTGTGGTCAGTTAAGATATATGGACAAAGGAACTAGACTACATGGTAACATTGGTCACGGATAGGTTATGTCTAATCACTGACATTCCTGTTACTTGAGTATCAAGATTGTATTTCTAGATACCGCTTACTGTTTGTAATATTAGAATATAATTTTAGTATTACTGTCAACGTAATAAGAACCTACAGGGTCACACACTTAGAATGGATCAAAATTGGAATTTAAGTTCATAAGATAAATTTAATTGAAGATCCAAGTAGACTCTGACTCTTAACATTGGTTGGACATTTAATTAGATTAAATGAGCTAACTAAATTTCAAAGGCCCACATACAAATCTGACCTATGTCAGATTGTGAGCCCAACAACCTCATTAGTCTTTTAGGGTTGTTTTTTTGCACCTATATATATACGTATCTGTGAAAAAGTTACACATGAGAAAACCCTAGTCATCACAGAAATTATAAGAGAAAGAGAGAGATCGTGAGGAACATCCTCTTCCCGCAGCTAGTATAGTGGCATGAGGAAAAGCTTGATTTAATCTGTTCGTGTGGATACCATTGAGGCACCGCAAAATTGTAGTGGTGTGATCAATATACTGTGGAGACAACAGATCCATCTTCAAGGTATAACTCCTAAACACAATTTATAGTTTTCACATGGATCCATGGCTATGTTTCGATATTTTTTTTTTTTGGAATTTTCCGCAGTGGATTTAATCTGAGATTACTCTCAAAACCTAACAACATTTGCATCTATTATTCGAAACCTTCTTCATCACCATCATGTCTCTATATCATGTCTTGAACCAAATCTTGATACTTGTCCCGATTATTGTCTTGTTTCTATCGTAATCTGCATTGTTATCATAGTTATTATTATTTCATTGGATGGTGGAACTAAGTGTCACTTCGTAAGAATCCACAGGGGCTACCTCTAGAATCTGCGGGGACCACCTCTAGAATTCAATATCCTAAGAAGTGAAATGACTATCTTGATTCCACAGTTCATATTGATTACACAAACTACATGTTCATGATTGATAATAGTAAAAGAATAACAAGTCGGGGTGATAAAGGGTATGACTTAGTGGTGGACAATATAGGAGAGTGTACTCGGAAGGGGACCTGTATTTCCCATAATCGTGATTCATGATTTCGTGATGTAATCACTCGTGAGTCATTAGTTTGTGATTCGTGATTACATCACTCATGACTCGTGACTCGTGACTCGTGGTAGCTGAGTACATAATTTTATAAACTTCATCACTTAAGTCCAAACGTTCACTTGGTTGTTATGCACATGAACCTGTGGTATGGAACACTGGATTGCATACATTAGATCTGTTAATGAAAGACTGATAGACCTAAAATTGACACTAAGCATCGACACTTGCATTATTAACTATCGAATATTGTTTATTGACACTTGCATTAATCATCGGCTATTGTTTATCAACCATTGATTCATTGATTATCGACTATTGTTCATTGACTCACTACATATCTATTGATTATCCCCTATAGTCATGGTTGTACTATCCTACCATTCTTAATCGTGTTGTATCATTTCTTGATATTTACTTGTTATTTCTTGTTCACCTTTTTAGCTTATTATTAAATCTCTTGCTACTACTTGCCATCTGTAGCTTGTCCCCCCCCAACCTGTAGATGCTGAGTTTGCAGGTACTGAAGAGGAACAAATAGAAGGACTTGGCGATCAAACCTTCTAGAATATGGAGTTGGATTTGGCCTGCATTAGTTTATTTGTTTTATGTTTTTCCTTAGTAATTGTTGTTATTATTTCATACATTGTATACCTGAGCATTTTGACCCGAAGTTTATATTTCTAGATGTTGGTTATTTTGTGGATTACTTAAATTTATTCTATGTTTATGTGATTATTTTATTTCATGCGTAGTTGTGTTCATGATTATATTGTTTAGTTATAACTGTAAAGCTTCTGAATGATGTATATCATTTGCTCGGCCTTAGTCGTGTGCCTGCACTTTCGTATTTGGGGAAGCGGGGCATGACAAGTTTTTAGTGGTATTAGAGCTAGGTTTGGCTAATATGTTAGCCAAGTTCGGCTCTAGCCAGGTTTAGCTCACACCGCACTGATCACATAAACATTTAATAACCATCTTATCATCTGGATACTGACCTTACTTGATTATGTTGCAGATTATGGCTCGCTAGGGATCATCGACTTCTCAACCCAGGGAGGAACCATCAAAGAACGTTGCCATTCTCCAGGAAATGCAGTGGATTATGGAGCTATAGCATGAACACAATTAACTTATGAGGGCTAGTTTGGAAAGATCCTAAGATGCTGCCAACCCAGCCTTCGCTGGACCCGCACCAAGACTGCTGCCACCAAGGCCTGGTACAGTATCAGACTTTATGAAGTTGCACCCAGAGATATTCGCAAATACTGAAACACCACTGGAGGCTAAGCAGTGGTTAATCCGGACTGAGCAGTTGCTATATGCTGCAAAAATCTCTGATGTAGACCGTGTGGATGTGTTCAGCATATAGTTATCAAATATTGCCCACATCTGGTGGAGGGAGGAGACCGAAAGAATGGAGAGGCCTATCACTTGGGCCACCTCCACCGAGAGCTTCCTAACAAAGTTTTTCCCCAGTGGCACTAAGGTGGATATGGAGCGCAATTCATCTTTCTAACCCAGGGGAATCGGTCAGTTGACGAATATGCCACTGATTTCACTCAGCTAAGTCATTTTGCATCAGCCATGGTGGAAAACGATGAGGACAGAGTCCAAAGATTCTTGATGAGATTGGACTACGATATTCAGGACCACCTAGTCACACATCAGCATCGCACCTACATTGTCGTGCTTGATGAACCTAGGATTCAGGAGCAGATCCAGAGAAGGAAGAAGGCCACCCAGCGGGCGGTGCAACACCCTACTGCCGCATGACCAACAAGAGGACCGGTATGGAGGCCAACTCAGATCCCTTCAGCGAGGACACTACCCTACCCACCTACTACCCCAAGGAAGGACCCGACTGTGACTATTGCCTCAAGGTTGGTCACCTATGCAAGGACTGAAGGTTTGCCAAACGTTTTCTCTTTGTGTGTGTGGAGCAAGTGATCACATGGCCCGAGATTGTCTGAATAGGAGGGACGATACACCAACAGAAGGATCAGCTCCCGATGGAAGAAAAACTAAAGGACGTGGTTAGGCTTACCACCTGACCGCCGACAGCGTAGTTGCAAGTATTTTGCAATATATTTGTATTCAATTCTTGTGTTTATTTTCTTCTTACATCGTTTACTTTTTTTCCTTACATTGCATTTGTCCTCATTCATTGATTCATTATTTAACATCATTGTAGACCACTCCCTTCCTACCCATGCTCTCTCCTATTCCGGTGTTACCACCACCTCGTTTCTTTCCCTCTAACCTTCTGCTCTGTTATATCATGGGTTTGTCACTTGCTTTGTCTTACATTCTGCCTGAATAAAATTAGAGGGAAAACTTTTTTGTAAGGTGGGTAGGATTGTAGCTCTCTGATCTGTCTATACATATTTTCTTACGTATATTTTTATTTCGATTATTTACTGGAATTTTAATTCTCTTAGATTCAATTTCATACACTAGACTATTCAATTATTTGTTAATTAATAATAAATCCAAAATTTTATTTTACTATTGTGGACCTTCTATTTGATTTCACACCCCAAACCAAGCCCAATTCTATTTCAAATCTAATTCAAACACAACCCAAAATCCGAAACCCGAAACCTGAAACCCTATTAGTCTATTCGCCCTAAATGCTCAACTAATTATCCCCATTATCTCCACTAAATCCTTTCCTTCACCTAAATCTTAATCTCCTATTAAATCTCCTAACCCCTACTAATCTCCTCATCATCTCATCTCAACTCCATTAATTATCCCCTAATCACCATAACTCCATCTTCCTCACCCGACCACCATAACTCCACCTTCTTCTTCAAACCTACAACTTCAACCCCACAGCCCTCATCATGCCGCACCACCCCTCACGTCCACTCCACCTGAACCCGAACAACAACATCACCACCCCAAATCCCAACTCCACCTTGTTGCCTCCATCTTCACCTCATCACCTCCTTACTGCTTCCTACCTTACAACCCAACACCTTCTCTTCATCCCGACCAACCCCTCACCTGTGTGCACGCCGCTCAACCAGCCTGCATTACCACCCCGCACACTCTTTTTGGCCATTTCTTATTCATCCCGACCTTCATTATCACCTTGACCATCGATAGCACCACCAAGCCTCCACCATCCCGACCATGCTACCTCCTCCACCATCCCGACCATGCTGCCTCCTCCACCTGATACCCGAACTGTCCAAACCCGATTAGCCACTGCCACTTCCATTTCCATCTTGCCTCCTCGCTACCATTCTTGCTGCCATTGCTTGTTGTTGTAGTTGTCCGTGGTGCTGACATCGTCGCACTTGTTATGGCTGTGTTATTATTGTCATCGTTCGTTATCATTGTTGCTCTCTTTGTTGTTGAGCCTTCGCTGAGTCGATTGCCAACTTGGATGCTTTGCCTCATGAAAGCTTTTCATTTTTTTTGCATACATGCAATTACACACACACACACACACACACACACACACACACACACACACACAAAGTTCATTTTATGAACCTTGGTTTATAGATCAAAAAATAGAATCTTTTTTGGTGAACATGGTTTCTTATGCTTGTCAACTTGTTCGTATAGCCATGTTGTATAATCATTTGGCCAAGTAGTTTGTTGAGCAAACTCTTCATTGACTACTTGTTTCATCGTCCAAGTGTTTTTTTTCAACCAAATGCTTAGTTGACCACCCATTTTGTTGATCAAGTATTTTGTTCAAGCAAGTGCTTCGTTTGACCACTGGTTTTGTTGATCAAGCATCCCATCGCTCATTTCATTGTACCACTCTTTTGTCGACTAAGCGTGGTGTTGTTCACTTGTTTCGTTGATCGAGTATGTCATTGTTGGATGGGCGTTTCTATTGATTTGGGTGCAGAGTGCTTCAAATGTTGGATCTTGCATGGTGTAGCCGAACTAGAAGAGTTGTTGTAGGATCAAGCTTTAGAAGGTAGTTGGTTTTTGGACTTGCTGTTTGATCCCAGCAAGTCAGTAGGGAAAACTTTAGGACGGAGTTGATGTTTAGCTTGCTGTTTGATCCTAGCAATTTTATAAAGACAACTCTGAGACAGAGATGGACGTCTAAACTTGTCATTTGTGCCCAGCATGTTTGGAGAGGCAACTCTAGGACAGAGTTGGACGTAGACCTTGTTGTCTGATCCTAACATGTTTATAGAGATAACCCTGACACGAAGTTGGATGTTTGAACTTGATATTTTCTCCCAGCAAGTTTGTAGATGCAACTCTAGGATGAAGTTAAATTTTGAACTTGTTATTTGCTCCCAACAAGTTTGTAAAGGCAACTCTGAGTTGGAGTTGGAAGTAAAGCTTGTTGTTTGAGCATAACAAGCTTGTAGAGGCAACTCTTAGACAGAGTTGAATGTTTGAACTTGCCGTTTGTGCCAAGCAAATTTGTAGAGGCAACTCTTGGACGTACTTGAACGTTTGAACTTATTGTTTGCACCCAGCAAGTTTGTAGAGATAACTCTTAGACGGAATTGGACGTTGAACTTTGCTGTTTACACCCAGAAAGTTAGTAGAGGCAATTCTAAGATGAAGTTGATGTTGAACTTACTGTTTGCGCCTAGTAAGTTTGTAAAGGTAACTCTAAGAAGGAGTTGATGTAGAGCTTGTTGTTTGCATCCAACAATTTTGTAGAAGCAGCACTTAGACAAAATTGAATGTTTGAACTTTCCGTTTGCACCTCGGAAGTTTGTAGAGGCAACTTAGGACAGAGTTGACGTAGAGGTTGATGTTTTCACCTAGCAAGTTTGTAGAAGCAACTCTTAGATAAAGTAGAACGTCTAAACTTGCTGTTTGCATCCAGCAAGAATGTAGAGACAATTCTAGGCCATTGTTGGACGTCGAGCCTATAGCATGAAGATACGAGGTTGTTGGAATGACTCGAGCAAAGAGCGAGGCATTGAACTCATTGTATGGAGTTAAAGAGTTATTGGTGGAGCTTCAGCGGGGAGCAAGCTATCGAACTCATTGCATGGAGTTTGATGGAACTTGAGTGAAGATCGAAGCACTGAACTTCTTGTTGACGGATCATAAGCGAAGAGCAAGACATTGAACTCGTTGTTTGGAGTTAACGAGTCATTGATAGAGCTCGAGTGAAGAGTGAGAAACTGAACCGTTGTATAAACTCAACAAGTTATTGATGGAGCTCGAGCGAAAAGCAGGGCACCGAACTCGTTATATGGAGTTAACGAGTTCTTGACGGAGCTCGAGCAGAGAGTGGGAAACAGAACTCATTGTATAAAGTCAACGCATTGGTGACAGAGCTCAAGTGAAGAGTGGGTCACTAAACTCGTTATATGAAGTTAACGAGTGGTTGACGGAGCTCGAGGGGAGAGCGGGGAACCAAACTCGTTGTATGGAGTCAATGAGATGTTGATGGGGCTCATGCGAAGAGTAGAACGTTGAACCCGTTATATGGAGCTAACGAGTCATAAACGGAGCTCAAACGAAGAGTAGGGTATCGAACTCATTTTATGGAGTTAACGAGTTGTTGACGAAGCTTGAGCGGAGAGCCGAGAATCGAACTTATTATATGGAGTTAACGAGTTGTTGATGGTGGTTGTGCAAAGTGCATGACGTTGAACTCGTTGTATGGAGCTAATGAGTTATTGATGGAGATTGAGTGAAGAGCGAGGCACCAAACTTGATGTATGGAGTTACCAAGTCATTGACAGAGCTCGAGCTCGAGCAGGGAATCAAACTCATTATATGGAGTCAACAATTCATTGACGAAGCTCGAGCGAATAACGGGGAACCAAACTCGTTGTATGGAGTCAACGAGTTGTTGACGGAGCTCGAGTGACGCACAAAATACCGAACTCATTTTGTGGGGTGAATGAGTTGTGGGTATTTTGAATCTTCTTAATAATGAAGTGTAGTCCCTCATATTTTTTCGGTGTTGAAGTGATTTCATTCTTCTCTGTACTGACAAGCAGTCATGTACACCGAATGAGGTCCTCGGGACGTCGAGCTTTCTCTCCTTCGCATTACGCTGCGCTTGATGGAGTTGGAACTTGTCCGTTTGCGTGGTGCATCACGTGAGACGGAGTTGATGCTTGCTTAGGTGAACGTGGTAGGAAAGACTTAGAGCTTGCCTGCTTAAGAAATGCATGTCTTGAATTTTATTGTCAAGATTTTAGGCGGCCCTGCAGAGTTGCTAGCTGGCACGAGGTCTATGAAGAGGTTTGAGTTTCCTAGGCAAAACATCCCATTGTCGTGTAGCTAGAGGAACGACTTGTAGGGCAGCTTTTTGTATAGTGTTTGTAAGACTTTTGTAATGATGATTAGGTATGAAACATAGAATCATTGTAATTTTGCAATTGTTACGAGAATTTTTGTTTGTGAAATAAGAAATCTTTTACATGCCTATGCCTTATCCTGTGATTTTTCATCTTGGGTATCAGCTAGTCGTAGGAGAAACTCTACGGAGGAGTTGGGCTCTGGACTTGCCATTTTGTACTTAGCTAGTTGTAGGAGCAATTCTAAGAGGGAGTTGAATTGAAAACTTGCTATATGAGTCCTCCAAAGAATTGTGAGTCACCTCGAGTGATGACTTGAGCAAAAAACTTGCTTGTTTGCAAGTTGGCTGGAGCAACTGCAATCTACAATTATGGACCTCTAATTCATCGTTAAGGGTTTAATAAGTTTCAGGAACAGGTCGAATGGCAAGTTGAGCTCTGAGCTTACTTGTTTACAGGTTGCTAAAGCAAATTCGAGTCATGGGTATGGATTATGAACTTATTGTTTAGGGATTTAACAGGTTATAGGAACAAATCGAATGACGAGTTGAGCTCTAAATGTACTTGATTGCAGGTTGCTAAAGCAACTCTGAGCCATGGGTATGGACTCCAAACTTGTTGTTGAATGGTTTGAGGGATTGCAAGAGCAGGTCAAATAGTGAGATGAGCTCTGAACTTACTTTGTTGTAAATTGCTAGAGCAAATTCAAGCCACGGATATGGACTCCAAACTCATCTTATAAGGAGCTTCTAATGAGTTTTTGGTGTCTTCTTTTAAAAAAAGCTTGGTATTTAACTCATTGTTTGCATTCAGAGAATTGTACAAAATTTTTGAAAAGATAAATGACTAATTTAATTGAAAAAATAAACTAGTGGCTGCTCCAGCAGTTGGCCTTATTACATGTACTGACCGGTAGGAAAAACTGTCTTTATTGAAAATTAAAACAAATGGCTGCTCTAACAGCTGGACTTTATTACAAAAAATTGAACATATATATAGGAGGGAGGCATTAAGCACCCTTGTTAAACTTCATGAAGCGTCCACATTCCAAGTCCCATTTGATATCTCCTTGCCCCAAGGTCTTCAAGTTGATGAGCCCAAGGTGAACAACTTGGTAGAACTTACTTTGACTTACCTGTTTTGGAGTAAGCCTCCCCTTGTTTTGTAGAAAAAATGAGAAAATTTTAATTTTCCCAATGTGCTTAGGCATGACTATTTCTATTTGTTGAATTAGCAGAGTGGCTTTGGGTAAGGGATTCAAGTTTATTACTGTATTCTGACTAGGAAAAATTTTGACTTGGTGGGAGATGGTTTGGCAGGTTTAGAAGTTCTCGGCAGGATTGTCTGGGGTAGTTGCTTCAAGCTCGTTTATGGGCTCAGTGTTACTGTGATTGTTTTTTGGTGGTAGTAAGATGGCATCGAGTGGAAGAACTGAGCCCCCCATCATGGCATTCTAGCATGCTCGCACTACCTCTTGGCTTCTTGCAACTTGGCCTATGCCTACTATTGTAAGGAATTTCATTTTCATGTGAAATGCGGAGGCGAATGCATGGAAAGCTGCCAAACCCGGGTAGCCAAATATAGCATTGTACGCAACATTGATGTTGACTACCATAAAGTCTAGTGCTTATGTTCGAGTAGCGGGGACTTTTCCTGCTATCACATCAAGTATGATGATTCCTTCGATTTGAATGCGGATACCAGAGAATCCATGAAGTGCATAGCCGGTTGGCTTGAGTCAGCCTCGAGAGAGTTTAAGACCACTGAATGTGTTCATGAAAAGGATTTTTATCGAGCTGTCGTTGTCCACCAGGATGTGGCATACCTCATGATTCACCATGCGAAGGCTTATGACCAATGCGTGGCAACGAGGTATTTGGACACCCTCTAAGTCCTTATCGGAGATAGATATTAGGACTCCTATGCTCTTGGCAGGTGGGATGTTATACACTAAGTTTACCTCCCTGACAAACGTTTTGCGGGAGGAGTTCAAATCTCCCCCCATCGGGCATCCATGGATGGAGTGGAATACTGCAATGTGCTTGGAGTCTTGCGATTTAGAGGGCTTCTCTTGATGCTTATTAGCCACCCGTACCGGAGAGGTTTCAACATTGCTTATTTGTTGGACAAATTGGGAGAGGTAGCCTCGGCGAATCAGACCTTCAACTTCTTCTTTGAGGACTCGGCAGATGTTAGTGGTGTGTCCATGATCCTTGTGAAATGCGCGCCACTTGTTCTTATCTCTTCTCTTACTAACTGTGGTCATCTTGGGGGGAGGACGAACTATTCTGTCCTTTCCAACTACCATGAGGATGGCTGACACACTTGCGTTAATTGGAGTGAACTTCTCAAAGCGTGGTGCTAGAGGAGGATGCTGTTGAGCTGTGTTGTCTTCCTGAAACTTTCTGGGTCCTTCCTCGCTTGCATTCTTCTGTTTGTTAATGAAAAGTGAATCCTTATAGCCTTGAGGATAAAAAACTTCATCGACTCTGATATACTTGTCACTCCTTTTCAGGAGCTCGGTAAAATCTTTAAGAGGCTTCTATGCGAGGGAGACCTTCAGGTCTTTGTGAACGACGTTGTAGCGGAAAGCGGCCGCCGCCACCGATGAGTCCACGGAAGAGATGGACCTTGCCTCGTTAGTGAGGTGGTTAACAAATTCTTTCTGCAGTTTTCCATCTCTTAGCTTTAATTCCAACAAAGAAGCACTTGTTTTTCAGCTTTAAAGCTAGTAACCTAGCGTGCTATGAAGAGCACCTCTAGTTGTTTGAAAGAAAATATTGATTCTGGAGTAAGGCGAGAGTACCATTTCCATGCTTGTCCTTTCAGAGTTGCGGAAAATGTTCGGCACATGAGCGCATTAGTGGCATTATAGACCATCATGAGAGTTTTAAAACTCTAAATATGGTCAGTCGGGTCAGATTCACTATCGTAAGATTCAAACTGTGGAGCTTTGAAGTTCTTTGAAATGGGTGTATCAAGGATGTATTTTCTAAAAGGAGGTTGACTAGGGTGGTAAGCCCTGCTGGAGCGGTTCCCTTCATGCTTTATATGTTCCAGGAGATTCTCTACTTCTTGGATACGGCGAAGGACTTGATCGTCCTTCCCCTTGAGTCTAGTTGAGTCACTGGATTCCTTTTCTTTCGAAGGAGTAGAGTGGCGGCTCCATGAGTGTCGATCCTGATCATGAGTCCCTCGTATGGCTCGGAGGATGTCGTGCTTAATGTTTTATAGTTCGGCCTTAGTGACTGGGGCCTTTTGCTCCTTGTTCTTCTCAAGATACTTTCGACTCTCATGAGTCTAGCTTCTTTCTACACTGTGCCCCCTATAAGAAGAGGACTTTCTTGATTTCTATCTTCGAAGAGAGTTACTTCTCTGATTCTCTTGATGTTCTGATCGGGTGGTCTCGCTTTGGGCACGCCTCTCGTTCAAACGAATCCGTAGATTAGGCCCTGGTTGTCTGGAGTTGATGACTTGATGGAGATCTCTTGACTCGCGGGGACCTCGCGAGGGGCATGGGGTGGCTTGCGGTGGAATTGACCGAGACATGGTTGTATAGAGGGTGTTTTTCATGACGCGGTTCATGACGGCCTTGTCGGGAGCTCCCGTACAACTCCGTTGAGAGGAGCTTGATTAGGCTGCTGGGACTGATTCGGCTGATGAGGAGGAATAGGGTCCTCCACTGGAGGGGCTTGTTGACGACAAGGGTTGGCTTGGTGGCTTGAGGCCGCTGCTTTCCCCCTTAACTTTGATGGCATGACATGAAGACTATGTGTTTCTCACTGTAAGTCTGAGACGTAGATCTGTGTAGATTCTTATAGATGACGTCAATTTGTTGCTGCTTATTTTGGTGTAGGAACAAACAGATAGTGAGTTTATATTTTGAAGAAAACTACTAAATATTTAACCTTTGATCGTCGCCATAAAAAGTGGTTACATCTCTAGAGATTGGATCTGGATCGTTGAACGAGCACTTTGATCTAAATCTGATGGTTGCTAACGCAGCCGATGGACTAGCAAAACGCCTGAAACACTGGGGTTGGCTCAGGCGATAGACCCTTCGACACTCAAGTTAGAAGCAGAGAGAGAGAGAAAGAGAGTTTATGAGAGAAATTTCTGATTACAGATTACATTCTAACTGAGGGACGAGGGAGGGGGGGTATTTATAGGCATGTGAATTGGTTAAAAGATTGATATAAATCTGATATCTTCTGTAGATTCCCCTCATTTTAAGAGATAGAATCGGTTACTCTGTTGTTGGGGATAAGAGATTTGACTTACAGCCCTAATGGGCTCGGTGTCTCTCCTAGTCTGTCTAGTCACTTTTGATGGGCTTGAAAGTGGTCAATGTCTTGTTAGTAAGCCTGGAGAATACCTGGACCTGTTAGAGAGGTTCATTATTGTTTATCTGCATGTAGAAGCTTTAAGACCTATGCTAAAGTCGTACGGCCCTGATTTACTATGACTTTTACCATTATCATCAGTTAAGATAATCACCAAGATCCTCGCTAATAAACTTGGAGCGGTGATGGACAGGTTGATTAGTAATGTAAAGACTGGCTTCATCAAAGGGTGATGCATCCTGGACTACTTAGCCACAACGAAAGAAAAAATTCACTAGTCCATCATCTCGACTGAAAGGAGGCACCTATTGAAACTAGACTTCAAGAAAGTGTACGACTCAATTGTGTGGGATTGTTTGCTTGAAGAACCCAAAGGTAAGGTGTTGAGGCTAGGTGGATCAGCTGGATCCGCCAATGCCTCACTACTAATAGGACGTCTATTTTGGTTAATGGGGCAGTTAGTCAACCATTTTCAAGTAGACGAGGACTGAGACAAAGTTATCCCACTCTCTCCCAACCTATTCTACAATATGCAGACGATACTTTATTATGTGGAAATGGGAATCTATGGGATACTATCATCTTCAAAGGTGTCTTATATTGTTTTGAAGCTTCGTCCGGGCTACGATTTCACAAGAGCGTTCCCATTCCTATTGCTATGCCCGAAGATAAGGTAGAGGAAATGCGACCATACTAAACTGTATGCTCGATAAGTTCCCTATCACATACCTTGGGATTCCAGTTAGACTAAGTAAATTGAAGAAGTCAGACTGGTTGCCAGTTATTGACCGGGTAAAAGCTAGGTTAATAGGGTGGAATGGGAATCCCTATCCCTGGGGGTAGAGTGACCCCGCTCAACTTTGGACTCTCCAAACTTCTGACCTATTACTTGTCATTCTTTGAAATGTCAAGATGGGTTATTCATAGGATTGACAGAATTTGGAAGCGTTTCCTATGGAAGGGAACTGATGCGAATAAGGAAGTTATTATTTAATTAAGTAGGAAAAAGCTTGCATGAAGAATATACATGGAGGACTAAAAATTATTGACCTAAGAGACATGAACTTGACCCTCCATGTTAAATTGTGGTGGAAGGCATTCCATCCGAATGTAGAAGGGTGGTAGGAAATTATTCAATCATATCTACAAGGGAGGGGAACATGAAATTTGGGCTTACGTGTTGGCCCAAGAGTCTCATGATTCTGAAAAGGGATTTCCAAAGCCTACTAGCCATTTAAGAGTTGTGTAACGACATTCATAGGTAATGGTTTCTCGACCAAATTCTGGTGGGACATATGGTATGGTCCACATTTTCTCAAAGAGTTGCTTCCATGCCTCTACGAGCAAGTGATACTACCACATATCACACTAGCTAAAACCTGGAAAGAGGATTGTAGAAACCTCCGTTCAGATATTGTCCCAACCAGGATACCCAACTTAGACTATAGGAACTTCAACTCCATATTGCACAATCCAAGGTGAAATATACTCAAGGCCCAGACCGGAGAGATTGGGAGTTGGAGAGGAATGGAACCTTTACATACATTCTCTCTACAACTGTATTCACTTAAGAGGCAGTAGACTGAGGTGGTCGTCAATAGTATGGAAGAACAAAGCTCCTCTCAAAGTTAGGGTTTTTCTTAGGTTGGTACTCAATGATGCAAACCTCACAAGGGAGAACACTATTAAAAGGCATCCTAACATTATGACCAACGACATATTTTGCAATACGATCACTGAATCTAGTGACTACCTATTCTTTGATTGTCATAGGAGAAACAATTTGGGTTGAGGTCAGAAGGACCCTCGATATGAATGACTATCCTCTGATCTATGAGGACTTGTGGATAGGTCCTAAGTTTGCTAGGGTCAGATAGGAGATGAAGGAAGCTTGGTATATCGTCATCGCTGCAACGGCATGGGTTTTATAGCTTGTTAGAAATAGCTTTTAATTTCATGGGGCTACTAATAGTATTTCTGGTAATTTAACTCAGATTGCATCTTATTCCTGTTTGGCCCACAACTGCAGCGACGGGACCGAGAGGAAGGATTGCCATAACTTTTCAGGTGGATGAGTACAACGACAAGGAGATAGAGATTGGACCGACACTAAACTAAGTCGGTTAACATTTGACTGAGATTCCCACACTCCAAGGATGTTGTTGGAGGGATCTCCTTTTTCTTTATGTACTTTAGATATTGCTTTATTGTTGGATTTGTCCCACCTTCTCAATTATGTTGTGGATGTTAGGTTGTATTTCATTTCTGTATCTTTTCTTGTTTTCTTTCAGTCCTCTAGATTTGTTTCATTACCATCTTATTAATGAAATATGGTGGCTATACATCACTTTAATCTTTAAAAAAAAATATTCCATATATGAGAATTGCACTCCCTCCAAATGACCCCAACCATATACATCACGGCCATGTCCCCACTCAGAAGTAACTCTTTTTTCACTTTTTTTTTTTCTCTTGCAAGTCCACCAAGCTGTCACAGAGCCTGGCTGACCTTTAATCTTCCAAACCTTCTTTAAGAAATACCAAAAGTATTCAG
The DNA here is from genome assembly GCA_017893485.1 of Hemerocallis citrina. Classification (NCBI taxonomy): domain Eukaryota; kingdom Viridiplantae; phylum Streptophyta; class Magnoliopsida; order Asparagales; family Asphodelaceae; genus Hemerocallis; species Hemerocallis citrina. The sequence goes on along the minus strand of CM030361.1, from coordinate 225,382,024 downwards.
CAATTCAACAAGAAATAAACAGATGATAAGCTGTTTCAGAGCATTTTCCACACATTACACACTTCTGTCCTAAAGCCAATCCTCTTTTTTTTTTTTTTTTTTTTTTTCAAGTTGTCAACAGTAAGCACTCTATTATGCTTAACTAACCAAATAAGAAATCAAACTTTTATAGCCGTTACACTTTGCCAAATATATTTATAGAAAGGACAAATTAAACCACCCCAATTTATAAAGCTATAGAAAGATTTAACTCCACCTCCATTTGATTCCATCAGTAGGCCTAGGCACATAAGAACCCAACATATGTAATAAATCAACAAACCGAGAAGAGATAATGAGACGAGTGTAGGATAATGGCTCGATTCTGGTATTTGGTATCTGCAGTGTTCGAAAGTTTCAGAGCTTCAGTCGACTGGATGGAGGAGCAGTCGACTGTCCAAAGAGGAGTTTTCGAAGACTGAGAATACAGCAGTAGCAGTCGACTGTATGTGGGTCAGTCGACTGTCCCGAAGGAATTATCAGTCGACTGGTATGAAGACCAGTCGACTGTCGGCGGGTTTTGGATCCAGAATAGGCCCAATTCGAAAGGCCCAATAGTTTCCCTATAAAAACACCCGTTAGGGTTTTGTAAATTGTAACACCTTATTCGGATTTTGCAGCCGTCATCTCTTGTAAAGGTTTTGTTTGCCCATTGGAGAACATAGTAAAGAATCCCAACCGCCCCTTGTGGATGTAGGCATCGTTTTGCCGAACCACGTAAATCTTGTGTTCTTGTGTTGCTTGTTTTTCTGTGTTTTCTCGCTGTTTCTCTCGTTTGATTGTTGGTTTGATTTGTATTCCGCCCAACAAGTGGTATCAGAGCTGTTGGTTCGACCTAGAGGGAGATGGCGGGTGATGCAGATGCAACCAAGGATGTTGTGGGATCAAGTTCATCCAGAACAACGATTCACAACGCAAAATTTGAAGTTGAAAAATTTGATGGGACAAACAATTTCGGGATGTGGCAATGTGAGGTGTTGGATGTTCTTGTTCAACAAGAACAAGATGTTGCTTTGGAAGTAGAAAAACCAAAGGATATGTCCGAAGCAGATTGGAAGAAGTTGAATCGAGTTGCGTGTGGGACTATTCGGCTCTTTATTGTGAAGGCTCAGAAGTACGATTTGATTAGGGATACCATTGCTGCGGTGTTGTGGAAGAAGCTCGAAGACAAATACATGAGGAAAAGTTTGGAGAATCGGCTGTATTTGAAGAAGAGACTTTTTCGCTTCACCTATACGGAAGGTATGTCTATGAATGCTCATGTTGAATCATTTAATAAATTATTGGCTGATTTGTTAAATTTGGATGAGCAAATTAAAGATGAAGATAAAGCCCTAATTCTGTTGAATTCATTACCTGAAAGTTATGATCATTTAGCAACTACTTTATTATATGGAAAAGATACTGTAAAATATGAAGATGTTGCAAATGCTTTGTTGAATAATGAAACTAGGAGAAGGGATAAAATGGTTGATAGAGAAACTTCTGAAGCTTTGATTGTAAGGGGCAGGACTGAGACCAGATCTGAGTCCAAATCTGGGAAAAAGGGAAACAAATCTCGTTCCAAATCGAGAGGAGTTTCGAAGGACAGGAAAATACCAGCCAAAGATGAATGTGCTTTCTGTCATGAAAGGGGGCATTGGAAAAAGGATTGTCCAAAGCTACGAAATAAGGGAAATTCGACTGCAAATGTGACTGTTGATAATTTAGAAAGTGGCGAGGATTTTTCTTTTGCACTTGCTTCTAGTCCCTCACTTTATCAAGAAGTATGGTTTCTTGATACAGCAGCCTCCTATCATATGTCTTGGAAAAAGGAGTGGTTTACTTCTTTGGAGTATATGGATGGTGGTGTAGTTTTGATGGGAAATGATGCACCTTGTAAGAAGGTAGGAATCGGGAAGATTGAATTGCTAATGCACGATGGTCTTATTAGAGAGCTTTCAGATGTATGGTATGTTCCAGATTTGAAAAAGAATTTGATTTCACTTGGTGCTTTGGAGGCCAGTGGATTGAAATTTGCTAGTGAAGGTGGCATTCTGAAGGTGACTAGCGGATCACTCGTGGTGATGAAAGGGCAAAGAAAAAGGAACTTGTTTTTCTTGCAGGGAAAAACATATTTGGGTGAGGCTGCCAGTGTAACTGAAAGGCCTAAACAGGTTGTTCCCGACTCTACTAGGTTGTGGCATATGCGACTCGGGCATGCAGGAGAAAAGGCCTTGCAGGGGCTTGTGAAGCAAGGGTTGCTTAAAGATGCTAAAGGGTGCAAGTTGGAATTTTATGAACATTGTGTTTTGGGTAAGCAAACTAGGGTGAAATTTGGTACAGCTGTACATCAGACAAAGGGTATCCTCGATTATGTGCACACAGATGTTTGGGGCCCTACTCAGACACCTTCTATGAGTGGTAGACACTGGTTTGTTACTTTTGTTGATGATTACTCCAGACGAGTTTGGGTATATACCATGAAGCACAAAGATGAAGTTTTGACATTGTTCACAAGTTGGAAGAAGAAAGTTGAAAATCAGACTGGTAGGAAGATTAAGGTTCTGAGATCAGATAATGGAGGGGAATACAAGAGCGATCCGTTTCTGAAATTGTGTGAAGATGAAGGGATCCAAAGGCACTTCACAGTTAGGAAGACTCCACAGCAAAATGAGGTTGCAGAAAGGATGAATAGAACCTTACTTGAGAAGGTGAGATGTATGTTAGCACAGTCTGGATTGAAGAAGACATTTTGGGCAGAAGCTGTTATATATGCAAGCCACATTGTCAACCGTTTACCATTAGCAGCACTTGAAGGCAAAACGCCTATTGAGGTATGGAGTGGTAAACCTGCATCTGATTATAGTTTTTTGCATATATTTGGTTGTCCTGCTTATTTTCATGTAACTGAAACTAAACTTGATGCAAGAGCCAAAAAGGCTATATTTGTTGGTTTTAGTACTGGTGTCAAAGGTTACAGGTTGTGGTGTCCAGAACAGAAGAAGTTAGTAATCAGCAGAGATGTGACTTTTGATGAGACCAGCATGATTAGCTCGGGACAGTCGACCGGTGGTATAGGACAGTCGACTGGTGAGCAGCAGAAGAGTGGGACAGTTCTCCAACAGGTGAGTAGCAGAATCTCGGGACAGTCGACTGATGTACAGGAGCAGTCGACTGGTGGTCTAGAACAGCAGAAGAGTGGGAGCTCGGGACAGTCGACTGTTGGCAATAACCAGTCGACTGGTAGGAGAGTTCTCCAACAGGTGGAGTTAGAAAAGTTTTCAGTTGAAAATCCTGTCCCTGTCTAAGATGAAGATGATGTGTTTGATACTGAGAATGATGAAGAAGTTCCTATCCAGTAGGTAGAATCAATTGCAGTAAGAAGGCAAAGAAGAGATATCAAACGACCATCTCGTTTTACAGATACAGTTGCATTTGCTCTTCCCATTGTGGATGATGAAGTTCCCTCCAACTTCAAAGAAGCTACTAGAAGTTCTGAAAATGCAGACTGGAAAGTTGCTATGGATGAAGAGATGAACTCTCTTCATAAGAATAAGACTTGGGATCTAGTGCAACTACCAAAGGGGAAGAAAGCAATTGGTTGCAAGTGGGTGTATACGAAGAAAGAAGGTCCAAAAGGCAGTGTTCGGTTCAAGGCTAGACTAGTTGCAAAGGGGTATGCTCAACAGGAAGGTATTGACTATAATGAAGTGTTCTCTCCAGTTGTGAAGCATCCTTCTATTCGGATTTTGTTAGCATTGGTAGCACAGTTTGATCTTGAATTGACACAGATGGATGTGAAGACTGCATTCTTACATGGAGATCTAGATGAAGAAATTTATATGTTGCAGCCAGATGGGTTTAAGACAGCTGGGAAGGAAAGTTGTGTTTACAGGTTGAAGAAGTCTCTCTATGGGTTGAAGCAATCTCCAAGGCAGTGGTATTTGAGGTTTGATCAGTTTATGAAAGTGCAGGGATATTCCAGAAGTGAGTATGATCAGGAAGTTGCAGAATGGTTCTTTTATATATCTGTTATTATATGTGGATGACATGTTGATTGCCTCTAAAAATGCTAAGGAGATTCAAAATTTGAAGAATCAGCTGAGTTCTGAATTCGAGATGAAGGATCTTGGTGAAGCCAAGAAGATACTTGGGATGGAGATAGCTAGAGACAGGGCAAAGGGCATAGTAAGTTTGACACAGAAGCAATATCTTTTGAAGGTGCTGAAACGGTTTGGTATAGATGAGAAGACTAAACCAGTCAGTACACCCTTATCTCCTCATTTCAGAATTAGTGCTTCTCAGTCTCCAAGTACAGATGAAGAGAGACAGTATATGGCTAATGTACCTTACACTAGTGTGGTTGGCAGTTTGATGTATGCCATGGTTTGTACTCGACCAGACATCTCTCAGGCGGTGAGTATGGTTAGTCGATATATGCATGATCCAGGCAAAGAGCATTGGCAAGCAGCTAAATGGATTTTGAGGTACATAAGTGGCACCACAGATGTGGGTTTGAAGTTTGAAAGGGATGATAATATTAGCAGGTTATTGGTGGGTTATGTTGATTCGGACTATGCAGGTGATCTAGATAAGAGGCGGTCTACTACAGGCTATTTGTTTACTATGGCTAGAGCACCTATAAGTTGGAGGTCAAATTTGCAGTCCACTGTAGCGTTGTCTACTACTGAGGCTGAATACATGGCGGTTGCTGAGGCCATGAAGGAAGCCATTTGGATACATGGACTTTTGAAGAGCTTGGGAATTCATCGGGAGAAGGTGGAGGTACACTGTGACAGTCAGAGTGCTATTCATTTAGCGAAGAACCAAGTTCATCATTCGATGACCAAACATATTGATGTCCGTTATCATTTTGTGCGTGATTTGATAAAAGATGGTGATATTCATTTGGTGAAGATTGGAACAGCTGATAATCCTGCTGATATGTTGACCAAAGTTGTTGGGGCAGCCAAGTTCAAGCATTGCATGAACCTGGCTAATATTTTGCATGTTTGATAATTTGGCATGGGCGGTTTGGAATAGTGCTTTGCTATTTGTTTGCCTAGTATGTGATATCATACTAAGGTGGAGTTTGGAATTTGTTACATTGGGTGATGAGCATTTGTTTTGGAGTATTTATTGGAGATTGCTTGGGCTACTTGGAAGATTTCACCAAGGTGGAGATTGTTGGATACTTGGAAGATCTCGCCAAGGTGGAGATTGTAGGATAATGGCTCGATTCTGGTATTTGGTATCTGCAGTGTTCGAAAGTTTCAGAGCTTCAGTCGACTGGATGGAGGAGCAGTCGACTGTCCAGAGAGGAGTTTTCGAAGACTGAGAATACAGCAGTAGCAGTCGACTGTATGTGGGAGTCAGTCGACTGTCCCGAAGGAATTATCAGTCGACTGGTATGAAGACCAGTCGACTGTCGGCGGGTTTTGGATCCAGAATAGGCCCAATTCGAAAGGCCCAATAGTTTCCCTATAAAAACACCCGTTAGGGTTTTGTAAATTGTAACACCTTATTCGGATTTTGCAGCCGTCATCTCTTGTAAAGGTTTTGTTTGCCCATTGGAGAACATAGTAAAGAATCCCAACCGCCCCTTGTGGATGTAGGCATCGTTTTGCCGAACCACGTAAATCTTGTGTTCTTGTGTTGCTTGTTTTTCTGTGTTTTCTCGCTGTTTCTCTCGTTTGATTGTTGGTTTGATTTGTATTCCGCACAACAACGAGTCCTTCGAAAGAAATATGCCAATCTTTTTCTGCGTCATTAATAGAGTAAAGAGAAGCTACTGTGGCATCTGGATCAGTAGATAAAGAAAATAGATCAGGAAAAGTAATGCATAATCGATTATTTTTTTATTTTTTTATTTTTACTCTTTGAATTTATTATTGGATCTCATTGACTCTTTAATGGAAGAATGGCCCATCATGAGAACAAATATTTCAGAATATAGTAGAAGCAACACTTAATTACAAAGAATCTATTTTTTTAAAAAAATAAAAAGATAAAGATATATGTTTGATTGAGTTATTTGAGAGTTCTTTTTACCGGTCTTGAGTTATACAGATGAGCTTGTTATTCAATTCCTTTTTTCTTTTCTTCTTCTTCTTTTTTCGTAATCACTTTATTTTGGCTCGCTATTTATTGTTTGTTACAGCTATCTCTATTCTATTTGTTTGGGATCATGGAGGGCAACAACATAGTTTAGAGCCCAACAAAATAAACTTTTGATGCACTATTTTTAGTTTTGAAAAGAAGAGGGGCAGGGGGTGTTTAAGTCGAAACCTGCCCGAAATTCTACACAAAAATATACAGTGTTTGAGAAGTTGAAAAATCCGTCCAAATTCAAAATAACTGCACATACTTCTATGAAATTATACATTGTTATTTGACAATATTGTCTTGTATATATGTAATGGTTAGAAACCCAACTACTCAAGTAAATTGAACTATGTTTTTTATTGCATAATAGTAATCACAGCATGCACTGTAGAAAAAAGCAGGAGGTGTATCTCTTTTAGATATTAGATTTGTATTTGTCTCAAAGTACATAAACTCATGAATAATTTTTGTAAAGAATATCTATATAAATGAATATTTTAATGTCTTATCGTAAACCCAAAATACATGTCAGATTTGTTCGAAACCGAACCAAAATTAGAAATATCAGATTCTAATTTTCTTGAAACTGCCTGCAATTGTAAATTCAGTTACCCTTACTCAAAAACCTGCCCAGCCTGATCCATGAACACCCCCAAATTTTGATGTCACTAACTTTATGCTCTAGCTCTCATGCGTAAGGGGAAAAAAAAAAAAAACTTTCCAAAAAGAAACAAGAAACTTATGAAGGAACTTCATGCAAAGGAAAAAGAAGAAAAAAGAGAAAAGAGAAAAGTTGAAGTGAGAGTCAATGGTCAACTTATGAAGGAGCTCAACCTTTCAAGGGCTACTCTCATAGTCCAACCATAATTTTTTTTTTTTGATGTAGTCCAACCATAATTTTAGAAAACAAAAATTTGAGTTAGAAACAAACAACACCCCTAACTTGAGGTTTAGATTAATGATTAATTAATTATTCTAACTACAAGCAAAGCAAAAGCATTGTCATGCATCATACTCATGCATCATGATTGCTATAATTGTGGGGACCCAGACACAACAACAACAACATCATCATCATCATCATTATCATTTAAAAAGCAACCCCTCTTCCCCTGAGGACCTCAGTACATGGAGAAATTAATTAACCAAAAAAGACACCACACTCACTATTTATGGCCTCCTGTACCCTAATTCCCCCATCCCTCGTTCTCACCTTCCTTCTTTCCCCACACCTCCAAAAGCTTGTTAAGCCTCATTCTCACCTTCCTTGAAGGAAGCAAGCAAGCAGGTAAAAAATAAATAAAGAAAAAAAAAGAAAAAAAAAGATGATCATTGACAAAGATCAAGATCTTGGCGTTGGCCTCAGCCTCGGCCTCAACCTCATGCCTCCAACCTTTCCCTTTCCCATCCACCATCGGTCTTGGCCCGATCTGTCTTCTTCTTCAGGTAACCCTTTTCTATTTTCCTTGTTTGAATTACTAAATAAGCAACGGGATATTGTAAGTGACATAGATCTGATATGAGGTTTGTTTGATCGGAACAGGAGAGAGAAGTCTCAAAGGGATCGATGTGAACCGAGCACCAGCAGCAGAAAGGGAGAGCGAGGAGGAGGCCGGAGTCTCCTCGCCCAACAGCACAGTATCAAGCACTATCAGCGGAAAGAGAGGGAGCGATCGAGATCTACAAAATGGCACTGATGACAATGAAACTGAAAGAGCTTCCTCCAGAGGAGGAGGAGGAGGAGGAATCAGCAACGAAGACGACGCTGATGAGTCCAGAAAGAAGCTGAGGCTGTCGAAAGATCAGTCAGCAATCTTGGAAGAGAGCTTCAAGGAGCACAACACCCTCAATCCCGTAAGTAGAATGGCATTCTCTAGAAATTCTGTAAGGGTATTTTGGGAACTGTCTAATCTTTTTATGTTACTGTAACAGAAACAAAAGCAGGCGTTAGCAAAGCAGCTGAACCTCCGGCCGAGGCAAGTGGAGGTCTGGTTCCAAAACCGTAGGGCCAGGTAACTTTGGACTCATGTTTTGTCATGTTGTTTGTTAATGAAAAATAACGAAATTAGAGTGCTGTTAGCTAATTTTGTTTTGTTATCTTTTTTAGGACAAAATTGAAGCAGACAGAGGTGGACTGTGAGTTCTTGAAAAGATGCTGCGAGAACTTGACAGAGGAGAATCGTCGGCTTCAGAAGGAGGTGCACGAGCTGAGAGCATTGAAGCTTTCGCCGCAGTTCTACATGCACATGACACCCCCAACAACACTGACTATGTGCCCATCATGTGAGAGAGTTTCATCTTCTTCTTCTGTTGGCGGGGCCGCTGCTGCGACACCAGCACAACCGCAGCAGCAGAGACAGGGCCCGTGGGCTCCAATTGCACTGCGAGCTGCACCATTTCTAGATGCAACTTTGCTGAGACCTTGATGATAAGTCAGCTTGTTTGATGGAATTGAATCACCATTCTGGTTTTCTTGTGGGTGCGTTTCTTGCTATTAGTTTGTTAAAAAATTAAAAATTAAAAATTTTTCTTTTTGAGTTTTATAAAAGTAGGTAAGACAGCAACACTTTTTTGGGGTGGGAAAGAATTACGAGGTTGATGGAAAGGTTATGTGCGATATGGTATCAGAACGAACGGTTACTGTGTTAATTAAGAGCCAGAGTAATTAAATTTTGCTTATTTTAGAACTAGTTAGTTAGCTTGAATGTTGTGAAGTTGAATGTTGAATTTATGGTTTTATTGTTGATTCAGCACTTAATTATTACTAGTAATCTGCACGTGCGATGAACGTTCTAATAAATATTATTTTTTAAAAGTAAAAACTTAGATGGCACGGCGAAGAAAGGGTGGGTGGTTTTGAGAAAGTGGGAGAAGAACAATCGTCTTATTTTTTTGAGAGAAAGAGGGAGTTTGTATAGGTAGTTTACGTGTTTGATGAGTTTATATAAAGAATTTTGGTAGTACGTACGTTGAACGAGTTGGTAATCTGCACGTGCGCGCATTCTAATTAGCTTTTTTTTAATATAGTAAATAATAAGACGTATTCGAACATGAAACTTCCCTTTACTTATCACATACTTTTTACAAATTATTCCTAGTGACACAAATTTTCATTTTATATGAGTGACACTTTATAAATAGTTATGTCATAAATAAATTTGAACTTTGAAGATATTATGGTAACTAAGAGTGGTTGAGTAAATGAATGGTTAATTCAACTCCCACTTAAAAATATATAAATGGTTGTGATTATATAGTTGAATGAATGTCTATAAATTACAGGTTATTTACAAATGACAACCCCAACTCTCTCATTATAATATTAGATTTTGCTAATTCTTTCGGACTGTCAGCCATGGAACTCAATCCAAAAGATACTTCAAAATACTCATGCAATATATATGCTTGATTAAGAGACAGAACTGGTTGTGTGTCACCTTATTATGTCATAGAACAATAATCAAAACTAGCAGGCACAGGCTGGACCAGTGTTGGATGGTGCAGGAACGGAACAGATGCAAAATAATTAGTAGTAAAAGTAGTAAAATAGAACACAACTGTGCTATCAAAATTATCAGTTTCCAGTTTGCAGTCACTTTATATACCAATCAAAAACAACAGAGCCAAAATCTATTACAATCTTTACCGAAACATAGAAGTCAATAGTCTTATAAAACAAAATTCACTGCCTCATCACAATATACATTTTATCGACACATTTAACTACATGCCCCCAGTGACATTTACCATTGTCACAACTGCACCAATTTATAAAAGGCACCCATACTATCATCCATAAAAAGTGTATCTACCTCAAACAGAGTTCAGTTTTCTTTTTCTATTTTGGTAAGGAAACACAGTTCAGTTTTCTTTTTCTATTTTGGTAAGGAAACACAGTTCAGTTGATAGCTTTCACACAATCAGTGCATCTTGTAAACTCTGAAGTAAATTGACAGAATTTGGCTGAGAGTATTTCTTCTGAATCCCAGTCCTCGAGTATCTTCTTATCATCCTTCATATATTTCTCCTGCACTGCAGCTGTTGTGAAAGCCAGTTGTTAAGGACAGGGTACTTTCAACTTATATGATACACGACTACAAAAAATTATAGTTATTAAATTAAATAAAATGCTCATAGGAAAAGATACAATAAATTGTTACAACGGATGTCACCTCAGTAATTTGGAACCTCATTATACTTGAAAACACAATCACAGAGCCTTCCCCCTAAGAACTGAGCCACCTCGGGGTGTTTCACTTGTGAAGCAACAGGAAGGAACTTGAGTTTTTATTTCATATACTTTTTAGGTTATGGTTCGGAAAAGGGAATTACCATTCCAATTTTGATAGAATCGCATTTTAGCTGCGCATATAGATTTGTTTCTAAGACACGTCACTGCATATACAAAGACAAATTGGTTTAACAATTCAACACGACAACCATCTAAATAACTTGTGCCACATTCTGAATCTCTCCAAATTGGAATTTTTAAGGAAAGTTTTTAATAAACTCCATTGGATTTTGACTAAAATCACATAAGCTTCGATTTCAATTTGTACCAATCCCTAACAACCATCCTGTTGTCATCTTAGAACATCACCTAATGGGTATAACAAATTTCTATGATAAGTTTTCTCCTACGAACAGACCTCTTCATGACAAAGACCTTTTTTTGGGACTTGTGATTGCAAATTAGTCATAATATTCATTGAACCCATCAGGTTAATGTCACCTGATGATCTGAAATGGAGGGATGCATGCGACACAAAGATAGATTTAGTGGAGTTCAATGGTTAATGGTAGAGACTAAACATAAGAGTGTCATTTATGCATGAATGTCAAAATAAAATCATCATCATCATCTAAATGTTTCCCCATCATTGTACCATTTTTTTTTAAAAGTTGATCCTTCCCACATTTAAATGGGATTGTTTATCGAGGTAGATGCTCAATTTAGAAGTGACAAATTAGCTAAGCGACGATGATAATGACTTATGACATTGCTCTCTTGATACCAAATTTGTGGCAAAGAAAACAAATGAAAAAGATAGGACCCTTTGGGCATAGGTACCAATGAAGGCAAGCGAAAAGAGCATATTTTTAAATTCCCAACAAATCATCGACAATGAAACGGTTATTTCATTCAAAGTTTATGTGCAAGATAATTAGTATTTTAAATTTTGGCAGGATAATAAATTTTGAATCATCCACAATGAAATAGCTATTTCATTCAACCATATTTATGTGCATTAGCAATTCATATTTATATGCATTAGCAATTTAGGCATAAACTGAATCTAGAGTCTTGATGCATAAAAACATCTAAATATTTCTAGCCACGGGGCATTCAAGTTTGTGATATGCACTTGTTAGAAGGTAGAAGGTTCTATAAAAATGAGAATGAAATCTGTACTCAGGCAATTTAGCAAAAGACAGTAAACCTCAATCCTTCCTTGGTGGAAGTTTATGATAATATTTTAAACCAAAAAATTAATAATAAACTGAATTTTTAAAAATTTAAAAATTACATCTATAATTCTCGAGCTATATAGTTGTTATTATTATGGCATGACTTATGATATTTGATTAATCTTGTAACTATGTCAACCCTGCATGCAGAGATCAGTTTCCGTAGCATACTAAACTTTCAAATAAACAACATCAAAACATATATTTTATTTGATATAAGAAACTATATTGTACACCGTAAATAAACAGAACTATACTGAATAAATAAAGATCAAGCGAGGAATGGGTGTAGGTCCGTTCGAGCAAAACATCAAATAATTTGTTTGCATGTATTAGTAAGTAACCATATACTACTATTATTCCTATTCTTAACACTTCGGTATGCCTATTCAGAATATAATTGTCACATACTGTGGAAGCCTAGGCATGATGCTGCTTCTACCTGTCAATTTTTACATTCTAGAAAATTGATTCAGTCAAATTTATGCCCAAGGTGTCAAATTGCATTTGAAGATACTTTTCATTTGATATATGATTGTGCTAAATATAGGTAAATTTGGGATTCAGTGTTAGCTATTCTGGGTATGCAGAAATCATTTGCAGATATTGAAGACTCGTAGAACTGAGTCAGGTTGGTTCCAACTCGGCTCTATTTAAATCGTTAGTGTGTTATACAACATGGTTCATTTGGAAGCGTTGAAACTCGATGTTTTTTTATGGTGAGGAAGTTGGAGTTCATGATATTCTACAGTCATTAAAACACCTATATCGAAAAAATGCAAAACCACCACAAAACAAACTACGGCATAATTTAACGAATACTACTATTGTTCCTATTCTTAACAATTCAACATGCCTATTCAGAATATATGTGTCACATACTCATCATGACATTTCTACATTCATTAAAACACCTGTATCGAAAAAATGCAAAACCACCGCAAAACAAACTACAGCATAACTTAACGAAATAATCAAAACTAATACTGCGAGAAATATTGTAATTGCCATCTTACGACGGGCAGAGCAATGGCAGGACGGATGCGTTTTGGGTGAAGAAAAACAGAACTATACTGAATGAATAAAGGTCAAGCGAGGAGTGGGTGTAGGTCCGTTTGAGCAAAACATCAAACAGTTCGTTTGCATGTCTTAGTAAGTAACCATATACTACTATTATTCCTATTCTTAACCCTTCAATATGCCTATTCAGAATATTGTTGTCACATACTGATAATGACATTTCTACAGTCATTAAAACACCTATATCGAAAAATTGCAAAAACACCGCCAAACAAACTATGGCATAATTTAACGAATACTACTATTATTCCTATGCTTAACAATTCAATATGCCTATTCAGAATATATTTGTAACCTACTCATCATGACATTTGTACAGTTATTAAAACGCCTATATGGAAAAAAAATGCAAAACTAATTTAACGAAATAACTAAAACTAATATTGCGAGAAATAATGTAAATGCCATCTTATGACGGGCGGAGCAATGGCAGGAGGGCGGAACGGCTTGGCGGCGGTAGGGCGCAGCGACGACAATGACAGGACTTCGCGGCTTGGCGACGGCAAGGCATAGCGACGGCAGGGCGGAGCTAGGGCAAAGGCGAGCGACGGCAAGGCTGTGCGAGTCGAGGGCAGAACAGTGAGAGAGCGGAGCGGAATCGCAAGCATTTTTTTTAGAAAGAGGGAGAAGAATCGGAAGAGTTTTTTTTTGTTTTATAAAAGAGAGAGATTTGTAGGGAACTGGGAAACGTGTGGGATGGTTATTGTTTTTTTGGGTTTTGAATTGTGTGGGCGTTGTCAAAACCGAAGAAGCCGTGCAAATTATATTTCTGACCTCCGATATTAATTCTATAATTTTTTTAGTCTTTTATGTTGACGGGGACATAATAGTAAAAAGCCGTCAAAATAGGGCTTTGCTTAATAATAGTATATAGATGATTGATAATGATTTTTAGTGTCTGATTGAGATAAATCTGGTTTTATACGTAGGGATGCCACTCTCTTTGTGAAGCAGTTTAGTGGTGATAACAATCCATTATGAAGGTCGAGGGATGGATTATCAACATCCCAGTCAGGCTCTACGTCCATCCTCAAAATTTTAAACATATATATACCTCCCATCTTGGTAGCAAATTTCCTCATTAATTATAGTAAATCTCTACATTAATAAAATTAATATATATATAGATCCATCTGCTCTCTATAATAATAAGATGAAAAAATCTTGCAAATTGGATTTGAATACAAAGGAAATATTTTTTTACATTTTTTATATCAAATATAATTGATACAAATAACTCTTGTACCAAAGAAGAAAAAGGCTTTGTATATGTCCATTACTCAAACCAATTTAGTTGGTGCACAATAATTATTTTATTTATTCTGTTTTTCCCACCTAATAAATTATGAGTGAATATATAACTGAATGATTAAATCTACCTGAAACTCAAAAAAGGTGAAGATATGACAGAGTAATTGTTATATATATATATATATATATACTAGATTTTTCCATGGGCACATGCCTACGACACGTCTCCAGAACGATACAACATATGAAAAGCCTTGTAAACAGTAAATCAACAGTTATGTAGCTCAAGTTTGAATAGTATGACAATCACTACAACGGAAGAAGTCTTCACCGGCGCTTTTTTAGGGTTTCCCTGGCGTTTTTAAACGTCGGTGATTATGCTACCGGCGTTTCAGTGAACGATGCAACAAACGCCGGGGATGCGCGTGCCGGGGATTTCTGCCATAATACCCCGGCATTTTTGAGAAACGCCGGTGTACAGTCAAAATTGCCCGGCGTTGTCGACGTGCCGGTGTAGAATACTTTTAATATTTTAAAATTATTAAAATTAGGCAACCCTGACATTTTTGTTTTTTAAAATTTTGAATTATGCTATTCAAATTTGTTTTTTTTATTTTTTAAAACATATACCGGCATTTTCAAAACGTCGGTGTATAGCTTCGTTTTTTCTTTTTTTGGGTTTTGAAACAGAATTTCGTTTTTTTTGTTGAAAACCTGTATATTATTTCCTTTTTTGCATCAAGAAAATTTGTAGTAATTTCCAATCATCCACAATAACATAATAAAGAATATAAAAAACAAAATTCATTATATATATATATATATATATATATATATATATATATATATATATATATATATATATATATATTTTCCAAGTAGCAACAAACACAACTTAAGAAGTTTCAAGTTCTGCAGTCTAAAATCCAGAATTCAACGTTTCTCACACAAGTATCAAGTTACATATAATTCGGTTACAAAAAAATTCTAACAAGTTTCACCATTCAAAATAATTTGAACATCAAAAAAGACTAAAAAAAGACTATTGGAGTTAGTAGATTCTCTTTATCCGTACGCCTCCTTATGTCCTCATTGCTTCCATCATGCTCACTTCGATTCTCTGGATTAGCTCGACTTGAAGTAGTTGGAACTCTATTTTGAAACTGTGTAAGTCACACATTAAAATATAATTAGCAAGGTAATTATACATTAAACTAACGAATTTAGAACATAAAACTTAAAGAGCATACTTTGTTCACAGCAAAAGAGCTCAAATATGAAATACAACTTGCACTATAATCAAATATACTATGCACATAATGTTTCAATTGTTAACTCCCTCCTCGTGTCAATCGCCTAAAAGAAGGAAATCATGAAGGCAAAAGTTATGTTATTTGCACATAATGTTAGGAAGGTTACTTTAAAAATTTAGTTACCTGAGAATGAGTAAGCTGCTGGACGATATTATCATTGCCTACTCTCATTTTACGAGTTGACAATGCTAACTTTAAATTCTCAATATCACATCGAATAAGTTTGGCAACACTTAATGCACCTAGGAGAAACAAAAATTTGATTAGCCAAAGAATTGACAAACTTTCATACAAATTGACAAACTTTCGTACATGATATGAAGGAATAAGGAAAAAGATTGAAAAATTAAAACTAAAGATAACTAGCACCAATGTGGATGGACAATAATAAATAATAAATAATAAATAATAAAAAATGAAGCATGGGGGGCTTATGTGTACATGGTAGAGTAAGACAACACAAAAGGGAACAATCATTACCTCGAAGATATGAAGGAGCACCAGCACAGAGCTGATAAAATATGTGATATGAACGTTCACCTTGAGCACATTGGACAACTCTCGACTGCAAATTTTGCAGCATAATTCAAATAAATAATTGGAGAGTAAGCCTACATTAAGAAACAACGATTAATAAGACTAGCCATTTACCTTCTCCAGTAAAACTGCTCATAGAGTTATTTGCATTGGTATAAACAAAAAGATAAAAGAGTTCAGGTCAAAAGTCAGTTTAAGGGTAAAGTAATTTATTAGCACCAAAATTTTCAAAAGGGAATCCAAATATTCTTCTTACAAGTTTGAATGTTGGCTCCATATATCTTTTTAGTTGAGCTAAAATGAATTTCAATCAACTTGCCCTGCATCCTTAGAGAAAATGAGACATAAGAAGAATCCAAAATATAAACATAATCCTCAGCAAAAATTCATATTCATGAGCAAAATAAATATGCATGTATATTGGTCTGGGTGGATATGACTGTTTTGAAAAAAAATTGAGATCAATTAAGCATGTGCAACAAATACAAATGAGGGCAAATAGTTTAGGGAGTCATAGAAATTGTACTCAACAAATACACGAAGGATGCATTGGCAAAGTCTTTGTATGCTGGAAATATAAGTGGGTTAAGAACTTATGTTTTATGCATATTACATGTATAAACTGTGCTACTCTACATGATCCCTGTCTTAAATCATTGTTAGTCTCTTTCATTTTTTTCTGGATGCAGTTGGTTTAGGTAATTTGCAAACTAATCCATGTGCTATATGTACAAAAATTTCACAATGCTGTACTCTAACTATATAAAATAATCTCTATTTTATTATTACAACATTTGAAATCTATGGGTGACAATATTATAACTATAGCTGTAGTATGAGTCATCTCTAATATTATAACCACGAAGTAGGAGTAATGCAAAGTGTCAATGACTCAATATAGATCAGTGACTATTGACCATCCATTACAAATCAGTGACTCAATATAGATCTTCATCACACCTTACTTTCGCGTGCATTGTACATACTAATTAGCTAATATCATAAACATTTTATACATATATCAGTTAATAACCCACAGTTGGATATTGTTAAACATGTAGGGGCTACTCAACAATTTAAGATAATTTTTTCAAGTACTTTCAAGTATTTAAAACTGTTTAATAGATGAAACTGCTTTGCTAACAATTTGGTTATACTAAAGAATCCAGGACACATTGTCCGACCATCTATCAACATCTTGTAATTCACACCTCTCAAAAACCTCTATAGTGACAAGATCCAAATCCCTAGCTAACTATATATTACAACGGATATGCCCTTATCCAGTAAATCAATCACTGTAATCCTAGTATCAAATTGTAGCAAATTTCTTAACTTTTTCATAATAATTGTGAGTTGTTGGAGTGGCAATAAGTGTGTAGTTATATTCTTATATGCATAATTGTCTAGAATATTCAAGTTATATTTCTAAAAAGTATGAACATATATATGATTGAATTGTGAGCCCAGTTTATTGCGCATCAGTATGTTCGACAATGTTGTCCACTAACCCGATAACCGAATCCAATCTAATCTATTCTAATCCTGCTTTTTTTGTTAGATCCTTGAAATATTAACCCAACATTTTGCTTTACTTAAAATCAATCCATGTATTTGTTAGATTTTAAGTATACATCCATGTTTTTGTAGATATAAGTATAAATAGTTATTGGGTTTTTGTGCAGATCCGACCAGGTCCACTTTGCTGAACCCACTATTGATTCTTCTAGCTTGCACAAAACAATGAATTCCGTTGGAGAAACAAAACCTAACTACAAACTAGAAAAGAAACCTAATTAAGAAACCTAACTAAACTACAAACCCTAATTAAGAAATCCACAAATTTAGCAAACCCTAAACAGTCAAAATTCCTCCACAAGATTCCATAATTCCTAATTACTCATTCACACAATCCCAATTGCAAATAATTTTATTCATAAAATTTTTTTTTACCAAAAGTTTTAAATAATTATACTACCTAACAGCGGGAGAGGAGGATGGCAGGGGGGAAACGTAGGTGATGACGGCGGGAGCACGCGGAGGAGACGACGGCATATGTTGGACAGCGGGAACGGATTCCGTTGGAGGGAGGGAGAGAGAGAGAGAGAGAGAGAGAGAGAGAGAGAGAGAGAGAAATAACAAAGAAAGGGTTCAGTAAAGGGAAATTGGGGAAATAGGAGGCGGCGGGGGTAAAAAAAAATCCCCTAGAATGGCCGGCATTTGTTTAATAAACGCCGTCCTATAGCAGAATAGCCCGGCGCTTATTAAAAGCGCAGGTGTATGTTAACGTTTTAGAGTTTTCCACAAAATAACACATTCATACCCCGGCATTTCCCACAAACGCCGGGGTATAAATGCCGCTAAATACAGTTTATGTTGTAGTGAATAATTGGTTGTAAATAAAAGTCCATATTTCTATATATATATATATATATATATATATATATATATACAGAGAGAGAGAGAGAGAGAGAGAGAGAGAGAGAGAGAGAGAGAGAGAGAGTTAAATAAATAAAGGAGTTGTTTGGGGGATTTGAATTTGAGTTTTGAGGGCAAACTTTTGGGAGGAAAAATGTGTTTTGTGAGGTTAGATTTGGGTCTTTGATTTTGGGGGAATTGAATGATGGCCACTTGATAGCTTTCTTTGTGTTTTATTATATAGATATGGAAAAAAAAAGTATGAGAAATTTACTCTATATATATGGTTTCTTTCCTTGCAAAATGGTTTGTTTGCACAGACTCGTTGCAAATGGTCTTGTGTGCCGTTGGATCGATCAAGATCAAATCTCACAATCACCTTGCCCAAATCTCCCTCCGTATCACTTTAGTTGTGAAGGGTATAATGAGTATTTCACCCCATTATACCCATCATCTCTTAACTCTCTCACACACTTTATCCCTCTCGTACCCGTTAAGTTTTTTTTGGCAAAATTATAACTTAGTCTGCCATTTCCACCGACGGCTAAGGTAAACTGCGATTTTTTATTTTTTTTACTCAGACCCACACTCCATCTTCTATCTCTCACTCTCTCCTTACTCTATCTCTCTTCTTTCCCGAACCCAAACCCAATCCCAACCGAAAGTAGATACCCTCTTACTCCAGCGCCTCCTCTTCTCTCACTTCACACTCGTTCCCTCTTCTCCCTTTCACCATCTTCTGAAGCACCCCCCGGAACCCAAAAAACCCTAACCCTAACCATCTCCCAAATTCCTCCTCCGTCCACTACTGCTGCTCCTCCTCCATTCTAACACTCTCTCTTGCTCCCAATCTCTCGTCCAATCGTAACTCCTCCTCATCTTCGTAACCCCTCCTCCTCTAATCTTCGAACGCAAATCAAGAATTCAAAACCCTAGTTCAGTGAAAACACCTAAATTGAGAAAATCTGCAGTTGTGCAAGGTAATGACTTAATCATTGGCTTCGTATTTGTATTTATATTGTTTTTTATGTTTTTTATGTTTTTTTCTAATTACTTGAATAGATTATTGTGATGCGTAATTTTTTATATCTATTAGTTTGTACGGAGTATTTTGATGATTTTAGACAGTAAAATTTTAGTCGTAGTTGTTGTTGTTCGCTCAAATTATCGATGTAGTCGTATTTTTAATTGTTCGATGTTAGTAAAACCACGAAAACGGTCCCAATATTTCCGAAACATTGCGAATGGGTCGGAATCATGACACAAGCTAACACAACTTTTAGGAGTGAGTTTCGACTCACCGTTTGCAAGATACGGTCGTGAATCGCTTTTGGCCAAGAAAAACCAAAATAAAGCGATACACAGCCGTATCTCGCAAACCGTGAGACGAAACTTAACTCTAGAAGTTATGCTGGCTTGTGTTACGTAAGTCCAACCTACTCGCAATGTTTCGAAATTTTTGGATGTCATTTGTAATATTTTCTCACGTATCTCGAACAACAACAATTGAACTCTAAATTTTTTTAGTACGGTTACACTAGAAAATCCTACAAACGACATCCAAAAATTACAAAACTTTGCGAGTAGTTTGGACTCACGTAACACAAGCAAATGCAACTTGTAAAAGTGAGTTTCGTCTTACAGTTTGTGATATACGGCCGTGTATCGCTTTATTTTGGTTGTTCTTGACCAAAAGCGATACACGGTCGTATCTCACAAACCGTGAGAAAAAACACTTCTAAAAATTGCATTGCCTTGTGTGTCGTGATTCCGACCTACTCGCAAAGTTTTAAAATTTTTGGATACCGTTTGTGCGCTTTTCCTCACGTATCACGAACAAAAACAATTAAACTCTGATTTTTTAAATACAGTTACACAAGAAAACCCTACAAACGACATCCAAAAATCATGAAACTTTGCGAGTAGTTTGGACTCACGTAACACAAGCCAACACAACTTCTAGAAGTGATTTTCGACTCACGATTTGCGAGATACGCTATGTATCACTTTATTTTGATTTACTTGAAATAAAGAGATACTCGACCGAATCTCGCAAACTGCGAGTCGAAACTCACTTCTACAAGTTGCGTTGGCTTGTGTGTGCCGTGTTCGACCTATTCGCAAAGTTTCCGAATTTTTGTATGCCATTTGAGCTATTTTTTGTTTAGTGTCTATGTATATGCCAATAGTCTGATTCGGTCTATATGATTTGTTTATTGATAATTGTTATATTACTTTTTATGTTAGATATGGACAATGTTGAAGGAAATTCTGTTACCGGCGATAATTTTGTGTGTGCATAAGAATGTGGTGAATCTCGGCCGGATGTTGACGAGAATCTCAAACCAACACTACAAACAAACACCGAATCCCGGTGTTTTTTTTGGCATTCCCGGCGTTTAAAACCGCCGGGGTTGATGGCCACGGCACTCCCCGAAACGTCGCCGCAAGCGATGGGTTTTCCTCCGCCGGGGATGCGAAAAACTTTCTCCGGCGTTTTCAACCGCCGGAGTTGTATTTAAACTTTCCCCGGCGTTTGGAAATGCCGAAATATAATAATTTTCATTTTTTTTAATTTTTCAGTAAAACTCTCTTTCCCGGCATTTGAAAACGTCAGTATAGTTTTTTTTGTTTTGTTTTGTTTTGTTTTGTTTTTTTTCCAGCTACAAATTGCATTAATCTGCAATATGCCTGAATTGGTGGTAAGCGAGAATAATTGCTCTATATGTGTTCGGTTCATATGATGTGGATGAGTTATAAATATGTAATTAGACAAAAAAAATCACATGGGTACTTGAATGAGTTGAACCCAATATCCACAAAGGTGTACATGTGTATCACATTCATTTCAACATCACAATTACAAAAATCAACATATTCGATTGAATGAAGAACTAGAACAGTATAGAAAATATACATAAGCAAAACCTCATGAAAATGCCAGAGGATGATTGTATCATATATGATCAACATTTCTGATCATTGAGGAGAAGGAGCTGGTGAATGGGAAGAGGCAGGGGAAGGTGATTGTTGGGTGTGGGGAGCAGCGAAGAGACGAATGGCGATCACTTCATTCGCTGCATCGGTAGGATGAAAAGCATCCCAAAATACGTAGTCCCTACGATTGGTGCAGAGATTTGAGTTGGGCAAGCAGAGTCCGCCAACACTTGTGTCCACATTGCAGTATGAGGTGTTTGAGATTTTGAATCCTACATTAAGGAGAGATATGTTACAGTTAGTTCCTTGAAACTTAGTGCTGTGGCTTATTCAAGAAATTATCTTTTCGCTCAATTTCTTGTAACACTTTCTTCCGTTCTCCTTTTTTTTTCTTTTTTTTTCTTTTTTACATCAATCTTGTGAAAGGACTAAGAGGGAGATAAGTTTATTACCATAAGCTTGAGGGCTATCAATGAGGTTGAACACGACTGGATAGGAGTCTGCAAAAGTTAGCTGAGCACCTGGCAGCTTAGTATTGAGAAAATTCAACAGCTTCTGAACCTGTGAATTGAACTCCATCACATACTGGTTCACTTGTTTCAAGCATGTCCCATTCTTCGAATTCACCCTTTGAGATGGAATGCATCCAAGTGGACCCAAGCCATTAAACACCACCTTCCTTGCTCCTAACGCATATAGCCTCTATAATACACACGCAATGCATTTCATTTAGTACACTCAGTCAAGCTCTAATGAAAATAATGTTGATGCCTGTAGTAGTGTATGTACCCGTAGTTGTCCTTTTAAAGTAGTTAGGAGTGGGACAAATTCATCATGAGTGTAATCTTGTTAATGTTGGATGTATATGTATATTCTCATTATAATAGGATAATATTGTGTATATTATTCTATGGGGCAACACGGGTTTACACGTGTTATGTTTTAATATTGGAACGGGTTGAGTGGGCTAAAAGCCCAGTACCCTAAACCCAGTCTAATCTCTATATAAGCTGGTCTAGAGGTAGTGCCCTGTGATATTCCAATACTGATAAGCAGGGTATAATATCTTAAGCGGCTAGAGATTAACCCTAACCCTAATTTCCCCAAATCAGTATTAACAATCTTAAGATATTATTCATCTTCTACCTTGGGCCGCCGCTGTCTCCGACCAAGATCGCCGCCGCCGCTGGTCGACAAGATCCCGAACGTCTAGTCGCGATCAGAGCGCCGCCGTCGGGATCCCGAACGCCGCGCCGTCGCGCTCCCGAACGCCGAAGCAGTCGCGCTCCCGTTCGCCGAAGCCGTCGCGCTCCCGCTCGCCGAAGCCGTCGCGATCCAGAGCCCCGCCGTCGACGTCCGGTCGTCTTCCTCCTCTGGATTAGTCGTGCTTGATCAGATCGAATCAAGTGGCTTCTTCCTCCATTGCTGTTGGAGTCTGGCGTTAGATCAGATTGAATCCAAGGGTTCCATTGCTGTTTGAGTTTGGAAGTTTGATCAGATCGGATCAGTTTCTTGACTAGTTGCTGTGTGCTCTCCAGATTTGGTCCATTCTAAACTCAGTTATTTTTCTCTTTACTAAATCACATAAGTAGTAACTGTTTAGAAAGAACTCTTTATTGTTGGGAATCTATTGTTTATTCCTTTGTGATGGAAAAACATAGTCGTCCGTACGAGGTTCCCAAATTAGAGGGATTCAGTAGTGCTGAGTTTAATAGTTGGAAAAGAAAAGCCCAATACGGGATGAAATTCATGAAAATATTCTATACATGTCAAACAACATATGATGAATGTGTTGAAGATGTTGACGATGCAACATGGGTAACTGATGAAGACTTATGTAGAGAATTCTTATTGAATAGCATATCAGATCGCCTTGCAGACGTGTATATGAAATATGAAACTGCTAAACAAATTTGGGATAATCTACTAGATGAATTTAAGAAAGAAGAGAAAGTTTCTAAGGCACATCTAGTTGATAAGTTCATGGGTTTCACTTTTAAAGAAGAAAATGCAATCCTTCCTCAGGTAACAGATTTAGAGAATCTGGTAGGGAAACTAAAAACTGAAAACATTACTGTGTGTGATGAGTTCCTTACTGGAGCAATAATTTATAAGTTACCTGCTTCGTGGCTATCTTTTAAGACTGAGATGTATAGGTTGCCTGAACAAATTAAACTTGCACATCTAAAACGTTGCATCAAAGTTGAAGATGAGACTAGAACTAGGATGAATTTGGAATTGGTCAATAAACAACTTTCTACTGCTAATGTGTTAACCAATACCAAACGCACTCCTAAGTTCAAGAAGAACAAGTTTAATTTTAAAGGTGAACCAACTAAGTTAGAAGTCATGAAGAAAATTGCTAAAAAGAAAGGGAAATGCTACAACTGCAGAAAGTGGGGACATCATGCTTCTGAGTGCAGGCTACCCAAAGTGGAACAACCCAACATGGAAAAGGTGAACTTGTTGGAGGGAAAAACTGAGCCCACCAATTTTCTTTGTGTTGTTGGTGATGTAAAGGCCAGTACCTCTGCTAGTTGGTTGTTGGACTCGGGAGCCACCTGCCATGCTTGCAACGATGAGACCCTACTATCTGATCTGAGAGCTGCAAATGAATCAGTTTCAATGGCAAATGGAGAATCAGTGAAGGTGCTTCAGACCGGGACAGCGAATCTCAGTCTCTCCTCAGGTAAAACTTTAATTTTACGAAATGTTAAATATGTACCTGCTTTAGCTAAGAACTTGATCTCTATTAGCTTACTAAATCATGCTGGTATGGTTGTTACTATGATTAGTGGTAAAGCTATCTTGTCTGTAAATTCTTTTTATTTTGGTTGTGCTTATTTAGTTAATGGCATGTTCAGAATTAGTTTAGCAGATGAAGTAATCAACAATATTAGTTCCAAATTGTGTAGTCCACATACATGGCATAATAGGCTGGGACATGTGAACTATGTTAAGATTCTTAATGTTGCTAAAACTTTTAACTTGCCGATTGACACATCCATTAAAGGTGACAAATGTGAAGTGTGTGCTCAAACAAAGATAACTAGAAGACCTTTTCGTACCGTCTCTAGGAGCACACAACTACTTGAGTTGATACATTCTGACATATGTGATTTCAAGAGTTTTATGACACAAGGAGGTCGGAAGTACTTAATCACCTTTATAGATGATTACTCTAGATATTGTCACATTTATCTGTTAAAAACTAAGGATGAAGCACTAGAAAAATTCAAAGAATTTAAGGACCGTGTTGAGAATCAGTTAGATGCTAAAATTAAAAGATTTAGATCAGATAGAGGTGGCGAATATGTTTCATTAGGATTCAGAGAATTTTGTAACTCACATGGAATCATAGCAGAAACTACAGCACCCTACTCACCACAGTCAAATGGTATCGCCGAAAGAAAGAATCGAACACTCACAGAGATGTTGAATTCTATGTTATTGACTGCTGGATTACCTTCACAATTTTGGGGTGAGGCTGTATTAACTGCTAATAATATTTTGAACATGTTGCCACATTCTAAGTTACCTGCTACACCGTATGAATTGTGGCATAAACACACACCTAATTTTAATAAATTAAGAACATGGGGCTGTATTGCTTTTGTTAGGATACCTGACCCTAGAAGGCCTAAAGTGGGACCTCGAACAAATACGTGTGTGTATTTGGGTAGTGCAGTTGATAGTGCTGCAGACAGATTTTTAGATCTATCTCTCAACAAAATAATAGAATCAAGAGATGCAGAATTCTTTGAAGATATGTTCATCAAAGATAAAGGCATCTCATTATCTGAACCTGCAGACACAAGGAATGAATCACAACAGGAATCTAGATATACTTCAACTGACACTGAACCCTCACATAATGTTGAATTAAGAAGACTCTCTACAAGAGATAAAACACCTAGAACCTATGGTGATGACTTCGTGACATATGCACTAGCAGCTGACCCTGTTAGTGTTAAGGAAGCCTTAAGGTCTAGGGATGGTTTGCTTTGGAAAGAAGCAATTGATGATGAAATGGATTCTTTATTGCAGAACAACACTTGGGAATTGGTTAATTTGCCAGTAGGGGCTAAAACTATAGGAAGCAAGTGGGTTTTGAAGAAGAAACTTAATCCTGATGGAACTGTAGCTAAGTATAAAGCACGCTTAGTAGCTAAAGGTTATACTCAACAAAGTGGGGTGGATTATTTTGATGTTTATTCACCAGTTTGCCACATTGCTACAATAAGGATTCTTCTAGCCATAGCATCTATTGAAAAATTTGTTATTCATCAAATGGATGTTAAGACTGCTTTCCTAAACGGTGACCTCAATGAAGAAATCTATATGAATCAACCTGAAGGTTTTGTACTTAAAGGTTCAGAACATAAGGTCTGCAAATTAATTAAATCTTTGTATGGTCTAAAACAAGCACCAAAATTGTGGCATGAAAAATTCGATAAAACAATAAAGAGCTTAGGTTTTGAATCTAGTAATTCTGACAAATGCCTTTATTATCGTGATGAATCGAATAAAATTGTCATTATTTGCTTGTATGTTGATGACTTGCTAGTTGTTGGAAGTGACCTCTCTATTGTTATAGAAGTCAAAACCATGCTATCCAAACAATACAATATGAAAGACCTGGGTGTTGTGGACACCATATTGGGTATGAGAGTGGGCTTTAGAAGGCAAGGAATAACCCTTAGCCAATCCCACTATATTAAAAGTGTGTTGAAGGACTGGGGATACAGTGATTGCAAAAGGTTTAATACACCTTATGATAATACCAAAAAGTTGACACCTAACGATGGTGCAACAGTGAGACAGTTAGATTACTCTAAACTTATTGGGAGTCTCATGTATGCAATGACATGCACCAGACCTGACATAGCCTTTGCGATAGGCATGCTGAGCAGGTTCACTAGCAATCCTAGTCAATTACACTGGAATGCCCTTGAGAGGCTACTGGGATACCTAAACGGTACCCAAGAGTTTGCTTTGTGCTACTCTGGTTATCCTTCAGTACTAGAGGGATACTCTGATGCATCGTGGTGCTCAGGAAATGGTGACAGTAGGTCCACTAGTGGTTATGTGTTTACACTAGGAGGAGCAGCTGTGTCATGGAAATCTAAAAGACAACCTGGTCTTGCCTTTTCATCCATGGAGTCAGAACTCTTTGCGTTATCTTCTGCTAGTGAAGAAGTGGAATGGATAAAAGAGCTATTGTTAGATATTCCTTTGAGAAGGTTTAGAGTAACCACTCTCAGTCTTTATTGTGACAATCAAGCTGCAAATATTGTAGCTAACAACACTCTCTACAATGGTAAGAGACGTGTTGTGAGCCTTAGACAGGCCAAGTTGAACTATCTCATTAAACAAGGGACAATTGCCCTTATTGATGTACGATCAGAAAAGAATGTGGCTGATGCCTTTACAAAAGGACTAAGTAGAGATCTAATTATCAAAACTGTGGGGGAAATGGGGTTAAAAACTTTTGAGGATAAGTTTTAACACCCTAGTTATTTTGATAAATTAGAATCCAAAGTTGAGAGCCATAGAGTAGTTCAAACTTTAAGCATCAACCTTGACAGTTGACATGCTTTAGATAATTAGAAAAGTTCTATGTATTTATTGTTGATATATAACTTCATTCCAAATTTGATGATGTTATATATGTTTCAAAACTTACATAAAATTATCTTTTATTCCAAAAGAAAGCATGAAAATTTGTCGATGTGTTTCCGATGTTTAGAACTGTTGTTATATCATTCCAACTTTGATGATATATCTCTTTTATGGGGTTTATGTTTCATTCCAATCTTGATGATTCAGAACTTAACCATAATTGATCTAACAATTCTATCATTCCAACATGAAACACAGTATAGTTCTTGTGTAGAAACTATAATAGTTCTTGTACTTTATTTTGATAAAGATACTTGATTGTGATGCTTATGATGTACCTTTGCATATCTATGTTGAATTGTACTAAGTTCTTTAGCATGAACTAGATACTCTTATACATTTCATTTGAACTCTAAGAGAAGCGACTCATGAGATTTCTATGTGTTATGTTTAAAACAGATGGCAGCAAAGGCAATGGAAATGAATCAGTCAACTTTGATTTTGAGAATGATGATTTGCTCGATATGGAGGAGTAGACACAAAAGAACTCGCAAGATTTGTTTGTCAATTGCTTGGAGAAACTTCTATTTCAAGTTTAAGACTCTTTATTTGATTGAGCTTAAAACTTTTCGCTTATTTTGAAGTTTATTGTTTGGTTGACTTGAGATTATGATTTTGCTTTGTTGGTTTAGTCTTTGTGAACTATTCATTTATGGTTTTAGAACTATTTGATTATTTTGGTTTAGTCATATTTGAACTATTCAAGTTATAATTGATTTAGTCTATGATCTATGTTCTTTATGATTCAATAATGTTTGAATTTTTGTGATCCAATATTATAACATTGCTTAGCCTAATATACTGAGAATATAGGAGGAGATTGTTGGATGTATATGTATATTCTCATTATAATAGGATAATATTGTGTATATTATTCTATGGGGCAACACGGGTTTATACGTGTTATGTTTTAATATTGGAACGGGTTGAGTGGGCTAAAAGCCCAGTACCCTAAACCCAGTCTAATCTCTATATAAGCTGGTCTAGAGGTAGTGCCCTGTGATATTCCAATACTGATAAGCAGGGTATAATATCTTAAGCGGCTAGAGATTAACCCTAACCCTAATTTCCCCAAATCAGTATTAACAGTTAATAGAACATTCCGAAAAAAATGTTAATAAGATATAATCCATTTTGATACCATAAGATTGCAAAGTTCAAAATTCTCAGTTGCACACTACAAGAAAAAAGTTTTACACCGGCGTTTCTACTCCGGCGTTTTGGTAGAAACACCGCTGTAGAAACTAGTTAATGTACACGAACAAAAAATCAAACTCTATACCAGTGTATGTGAAAAATGCCGGCGTATGTAGGTATACACCGGCGTTTTTGCATTGAAACGCCGGTGTATTAAAAGGATAAGTGACTCTCTCTCATTTTACTTTATTTCCACTTCCCCCAATTTTTCACTCTCTCTCTCCATCTTCCTCCTCCCAAATCGAAAACCCCCATCCCTTCCCCCGCCCCCCTCCCCCGACGTCGCCGCCTCTTCCCCCGCTGTCGGAGGTTCCCCCATCGCCACCCCCCTCCTCCGGCGTCGCCCCTTCTCCCATCGTTGTCCCATCGCCACCCCCCCTACCCCGCCGTCGGCCCTTCCCCTATCGCCGAGAGGGTGAAGCTGCTGCTTCAGAACCAGGGTGAGATGATCAAGCGAGGGTTTCTGAACAGGCCTTACAGAGGGATTCGGGATTGCTTCTTAAGGGTTGTTAGAGAGGAGGGCTTCTTTTATTTGTGGAGGGGAAAATCAGGCCAATGTCATCAGATACTTTCCCACTCAGGTTTGGATTTTTATTTTATTTATTTATTTATTTATTTATTTATTATTTGGATGAGATTGTTACTGATATGGTTTTGAGATGTGAAATGGGCAAATGGGTTTTGATTTTGTTGGGTACTATGTTGGTTTGAACCAGAGGTTGAAATTGATTGAAGGTTGTGAAATAAAATCTCATATGTAAATGTGTTTTAAAATTTAGTGGTGGGCCATTTTGTTGGCAAGAGATTATGATATCTCAAAGTTGAGGGATTTAATGGAGAGAACTGATGTTTGAGCATTTGATGTAGAGCAATCAAGATACTCTGATCCAAGACAAGGAGACAATGTTACTGAGATTTGGCTTATGAGCGAGAAATGTAACTAGTTTATTGTTCTTCCATGTTATAACTTAATGTATAAGCTTAAGAAGTTACTACCACCATATCATGGAATTTAATTCTTGCTAATTTCTAGTATTGCTCGTGGCTTCTGCTGTGATATTTCTGTGTAACCAGCAATGAGTTCCTCAAAGTCTTATTTCCAAGCTATAAGTTATTGCTAAATATCATTCAATATAAAGTGGTGATAGATGACTTATTAGAAATCTTATGCATCAGATTTTATAAATATCATGAGTTTGATCACTAAATGATGGTTGTAATAGGCCTCAACAGAGCAATTATTAAATGAATGTGATAGAATTTGGTGTTTATTTAAATAGTATATGTTCCAAATTATAAAATTCTGTAGAAAATTTAACATTTGAATTCATTTTTTTCTTCGATAGTTCATATGTTAAAAAGCATTTGACTAAGTAAAGAATGGGAATATGCACTAAATGAAGAACTTATGTGTTTTGACTAATGGGCGAAGTGAACATTTCAATGACAGGGAAAGGATAGAAAGGCCTTTACATGAAGAGTACGAACCGCATAAATAATATTTGAATGCATGATGATTATTTGAGAGTGATTTATTGAATCTTCTTGTGTTTCTTTCTTTGTTTGGTTTATACTTATATGCATTGCTTTTATATATATGAGCGATTTAAATTTGTGATACATTCTTGTTAATGGCTCTATATTCATGAATCTGCTCACATTGTATTTGGTAGAGATGTTGATTTTGGTGATGTATTCTCTTTCTTTTTCATATATTTTGTAGTAGATATAGTAGATTTTTGGTCTGCAACTTGTATGGTTGTACCTTACAGTTTACTTCCACATTGCCTGATATGGACGATTTTTGGTCTGCAACTTGTATGGGAGATTCAAGAGCATGGCCACCATCTCTCTGAGCTAAGGTATACAGTCATTTATTTGGAGATGAGATGAATCATGTATCTGAAGTTGCACACTATTATTTTTTGAGGAGTGACTAGTGATGGAAATTTTTTAATCTAAACTTCATATACAATTATATCATGATGCCTAGATGAGTATCAATTTCTAAGATTTCGAGTATCAGTTTCTAAGATAATGTTCATGCTTGTTGCCTGCTTTGAAAATGAGATTGTTCTTTCTCATTGGTTTTAAGTGATGACGAGATGGATTATGTAACTGAAGTTGCATACTATGATTTACAGAGGAGTGACTAGTGATGAAATAATCATGTTTGAACTTATGTTGTAGTTTCAATTGACAGTTATCTCATGAGTATTATAAAAGTATAAGTTTCATCTCAGTTAGTAGCATTTTTGCCTGAATTTGACAGTGAAAATATTCTTTTTCACTCTTTGTAACTCAATATTTTGAACTCCATATTTTGGTTATGGAAGTGATGAGATCACATTATTATGTTTCATTATGAGATTACAATTTGATGATATTATACTATTATGCTTCATTATGATTGAAGTATGGAGGTATATAGTTCAGGTTACTGATGTTTGGAGTTAAAGGTGAATTTTTTTTTATCTAAACTTCATATACAATTATATCATGATGTCTATATGAGTATCAGTTTCTAAGATAATGTTCATGCTTGTTGCTTGGGTTTGAAAATGAGATTGTTCTTTCTCATTGGTGTTAAGTGATGATGAGATGGATTATGTAATTGAAGTTGCATACTGTGATTCACAGAGGAGTGACTAGTGATGAAATAATCCATTTTTGAACTTATGTTGTGGTCTTAATTTGGGTCTCTTTTAGCTTTGCAATTGGTTTTGATTGTGAGAGTGCCGTAGGTTTTTGTTTTTTTAATTTAAAAAAAAAAATTTAAATATATATCTACCCCGACGTTTTTACAAGCGCCGGGGTAGTTTTGAGCAAAAACTGAAAAGTCTATACCGGTGTTTTTAAAAACGCCGATGTAGGTGATGGCCGAAAATGGGATCCAAAACGAAAACGCCCTTTTGGTGGCGTTTTTCAACCGCCGGTGTAGTTTTAATCTATACCGGCGTTCGTAAAAAACACCGAGGAATGTCCCTAAGATACAGCGACGCACGATTCAGCGACACTTGCACCGGCGCCGGTGGTATCTACGGCGGCATTTAAAAACGCCGGTAAATGTGAAAAAAAAAATGCCGATAAAGACTATTAGTGTTGTAGTGGCAAGAGAAATAAACTGACTCACTAAGCAATGCTAGGAGTTGGCTCCTACTGCTTCGATCTCCACCATCACCACAGCAGCAAAACCTGTGTCATAAATCTTTTGAATTGGATACAATCATACAATCATCCAGCTATTTTAAGGGCCATCTTAAAATAGCCGATTATCTAATTAATGATTATCTAAATCATTAACTAACCCTCATTCAATTACTTAAATGACCCCTAAGCACTAATTGTATTGGTATACTGACTGACTGATTAATTGCTTAATTTGTTGGACCAACATTAGTCATGACTGGCTCAACTTGTTAACCAGTTTGAAACAAGTATAGTCTGAATTCTATGTACCCACATTAGACTTCATTTCGGTGTATAATATCATGTACCCACCATGATATTCATGCAATCAAAAGAACACCTACAACAACAAAATGCAGGACTACTTCCAAATAAACTACTGCATAGTATAAGGAAATAATAAACTAATATTGGGGAGAAATTTTGAGGTCAAATAAACTACGGCATGTTTTGTAAAGGACTAGTGTTTGCATGTGTAAAGGACTAGGGTGTGCATGTGTGTGTATCTTTTGCAACATAAAATTGAAGGCAGATTAAAAGATATGCAGAGAGAGCAGGTAAATAAAAGCAAATACATATTAAGAAGAAATGCTGAGCTATCTTACCATCACATTGAAGGACCAAGGAGATCATCTTCAGGTTAAGTACTGAATAGTGTTGTAACAATAATTGCCCGTCACTGTGAAGAGCTACTGAGTAAAAGCTGAGTAAAAACAGGAGAGACTGGTTATAAGCCCACAAACCCGCGTTCTAATATCCAATCAATTGTACGTTCATTACACGTGTTACACATATGCACATGCTATATTTATATAGAGAGAATATACCAATATATCCAACAATCTCCTCCTATATTCTCAATATATAAAGTACAGGATTATCTCATCAGATCAGTATACAACTGACTGGCTGATAGCAGTCCATAAAGGAAAAGCATCATAAATGTATAGTTTCATAAGAACCAATAGAATTATAAAACTGAATAGTTCAATCAAGACTAAACCAATATAATTAACTAGTTCCAAACCATATCTAATTCAGAATAGTTCACAAAGACTAAACCAACTGGAATAATCTGTCATAGTTTCAAAATCAAACAAAGCAAATAAACTTCAAGAACAAAATATGAGTTTTAAGCTCATGAACACAAGAGTCTTAAACTCAACAGAAGTTTTTACCAAGTAAGTGACTAATTTATTCTCAAAAGAAATAAATTGAAATTCTATCCTTGCACACTGCTTTATATTTACTCCTCCATTTTGAGCAAATCATTATTTTTGAAATCTATGTTGACAGATTCAACTCCTCCATCTTTGCTAGCTTATTGAAAACAAGAATATCAAGAGACACATCTCTAAGAATTCCAACAATTTCACAAAGTATCTAGTTCCACAAAAGAACTTAGTACAATTCATAATTAGCTTAGCAAAAATGTAACGCAAGCATCACAATCAAGTATCTTTAATAAGTAAAGTACATGAACTTTATAGTTTCTACACAAGAACCATACTATGTTTCATATTGGAATGAAAAGACTGCCGTTTCAATCATGGTTTAACATTGAATCATCAAAATTGGAATGAAACATGTAACCATAAAAGACATATCATCAAAATTGGAATGATATTTAGGATAATTTAATCATCGGAAACACATCGACAAGTTTTCATGTTTCGTATTGGAATAATATGATTATTCTAAGTAAATTCCTAGATATATAATACCATTAAAATTGGAATGACATTATATATTTGTGGAATTTATGTCGAATCATCAAAATTATCTAAAACATGTCAACTGCGTAAAATTGATGCTTAAGTTTGAACTTCTCTATGGCTCCAATTGGATTCTAAATTTCAAAACAACTTGGATGTTAAAGCAACTTGGATGTTAAAGCTTTTTACTCAATAGCTTTTAACTCCACTTTCCCCCACAATTTTGATAATTAGATCACTTTCAAGTCTCTTAGCAAGACCATTAGCCATACTTGACGCAATTGCACATTATCTATGAGAAAGTTAAACTAGGCTTCTTTCAGCCTTAATATACTCCTCTTACTATTATAGAGTGAGTTATGAGCTACAGTGCACTGTAGCTTGATAATCGCATAACAGAATTAGAGAGTTACTTAAACTTCTTAATGGATAACTAGCAACAATTTCTTCAATCCATTCAGCCTTTTTCCCTGTAGAGGATTACACATAGAGGTCTGATTTCATGGATGATATCACAGTGCCTGTTTGCTTTTTGTTTCCATAACATTTCTGTTTCTCCTAGTGTAAACACATATCTACTAGTTATCGACTTTCACTAAATTCTGAGCATCATAATGCATCAGGTCAGTCATTCATTCGAAGAATGACTAGAGTAGCACAAAGCAAACTCTTGAATACCACTCAGGTATCTCATTTGCCTCTTAAGGGCACTAAAATGTGTATGAGATTATTAGTGAATCTGCAGATCATACCTACCTCAAAGGCTATGTCTATTCTAGTGCAGATCTTTGTATACATGAGACTGTCAATTCCTTTAGAATGATCTACCTGTCTCGTAGTTGCACCATCATTAAGTGTCAACCTTTTATCATAATCATAGGGTGTTTCAAAACACACTTTCAATCACTATATCCCCACTTTTGAAACACATTTTGATTTGATGAGTTTGGCTAAGAGTTATCCCTTGCCAACTGAAAACTCACCCTTATACCTATGGTGTCCACAGTACCTAGGTTTTCGTGTTGGATTCTTTGGATAGCATAATTTTAACTTCATTTATAATAGAAAGATCACTTCCAAGAACTTGCATGTCAACAGAACAAGCAAATAATAGCCACTATATTTGACACCCCACAAAGTTGAAGGCACTGATCTGAATTACTTGATTCATATACTAGGCTCTTTCAAAAATTTGTCAAATTATTTATCTGTTGGCTATACATGTTTTAAGAACATACAATGATTTTACTATATTGTAAATCTTGTTCACTAAACATATTAGTTCAAAACTTTCCAGTTCAAAACTGTTCAGTACAAAACATCAAGTACAAAGCCTTTTAATTATCCTTTATGAATGACAAAATTTTCAGTAGATGTAAGGGTAAGAAGAATACTTATTGTAGCAATATGACAAACATGTGAGTAGACATCAAATAAATCTACCCCATTTTTCTCAGTCAATCTGTTAGCTACTAAAAAGCATTATAATTGCTACTGAACAATCAAAATTAAGTTTCTTCTACAAAACCCCACTTACTTACTATAGTTTTAGCCCCTTTCGGCAGATCAACTAAATTAAAGTATTATTGTATGATACAGAATCATCTCATTGTCTACTAAAGACTCTTCTTAGCTCATTTGTCATTCAAGTTTTCAAGTGTCAGTAAGGCTAGTTCTTGATTCCAACTGTGAATCATTGAACATGTCTGTATGACTAGATTATTTCATACATTTATCTTTGATGAACATATCCTCAAAGAACTTTGCAAGTCTAGATTCTTCTAACACAAATTAGATAGATCAAACATCTGTCCATAGAGCTACATTCTGCACTTTCTAAGCACACAAATATTTGTTATAGGTCCTACTTTAGGCCTTCTAGGGTTATGTACTCTAACAAAAGTATCACAACACACATTTTCACTTTAACAAAACTGTTTGTGTTTTCATACCATGATTTACAAGGTATTCAATTTAGAGTGTAGTAACACATTAGAGATATGATTAACAATACAACATCACTCATAATTACACAAGACAAACAACAGTCAATAATATAGAATTCAACATTTCACTCAGTGTTTGATTCTAACTTTTATCAATATCGTTTGACTGTTGTAAGTAGAGTGAACTAGAGATTATGCTTAATGCAAACTTCTCTAAAGTTGTTAAAACATATTCACCACCTCTATCAAATCTGAACCCTTGATTTTTAGCATTTAACTATAATTTTTTAATTCATTAAGAATAACAAGTGCTTCATTCTTCTTATATATGACAGACTTATATTAATCATCTACAAAAGAGATTAAATACTTCTGACCAACAATCGTCTCATCTAGTCACAAAACTACTGAGATCACAAATATCAGAATGTATTAACTCAAGAAGTTGTGTGCTCCTAGAGACCATACTAAATGATTTTCTAGTGATTATAATCTGAGCACAACTTTCATATTTGTCATATTTTAATGGAGTGTCATTTAGTAGGGCTATGAGTTTTAACAAGAACAAACAATTTAATATATAGTTCATAGTGATTCTAAATTTCAAAACAACTTGAATGTTAAAGCTTTGACTTAATAGCTTTTAACTCCATTTCCCCACAGTTTTGATAATTAGATCACATTTCCTCACAAATAACTGAATATATAGTTCTCAAATCTTAGCCAATTATGCTATGTTCAAGAACACAATTAGAACTATCATTATTAATTGTCTCATTTGTTAAACTCAACTTATACATATGATTGACAATATATGCACTTTATAAGAGTTAATACAAAATTACTCTATCACATTTTCCAAAAAATTATTTGCTTTCTCTAATGGTTCTAACAATGTCCACTAGCTCAAACACATTGAGCAAAGAGTTCTTTCCTTTACTCGTTCTTCATCATCTTCATAACCCTAAATGAGATAATGACTAACATATTATAATTCAACTTTGCACACACAGTACAATGAACGAGAGGGAACACAATGTAACTAGTAGAGTCATATTCTACATTAAGAGATGCTCTCTCCTAAGTTACAGACATTTGTTATACATCTCATACAATTTTATTTTATTTTAAATTTTAGAGAGGCAAATATGTAATCTCACACAAACTACAAACAATGGATTTGTCAAAATATCTATACACGTAGTATGATAAAACACTTAACAACCCTAAACATGCTAGTTTTCCAGAGCGAGAATAACTATGATCTGAATCTCTCAATCATATGATTAAACGCACAAAACGTTAACGCATTCATCACATGAAAAATACTGAGAAAATTAAAGTAGATCATACCGACACTTCAAGTTAGAAGTGGTTTTCCAAATTCGATGGAGAAGCCTGCGTAGTGCAGACTTATCATACCATGATGCAAATCCATCGTCTCCAACATACACAATTTGTAGGTAACATTAAAGTTCCTACATTCATCAAATTGTTAAAGATTAGCCAATTAAACAAATTATTAGCACAATCTAATTCTAGCAACAATTTAATTG
Organism: Hemerocallis citrina; assembly: GCA_017893485.1. Lineage (NCBI taxonomy): Eukaryota > Viridiplantae > Streptophyta > Magnoliopsida > Asparagales > Asphodelaceae > Hemerocallis > Hemerocallis citrina. The sequence goes on along the minus strand of CM030361.1, from coordinate 225,345,608 downwards.
GAGATCCGAATTTTATAGTCAACATACAGTTTAACTTATCAAAATAGATATTGTGTTTTAGCACATAGCCAAAACAACTGTTCAACTTGTATTTAATTTAAACAAATGATTAATACAGTCTTGAACTTAATCACTTAGCATTATAGTAATTCTATAATTCAAAACATAATTTTAGAACGAGTGTTTTGAACTTCCAGCACATAGCAAAATATTTAACAAAATTTTATATGAGGAAAGTAAAGAACTTATCTTTCATCGTCTCTTCCCCTTCAATTGATTAGAGTCAAGTTTGTTTGGGAACAAATCCGATCTATTCCGTATTGCACCCAAAACACCACACACCAATAAATAGACTTAATCTGAGGTCGAGATTTGATCAATCCCAAGAGCACCAAAAATCCCCTCTTCAATTCCAAACACATAAAAGCAGGTCCTTAGCCATAGGATTCTTTTCTTGATCATTTCTGAGTCAAAAGAACACACATAATCCCTTTCTTGACCCCGAACACCAAACACCATGATGAACCAATCAACAAATCAAATCCAAATGGATCTGATCTCTCCTTCTTCCCTTCCTTGACCCTGATATAGGAGGAGAGAGCGGTGTGCGCGCGCTGGCAGCTGTTCTGGGCGGCAGTGGCGTGCGTCGACATCGACTCCAATCGGGACGGCCGCCGTCGACTCCAATCGGGAAGAGAGAGGGCAACCCGATGGGTTCTTGAGTCGAGCTTCGACCTCGCGACAGATCGGCGAGAGGCGGATCCACAGGGACAACGGGCTTCGACTTCGCGACCCGATCGACAGGGAAGGAGGTAAGAGACGGAGAGAGGGTTCCGACGATGGAGAGAGAGTCCCGACAGTGGAGTTCTCCACGATCAGCGACGACGACTTCTTCGGTTTCGACGAGATCCGACTGCTCCAACTGAATCCGACGGGCTTCAACAACCACTGGTATCCTTCTCAATTAATCTCACAAAATTGATTAAAGATATCTCAAGATTGTTAGGTTTTGTGAGAAATTAACAATTGGGAAATTAGGGTTTATCTCTCGATCTAAGTTGCTTGAGATATTCACCCTAGGTATCAAAATTGGAATACTTAGACTGCTATCACAAGCCAGTATTTATTCCTAAATACTGGTTTGGGTATCGGGTTATAAGCCCACAAACCCGCATTCCAATATCCAATCAATTGTACGTTTATTACACGTGTTACACATATGCACGTGCTATATTTATATAGAGAGAATATACCAATATATCCAACAATTGTGACCCCAAGACTTACCTAGCAAGAGCCCATGAAAAGTGACGAAATCTTGTATGACTGAGTTAGATAAGGACCTATCCCCATCAATCCTTAATTACTAAGGTAGAGAACCTTCGTAATGGATGGAGATTTTTGACATATAGGCATCAAAGACCATGGTTTGTTTCATATTTACTATATAACTAATCAGGTACAGTAGTACTATTATCTCCAACCAAAAACTTCACAACTGACAAGAATTTTAAGTCACGACTCTAAGGGTGCGTTTGGCCTAGCTTTTTTTAGCTTTAAAGCTACTTCAGAAGGAGAAGCTAGAAATTACAGCTTTGAAATTAAAAGCTGAAGCTGTTTGGATAGTCAGCTTTTTTTTAACTTTAAAGCTACTTTTAAGCTAGAAGTTGTTTGGCATATATCAATTAAAAGCTACTTTTATACATCATCTTCACCAAATCCCTAATCCCTAATCCCTAATCCCTAATCTCCACCAAATCCCTAATCCCTAATCCCTAATTCCTTATCCTCCTCAAGTGATTCCATTCGAACTACGATTCCAGATCCATGAAAACAAAAACAAAAAATGCTACCAGAATATGAATGTAAGAGATAATGAAAGCAACATCGACATTATTGAGATTTGAGAACATACAGTCTTTATTCTTTGATACTTGAGAAACAGAACAGAAATAAAACCATGGAGGATTAGGAATTAGGGGATGGGTTCTGATGACGATGACCATGGAGGATTAGGAATTAGGGGATGGGTTCTGATGACGATGACCATGGAGGATTAGGAATTAGGGGATGGGTTCGGTGGCCTTTGTGGTGGCGATGGGTTCTGATGATGATGGAGGAAGAAGAAGGGGATAGTTGGGTTTTGATCTGTTTTTTTCTTTGTTGGTTTTGATCTAGAAGCTAGAAGCTAGAAGTAGGTTTTGGGAGCTTCTTTTAGAGCTCTTTTTCTTCATAAAAAAAGCTACTTTTTTTTGTAGAGCTTTTCAAAATGTGTGTTTGGCCCAGCTTCTAAAGGAGAAGCTAAGCTAATTTTAAGCTGGGCCAAACACTACCTAAGTCCTGGATGACTTTCAGTCTAGTTAAACTCATATATGACTCTCTCGAAGCTAATTCAAGTTTCATATCCATGCAATATCATAACTAATCTGCTAAAGAAAAAATCAACAAAATGAAAGAACCCGGAGGATTGCATGTTTCCAGATTTTCCTAAGTGACTTGTCAGCCGAGGAGTTCAGGTACAGGATAGCATTTGGTACACGGCTAATGTGTAAAGAGATCCGCCATTCTCTTGTGGATTGCTTGGTTAAGAACATAGTTTTAAAAGGAATGTGGGTGGGGTTACGTACCCATCTAAATCCATGTGATTTGTGGAATATCACGAAACTCCCATTAAAAAAAAGGATAACTCGAAAAAATAGAATTAAAAAATACAGCAATAAAATGGATCCTGAAATGCAATATATTATACCAAACATGTTAATCCCACATTCCTGTTAAAACTCACTTGAGCTTGTCCAACTTCCACTTCCAAACTCATCTGTCTCCTACTTCCTCAACTTTCCTTAACTTGTTAACCAGTTTGGAGCTTTGTCATGGCATGTGAAATTCTAGATGGACTTACCATAGCCATCACCTGAAAGAAAGCAAATTACCGAATAATATCTCAATATCCCTACTGTATATTGATTATTAACTTAAACTTCTTATAATTGTCTTTTGAGTAAACCCAGTCTACCAAATTACCGAATAATATCTCAAAATTTCTCAAGAGCATTCTCACAAACACCTTGTGTGCCTATGTGCCTCCTTAAATAAGCAGAAAATCAATAAAATATTTTGACCCCTGTTTATTTATTTATTATTTATATGCATCAAATTACTAATCCTAGACAACCTGAGGATATCAACAAACAAAAGAAAAAATCAGAAAAAATAAAAATAAACGAAAAGGGAATTTTCCTCCACTAACAACAATCTTATCTTTCCTCTAATTTTTATTGTAATTGTAGGATTTTCTTATTATAGTACCTTTCATGTAATTATTAGCCCTAATTTTCAGCAGTAACAAGATGAATGTTCTTATTAGCCCTAATTTCGTCCCTTCATTTAATTGAAACAAAACTGACTTGAAAATAGCGATGGAAACCCTAGGTCTGAGATGATCCGTACTTGGTTCTTGAATTCTGATCTGAGAGGATTTTGGGGAAGATGGCGATGGCGAAGGTGGTCGGGAGCATGGCGACGTGGGGTCACGGCGTTGCAGGGCGGCAATCGATGACGGCGGAGGACGGAGACGACGACGGTGTGCGAGAGCGATGACAAAGACGACAAGGGTCTTCTTGATCGATCGGTGCGAAATCGAAGAGCGGAAGAGATAGAGGGGGAAGTGCAAAACCTGAAAGAGAGAGAGGAAGAAGTGGGCAATAATCAGGGGTGTGGGGTTTATTAGATAGGATATCCCCGGTGTTTTAAAGCGCCGAGGTTTGAGAATAGCCTGGCGTATATTAACCAACGCCGGGGGTTTCTTTGGACCCGCTGGCGTTTTTATAAAAGCGCCGGGGTTGTTTCGCCGGGTATTCCAATATCTTCTGTAGTGCAAAGATATGTATGACGTTTCGTATTTTAGATGAAGCCGAGAATTTTAATACAGCATATGCTAGATGTGTCGGTTTCACATTGCGTAAGGGTGGGAATAAATACAAGTGTACCGATTTAGTTGATAAATCATATGTATGTAATAAAGCGGGGGAGTCACCGAGTCAGCTTAATGATACTAGACGGGGAACTACTTTTAGAACGGGTTGCAATGCTTTTCTTCATGTTAAACTAAACGAACACAGTAATACATGGTGTCACGCCCCGCTTCCCAAAAATACGGAATACGAGTACATGACATTGGCCCAGCGAATGACGAACGTCACCCATAAGCTGTTTATCTGATAACTCAACAATATAATCAATACAGAATAATTGCACAGACAATAATAATAATATCATGAACAATAATACTTGGAATAAACAATATGAGATAACCAAATACAATAAACCAACGTTTGGAAACAATAACAAAATTCGGGTCATAAGCCACAAATAGATAATAAGTCTCAATACATTAAGTTTGATAAAACAATAAGCAATTAAAAGCATTAAGTCTTCAGAATATTTGTTCTCCAATCCCAGCAGGTAATTCTTCTTCATTACCTGTGAACACTTCATCTAAAAAGAGGAAAAAATTTATCCTTAGAGCAAGTCGTGAATAGCAAGCAGAGAAAGCAAGGAACAATGGAATAATGGTATAACAATGAATTCAAAAGATCAATAGGAATCAATAACATGGCACGATAACAATAATCAATATCATGATAATCGGTGCAATGGTGTAACGACGATTCAATATTCGGTAACAATATTCAACGGTCAATAACAATAACACTTAGTCAATATTCGATATCAATATGAACAATGATGAACAATATGCAGTGTTGATGTCGTATCAATTCTTAAGTCTATTAATCATTTTAATCCTAACTAATGCACGCACTACTGCATTCCATACTACAGGTTTGATGCATACAATCAATTTCGTTTAGACTAAGTGGTGAATTCTATAGATCATGTGTCAGTACGATAATCACTGATACGATAATAATATTGTTGCATGATTCATTATAATGATACACTGATACATTGATTCATTGATTCACGAATTCACGGGTTTACGAGTTCACGGGTTCACGAGTTTATGAGTTCAGGACACGAAAGATTGGGGTGCCATAGTCAGCGCTTCACAATCAATCGATAAACATTGTCCGACACAGTCACTATATTATTCACTGCTCAAGACATTCCCTTAAACTCCGGCTTGTTAATTATTTTATTAATGCAATAATACGATATGCAATTCGAGACATTGGATGAACAATAGTGACAATAGATGAACAATTAGATGATAACATGGATATGACGATTAGAATGATGACAATAAGTCACTAGGATCATGCAATTAATGCAACATACACACTTTAATTCATGAAATACTACGATATAAAATAATTAATCTATTAAAAACTAAAAAGTGAAATTCTGGAAAGCAAGAAGAGTCTGTACTAAAATGCAGTTTTCCGCTGTTTCAGAAATCAAAAACTGAATCCGTAAGAAATTCTAGAAACTAGACTTTCACACAGTTCCAACACATATTTATAGTTCAGATTCCGACAACAGTAGCTAGGTCAATCACCTCATTCATTACATGATTCATGTTCAGGCAGAATTTCGACATCAAGTTAATTTAAGCTTAGAAATAGTAAAAACTCAATATTAAATTCAATTAAAAATAATTTCTGAGCTCCTAAACATGTTAAGCAGCGATCTGGAAATTTTCAGAGTAAAATTTTAAATTTTGATTAGCCTTTTAACAGTTTAAACATCCAATATACAAGAATCTGAACATCTGAAAATAAAAACATAGCTGTAGTAAAATGGGCATAACTTTTGCTACACAACTCGGAATTTAGAAATTCAAGATGTTCTGGAAACTAGAAAGATAAAGATACAATTTTTATTTAGAAAGCTATTCATTTTAAGATCATTTACTGGGTCAAAAGTAGAAAACAAAACACAGCCAGCAAGCAACATACAGGTTTTGGGATATTTTCATAAAACAAATTAATTAACATGATGGGTATCAAGTCCACTAGTCGATAAACTTCTCAATCAGCATGAATGGTATAAAAACATGGTAAATAAGATTAAGAACATATACATACATCAATTTATCATCAACCAACCATCAATCGATCAAACAACATACAACCTCTCAATTCTCTCTAAACTAATTTATTTGTGTGACAATTATTTGAACAACCCTATTATCAATTCTATATACACACATAAAAGATTCAATCTTTGGAGCCAAAAGTAGCACGATATCAAGTAAATTGGGGTTAGCTCGTGTATATACCCAACAAAAGATATGAACAATGTATAATACAATAAACAATAGGATCTACTTGCAAGAGTTTCAACAAAACATAAATTTGATACAATTAACAGTTCAAGAGGACAGTAACTTAACTTATAAACGATGAAAAAAATACTAAGAATAACGGGATAAGGATCCCGAAGCAACGAACCCACGTACTAACTTAAATTGCACATGTATAATATGTGCACAAAAGAGGAACAAAGCATCAACAGCAACAATAGAGGACAGCGAAAGCAACAGGGAAAGGGGTCTGGCTAGTGTGGACGGCGGCGGTGGGGCGCCGAGCGGCGAAGGTGGCGGCGTGGGTCTACGACGAAACGTCGGGTGGCAGTGCTTGGGGCTTGGCTGCTCTTATTGACAAAAAGAGGAAACACAGCAGCGAAAGCAAAGGGGAAAGGGGGGTTTCTTGGTGGGCTGAGTGGGAGGTGACGGGGGAGGGAGGTTGGTCGCTGGAGATGGGGGCAGCTCAACCGAGGGTTTCGCTTGAAGGGGTGGCAATGGGGTGGTCGGAGTTGGCTGGGGAAGACAGCACAACAATGGGTTCTGAGAATTTGGGCTGGAAATCAAGACGGGGAGAGAGAAATAGAGAGGAGAGAGAATAGGAGAGAAAATAGACAAGTCTGGGGTTTTAATTTGTGCAATTTTTAGGATCTGTACTAGGGTTGTATTATAGGGTACAATTAGGGTGTTGGGTTAGTGGTTTAGGATTCAATAATAGCGGTTTTGGGTTGAGAACAAACTGCAATCGGGTTTTAGGGTTCAATAAAAGATAGATCTAAATCAATAGGATTAAAATAAAATACTCGCAATTAAATAAAAGAAAAATATGATCAACAAAAGAACAGTTCATTAAGAAGAACATAAAGTTTCTTGGACAAAAATTTAAATCCAAATAAATAAATAAATAAATAATACAAATGAATAAAATATAAATTGGGCTTGAAAAATAAATTAGATATCATCAAGAAAATTAGATCAAGTATAATAATAAAATAATTCAAAAGATGAACTTTAATGAGTAATCAAGAAATAACAATTAATTATTGAATCCTAATAATAATAAAATCATACAACAAAATAATTATTCGGTTTTAACAATTTTTATTAAAATAATCCAATAATAATAATATATTAGATTTTAGGCTCAAATATAAACAGTCGATCAATAAGAAATGGGAAGTGAGATTAAAATACACCATTATTCAAAATGAGTAAATTTTCGATTAGAAAACACTTCAATGCAAATCTGAAACGAATTTAGCACAAAATAATTTATAAAAACCAAATTGTAGAAAATACACGGAAAAATACTTATTGTTTGGAATGGGGGTTACACATGGGTTATTTATTCATTTAATGAATCACACAATCACGAATTCACTTCACACGGTAGAAGACATTTGTTGCCTCGAAACCGTAAGTTGACAAATGCCGATAAAAGAGCAATGGATCTACTTACCAAAGCTAATATCCCCATGTGCAAGCAAATATTTTTTCTTCGAAAGTGCTAATGGATGTCACGATAAAATAGGATTCACGGAAACTAAAGCTATAAATCTAAAGAGAGACTTGACAGAAGCTATGAAAGGACATGACGAGGAAATACTCATTGAGTTCTTCGAATTGAAAAAGCAGATTGATTCTTATTTTTTTATGAGTATTAATTAGATACCGATGGCCGATCGTCTCATTGTATTTGGGTGGATGGTACCGCTAGGATGAATTATGAAAATGGATTTGGGACTGTACATTACTTTGATGCCACATACAATACGAACCGATATGGAATGTTATTTATTTTATTTGTTGGAATCAACCATCATTGGCAATCAATATTCTTTGGGTGTGAGTTCATTCCAAATGAGAAGGTCTCTTCCTTTGAGCGGTTCTTTGAAGTGGTTAGGATCAATGGAGGGATGTACTCCGATCGACATCGTGACAGATGAGGATCGTGGGATCAGTATTGCAGTGAAGAAAATTTTTCCCTGAGACTGAGCATAGATATTCCATTTAGCATATTTTGGATAAGTTACAGCAGTAGGTGTGTATGTCGAATGATATCGATGAGTTTAGGGATAAATTGAAGAGTATCATATATAATGAAGAATATAAAAATGTTTTCAAAGAGAAGTGGAAATTATTACATTTGGAATACAAAGTTGAGAATGACAAATGGTTGAAGGATAAATTTGAGATTCATGAGAAATGGGCCCCGTCTATGCAAGAGAGTCATTTGGGCCGGCATGTTGAATAGCCAACGGAGCGAGTCTCTGCATTCTTCCTTGAAGCAACATACTCAAAGGAAGTACTCCTTACATGAGTTTTCCATCATCTTCGACCGAGTCTTAGCAAGGTAAAAATACGATGAACTTAAAGAAAATTATTGTAATCGTGAGAAAAGACTAAAATTGTAGACCAAATGGACTATGGAGGAACAAATGGCGCGAATCTACACATTGAAGATTTTCTACAAGTTCCAATATAAAGGGCAGAAGAGCTTGTTTTTTAATGTGACTTTCATTAGAGATATTGAAACACTGGATAGTGCAGGTTTCTTTGTGATTCATTGTGGAAATTCAAAACCGGGTTTTTTGGTACAATTCTGCAAACACCGTCAATTGGCTAAATGTCCTTGTTACATGTTTGAATTCATAGGCATTCCATGCAAACATATTTTTGCAGTTCTTCGGTTCATCCATCACACTACACTACCGAAGCAATATATTACGAGAAGATGGAACCGGGATAACATGCGAAGAAGCTCAACATTCGTTCACGATAGTACTAGTGACAATTTTGCTTCTCGCTATTGTGAATTGAGCCATCACTCAAAACAATTAGTCGATTTGGTTGTTCTTCCGAACAAAGTTACAAATACATGTTCTCCCACATGCTTATGGGTATTGAAGGCATTTCTCGTCTGCAACCTGGAAGAAGTGGACATCACGAAAGTAGTGCACAACCCGAGAGTGGTGGACATCATGCTGAAAGCAGTCGACATTCACATGTACTAGTGGGAGGCCCTTAACAGTGCATTACAAAGGGAAGGCTTAGAGGGAAGAGACTAAAGATGATAAGAGGGCAAATTCAGAAAAAACCTAGATGGTACAGAACATGCAGCGTACAAGTAATCGGACATGATTCAAGAAATTGTCCAAACAAATTTTCTAGGTAATATATCTATTTTTAGTTTAAAATTTTTGACTCACTCAATCTTGCAAGAGCTTTTTTGATTAACTTATTTCTGTTATTTATCTGCATGTGAAGAAGATTCATGTGGCGAAGAGAGTGCTTCGGAAGAAGATGATGATTCGCTGTGAGGTAAACTTCTTATTATTTATGTAAAATTCAAGTCGGAGTGTAACCCCCAATCCTGTAAATATATATTTTCTAAATATTTTCTGTATTTTGACTAATTATAAATTCATTTTGTTTTGAATTTGTTTCAGATATTTTATTAAAGCGTTTTCTAATCGAAAACTATATTCTGTTCGAATAATGGCATATTTTAATTTCTGTTCCTAATTGATTGGTTATTTGTATTTCTACTCAATTTAAATTTAAATGTATTATTGCTATTTGGGTTATTTTAATAAATGTATATTTTGTTATATATTCTTCTTCTTCTTATTATTATTATTATTATTATTATTATTATTATTATTATTATTATTATTATTATTATTATTGTTATTATTATCGTTATTGTTATTTTATCCTTGTGATTTTTACTATTATTATTATTATTATTATTATTATTATTATTATTATTATTATTATTATTCCTATTGTGTTTATTATTATTAGTATTATTTTTGTAAAGCCAATATATACTTATTTAATTGTATTTTATTATTTGATTTGATGTATGTTTATATGTATATTTTAAAAACCCTATAATGCTAACTATTTTTCTCATATTGGATCCATACCCATTACCCAAACCCATCTTAATACCCTATAAATACAAACCTAACCTACCCTAACCTTAAACCCTACCCCTATAACCCTAGCCGCCCCCAACCCTTCCCTGTACAGACCTCTCCCCTTCTCCATCTCCCGCTCCCTCCCTCCCTGTTTCCCTTTGAATCCAAACCGCCAACTCACCACCCGTCGCTCCTCCCGTCTTCTCCGACCACCACCTCGACCCTCGCCACCGCTCGTCATCACCCCAATCCTCAACTTCGTCTTTCCCTCGTCTTCGTCCTGAACCCCACTTCACCTTGAACCCATCCGCTCGTCGTCAACCTCGCACTCCCGCTCCTTCGACCCCCATTGCCCCGTCGAGCCGCATGTGCAGCGACTGTTGTCCACCTCTCCTCGTCGACCCTCTTCTACACCACCATCCCCTCATCCCATCATATTCCCGCCAACTGAACCCATCATCGCCATCGCCTCCGATTGCCACCTCCGCCTCCTTGACCACCGTCTTCGCCCTCTCCGCTACCCCCCGCAACTACTGAAGACCCCTCACCCCACATCGTCGTCATCCAGAGCTCGAACCCTACCTTCTTGTCCTATTTTGTTTCATCACAAAAACATAGCATGATGTTGCCACCATTTCCCTTGGTTGTTGCGTCGCTCCTCGACCGTCAATGCCCCACCGTCAGCACCCCCTCGAGTCACTGTGGGTGTCGCCAGTTGCTGTGAGTGCCACCCTATTGTTCCCCTCCTGCTATCCCTTCCTTCCTCTCTTCGTCGATTGCTGTGGAGAAGAAGGGGAGACTGATCGGTGTTTGGTGTTTTGGGATAGGGGATCAACTTGGTTGTTTGCTGTTTGAGAAGAAGGAGGGAGCAGATTGGAGTTGGTGTTGTTTGCTGTTTGTGTGGAAGGGTCACAGATCGCCGTTTGCTGTTTTGATCATGATCTTGATCTCGGCCGTTCGATCGATCTGGCTTTGCCGATCCTTGCTGTGTTATTTTGGGTTGTGCACATAGTGTGCACGTGCTTGTGTGATCCTGTGTTCGTGAATTCGTCCCCTGGGATTCTCATCCCGTTATTCTAAATATTCGAATTAACCGTCTAACAGGCAAGTCACCGTCCTCTTGAATTGTTAATTGTATCAAATTCAAGTTTTGTTGAAATTCTTACAAGTAGATCCTATTCGTTATCATATCGCTGTATTGATTATCTTCGTTGGGTCTATTGAGGGTTTACACGAGTTAACCCCAATATTCTTAACATCATGCCACTTTTGACTCTAAAGATTGGATCTTTCATGCATTCATGTAGAATTGATAATAGGGTTGACCGTATAATCATGACACAATTAATTATTGTAGAAACAACTATTAGTTTGTATGTTTGGTTGATTGTTTGTTGTTTGATCGATGATAATTTAGTGTATGCATATGAATTTTTTTTTATTTATCATGTTATTGCACCCATCATGTTGATTACACAATTTATTGACTAAAGAATCGATACCCATCATGTTTAAATTAATTTATTTTCAAGAAAATTACATAAAACCTATATATTGCTTGCTGACCTGTATGTTGACTGCTATTTTTGAACCAATAAATGATCTTAAAATGAATTTCTTTCTGAACAAGAATTGTAGCCTTATCTTTCTAGTTTCTAGAACATCTTGAATTTTTGAATTCCGAGTTGTGTAGCAAAAGTTATGCTTGTTTTACTACAGCTGTGTTTAATGTCCAGAATTGTAATTTCCAGGTTTTAATAGATTAATTGTTCCTATATTGTAGTCTTTCATGATTTAAAGTATGTATGTTGCATTGCATGATCCTAGTGTCTTATTGTCACCATTCTAATTGTCCAATTCAAGTTATCGTTCTATTGTTCCCTTATTGTTACTATTGTCTATCTAATGTCTCTAGATTGCATATTGTATTGTATTGTTGTATCGATAAAAAATGTTAACAAGCCAGGGTTTAAGGGTTGACCTAAGTAGTGGACAACATAGAGACTGTACTCGGAAGGAAGCTCGTGGTTTCCCTACAATTACTGAATGACTAAATGACTGAATAACTAGATAACTGTATAGTGTTCCATGGATACCGATACTGAATAACTGAATGACTAAATTACTGAATACTGAAAAGAATCGTTCATACCATTTTCCGAGTACATGAACTATAGAGCCCACCACTAAGTCTAAACGTAACTTATTTGTATGTAGCAACCATGTGGTAAATAGATGGGACGCATGGAGTGCTACATTAGTTAGAATTAAAATGATTAATAGACTTAAGAGTTGCACCACATTGACTGCATATTGTTCATCATTGTTCTATTGATATCGTATAGTGGCTAAGTGTTAGCGTTATTGATCATTGATTATTGTTACCAAATATTGAATCATTGCTTACAGCCATTGCATCGATTATCGTGATATTGATTATTGATTATCGTGCCATGTTATTGATTCCTATTGATCCATTGATTCATTGATATACCGTTATTCTATTGTTCCCTGCTTTCTCTACTTGTTGTCCATGACTTGCTCTAAGGATAATTTTTCTCATCTTTTTAGATGAAGTGTTTACATGTGTTGATGGAAAATTGCCTGATGGATTGGGAGAACAATATTGGTGAAAGGAATTGATAGCATCGCCACTGAATAAATTATTGTTTTGTCATGAAGGCTTAATTATTGGATTATTGTTATTTCTTTGTATAGTGGGCTTTTGACCCGAATATTTTTATTATTTTTTCCAGATGTTGGATTATTATTGTACTTGGATATTATATATTACTTTATTTCAAGTATTATTATTCATGAGATTATTATTATTGCCTGCACAATTTTTTGTATTGATTATTATTGCCGCTAAATCTGGTGTGGGGGCAAACAAATAGAATTTGTGGATTCTTTGGGATGTTGAATAGTCAAGCCTAAAACCTTTTCGCTGGAGTTTGACCGTGATCTCCCGCCGTTCACCTGCAAAAAGTGCAAAACACTGGGGTTGATTCCGGCGACGCACCCTCCAGTGCTCAAGTCAGTAATCAGAAAGATTATGAATGAGCTTTGATTGGCAAAAAATTGATTACCTCTTAACAGTGGGGGATGGGGGGTATTTATAGCCGCCTTAGGGACCAGTTTCGGGATAAGATCAAATCCCTACTTCCAAGTGAATGGATAGAAGTGAATTAGGGCCGTTGATTAGGTATAATCATAAACCCTAATTCTACCCAGCTGGATCGGGTTTCTTACGGGTTGAAATCCGCACCCAGTTGAGATGGATCCGTTTGTAGATTATTGGGCCTTTGGAAAAAAGACCCAGTACCCGCTTCAGACCCGTTTGTAGGTGAAATTACCATTTTACGCATGATCTTTAAGATTCGCGCCCGATTTGGACGGTTCCGATTTAACCCTATTTTTAGACATATCACGAGCCCCTCGCTCCCGAAGACTGAGTTTAATCAGTCTTTGAGGAGTAGTTTCACTGTTTTAATGGCTTGCGGAGTTGTATCGGAGTCCAAATAAGGGGTGTCGAATCTTTGTATGGGGTATTATGGTGATTTTCAGAGCTAATTGCATGCTCGAGTTTATTGTTGAGCTCTCCTGAACTTTTGGTGATTTTTCTTAATTTTTTTCTATTTTTCGGACCATTTATTTAAATTTGCAAAGCGGTAATTTATTGTTCGGGGGCCTTAATTAATTATTCTAAGTAATAATTATTTATCTAGGGGCTCAAAAATATTTTTCCAAATTTATAATTATTTTTTAGAATTTTTAATTAATTTTCTTGAATTTTAATCATTTTTTCGCAATTTTTAAATAAATAATTCGATTTTAATAAATAGAAATTAATTTTTTTAATTCGATTTATGACGCAGTGCAATCTGGGCCCTTCATTAGCATAAGGTGTGAATTTTGGGGAGATCTAATGCTTGTGGTTGCTTGAAGGAGTCCCTCTCTCCGTTCGGTGGTTTAGTTGCTTCGACGTCGTTGGCGACCCCTCTCAATCGCATATTATGAAGGAGGTCGAGGTCTAGGGAGGTTCGGCACCCTCTGCCGAAGAGCAGAGATACTTCGGCGAGGCCACAGGCACTGAGAGGGGGTCCGGCGAGCCTTTGCCGAATTCTGGAGTGGGTTTTTCCATGTTTGAGGGTCGGTGCCAAGATCGCTCGGCAAGGTGTGCCGAGGTCCGAGGGTGAGGATCTTTTCCTTGTTTGGGCGTCAGTGCCAAGAGCACTCGACAAGGCGTGTCGAGGTCTAAGGGTATTTTTTCTTTGTTTGGGCGTCGGTGCCAAGAGCGCTCGGCAAGGCGTGCTGAGGTCCAAGAGGATTTTTTCCTTGTTTGGGCATCGGTGCCAAGAGCGCTCGGCAAGGCGTGCCGAGGTCCAAGGGTATTTTTTCCTTGTTTGGGCGTCGGTGCCAAGAGCGCTCGGCAAGGCGTACCGAGGTCCAAGAGAGGATTTTCCCCTCGTTTGGGCGTCGGTGCCAAGAGCGCTCGGCAAGGTGTGTCGAGGTCCGAGGGTGAGGATTTTTTCCTCGTTTGGGCATCGATATCAAAAGTGCTCGGCAAGGCGTGCCGAGGTCCAAGGGTGAGGATTTTTTCCTCGTTTGGGCATCGGTGCCAAGAGCGCTCAGCAAGGTGTGGCGGGGTCCAAGAGTGAGGATTTTTTCCTCGTTTGGGCATCGGTGCCAAGAGCGCTCGGCAAGGTGTGCCGAGGTCTAAGGGTGAGGATTTTTCCCTCATTTGGGCGTCGGTGCCAAGAGTGCTCGGCAAGGTGGGTCGCGGTCCAAGAGTGAGGGTTTTTTCCTTATTTGGGCATCGGTGCTAAGAGTGCTCGGCAAGGTGTGCCGGGGTCCGAGGGTGAGGATCTTTTCCTCGTTTGGGCGTCGGTGCCAAGAGCGCTCGGCAAGGCGTGCCGTGGTCCAAGAGTGAGGATTTTTTCCTCGTTTGGGCATCGGTGCCAAGAGCGCTCGGCAAGGTGTGCCGAGGTCCAAGAATGAGAATTTTTCCTCTTTTGGTCGTCGGTGCCAAGAGCGCTTGGCAGGGTGGCCCGAGGTCTAAGAGAGGATTTTTTTCTCGTTTGGTCGTCGATGCCAAGAGTGCTCGGCAGGGTGGCCCGATGTCCAAGAGATGATTTTTTCCTCGTTTGGGCGTCGGTGCCAAGAGTGCTTGACAAGGCGTGCCGAGGTCCAAGAGAGGATTTTTTCCTTGTTTGGGCATCGGTGCCAAGAGCGCTCGACAAGGCGTGCCGAGGTCCAAGAGTGAGGATTTTTTCCTCGTTTGGGCATCGGTGCCAAGAGCGCTCGGCAAGGCATGCCGAGGTCCAAGAGTGAAGATTTTTTTCTCGTTTGGGCGTCGGTGCCGAGAGCGCTCGGCAAGGTGTGCCGAGGTCCAAGAGAGGATTTTTCCCTCGTTTGGGCGTACGGAGGTAGTGTCGAGCTACGCTTCGAACCTCTAACTCGCGAATTGTAAGAGAAGGCAGTTTCTTGTAGTGGAGAGCAGCCTTTTGAAGAACTACTTCAACTTTAAACGAACCATAAGAACCAAAGCTTAGCTCCTCCAAAGTACTCTCCTCCCATGTTTAGTCTAGTCGTAGAAACTTTGTTGGTTATCCAGCCAAGTGGTTCGGACCTTGAACACGTCGTTTGAAATGAGTTTCAACGGTTGTGGGAGCAGTTCCGAAAGGCGAACCACTTCTAGCTCGCTTAAGAGCGAGCCTGCGAAGCGGAATCGAGCCAAGTTTTGGACTCCGAACACGTCATTTGAGTGAGTTTCAACAGTTGTGGGAGAAGTTCTGAATGGCGAACCACTTCTAGCTCGCCTAAGAGCGAGCCTGCAAAGCGGAATCGAGCCAAGTTTTGGACTCCGAACACGTCGTTTGAGTTTCAACGGTTGTGGGAGCAATTCCGAATGGCGAAGCACTTCTAGCTCGCTTAAGAGCGAGCCTGCGAAGCGAAATCGAGCCAAGTTTTGGACTCCGAACACGTCGTTTGAGTAAGAGCAATTAAAGGCCTTAAACAAAGAGATACAAATAATTACAAGGGAAATATGGGAGAAAAGAAGTTCTTTACTGATAACTGCTAATCCTGCTTCTAAGTTGCAAGCCGTTATTACAATGAGAAAGTAAAGAAGCAAATACAAATAAAATAATAGGAATGGCTCGACATTTGAAGGTACTCGGAGAGGCATTCAGGCGCTCTCTTGGTACTTCAGTAAATGGTCGACATTCCAAGTTCTGGGTATCTCTCTGCCTTCAAGGTCCTTTAGACGATACGCTCCGGGACGGACTACCTTGGAAACTTTGTACGGTCCTTCCTAATTCGGAGCTAGCTTACTCTTTTGACTAGGGAGCGAGATAGCTAGCTTTCTAAGGACCAAGTCCCCTTCCTTGAGATCTGTGGGACGAACCCTTTTGTTGTAGGCCTGCTCAATCCTCCTCCGATAATTTTGCTGGCGAATAGAAGCTCTTTCACGGAGCTCATCAATCAGGTCCATGTTTGCTCGGAGTTCTCTGGCATTCTGCTATTATTCATAGGCTATAAGGCGAGGAGATGGCAGACCGACTTCCAAGGGGATCACAGCCTCGGACCCATAGGTGAGATTGAACGGCGACTCTCCTGTGGGGGTCCGTTTCGTAATGCGGTAGTTCCGCAATACGTTGGGGAGCTGTTCCGCCCATAAGCCTTTGGCCGACTTATCTAGCCTCTTCTTGATGCCGGAAAGAATCTGTCTGTTGGCATTCTCCACTTGACCATTGGATTGAGGATGGGAGACGGAGGAGAAACATTGCTGGATGCCGAGGTCTTCACATAAAGATCGAAAAGCTGCCCCTATAAACTGTGTTTCGTTGTCTGTTATGAGGACCCGAGGTACGCCGAATCTGCAGATTACATTTTTCCAGAAGAACTGCAGCACTTTGTTTTCTGTAATCTTAGCCAATGGCTCGGCCTCTATCCATTTAGAGAAGTAGTTGATTGCCACGACTAGGAACTTGAGCTGACCCGGAGCTGGTGGAAATGGACTTAGCAAGTCCATCCCCCACATTGCGAAGGAAATCGGACTCGAGAGTGATGTGAGTTGTGTTTGGGGTAGACGGCGAATGTTGGAGAACTGCTGACAAGGGCTGCATCGCCGAACATGTTGCTCGGCGTCTCGGAGTAGGGTAGGCCAAAAATACCCATAGTTCAACACTTTCCTGGCGAGGGACCTCGACCCTGAATGGCTCCACCTACACCTTCATGGAGTTCTTACAAGGCATAAGCGGCTTCTTCTGGGGAGAGGCATCTCAAGTACGGTCTGCCATCTACTTGGGTGTAGGAGCGTTTGTACAAGATTCCTTCAACAAGGGTGTACCGCTCCGCTCTCGTTCGGACTCGACGAGTTTCTTTAAGGTCTCCGGAAATGAGCCCATCCCTGAGGAATTCTATCAAACGTTTCATCCAGTTATCCTGAAGTTGGACGGGCAGCGACTCCATCGAGTCAGGGGCTTCTTCTTCTATGCTTGGTCTTAGGAGCACTTCAATCAGGACGGTCTGCTCGAGACCTTGAAGGGAGGAGGAGGCCAATTTGGAGAGGGCATCTGCTTGGAAATTTTCTTCTCTAGGGATCCGCTGGATCAGCGCCTCTTCGAATGAAGCCATGAGACTTTGGACTTTGGCTAGGTACTTAGCCATTCGGTCGTCTCGGACTTCGTACTCTCCTAAGACTTGATTCACCACCAGCTGCGAATCACTGAATATTCGGAGACGTCGTGCCCCTGCCTTGCGAGCCATACCGAGGCTGGCTATAAGGGCTTCATACTCCGCTTCGTTGTTGGAGGCCTTAAAGTTGATGCAGAGGGAGTATTGGAGAACAAAGTCATCTGGGCCTGCCAGAATGACCCCGGCTCCGCTCCCTTTGGTGCAAGAGGACCCGTCTACGTATACTGTCCAGATGGGAGGCCCGTTCGCTGCTTGACTTACCTCTGGAATGGTGCTGTCAACAATAAGTTCAGCTAAGGCTTGAGCCTTG
Organism: Hemerocallis citrina; assembly: GCA_017893485.1. NCBI lineage: Eukaryota > Viridiplantae > Streptophyta > Magnoliopsida > Asparagales > Asphodelaceae > Hemerocallis > Hemerocallis citrina. The sequence goes on along the minus strand of CM030361.1, from coordinate 225,327,406 downwards.
ATTGTGGTCCGAGGTTGGTAAGATATGTCATGCTGACTCAGCTCGATCGTCCATTTCATCAGACAGCCTGAGGTCTCGGGTTTGTGTAGAACTTGCTTAAGCGGCTGGTCGGTTAGACCGACCATCGAGTGGGATTGAAATTAAGGGCGGAGCTTTCTGGCTACCATAACCAAGGCGTATGCTATCTTCTCCAATCTTGGATAGCGGAGCTCGGCATCCCGAAATACCTTGCTCACGTAATAGATAGGCTTCTGAGCCTTGTCTTCCTCCCTCACTAGTACAGCGCTGAGGGTTTGCTCGGAGGTAGCTAGGTAGAGGTAGAGTGTTTCCCCGGGGATAGGCTTACCGAGGAGAGGGGGATTGACCAAATAGGCCTTTAGCTGATCGAACGATTCTTGTTGCTGTTGGCCCCATTCGAAGACCTTAGCCCCCCTGAGGGCCTTGAAGAAAGGAAGACACTTTTCTCCTAACTTGGACAGGAAGCACCCTATGGCCGCGAGGCGCCCCGTGAGCTTCTGAACCTCTTTCACACTTGTAGGGGGTGCCATGTCCATTATGGCTTTGATCTTCTCGTGGTTGGCCTCGATTCCTCTTTGGCTGACCATGAAGCCTAGGAACTTTCCCGACGAGACTCCGAATGCACACTTTTTCGGGTTGAGCCTCATATCATGCTTCCCTAACACATCGAATTCTTGGAGATCGGCAATATGGTCGGCCCCATGGATGCTTTTAACTAGCATATCATCAACATACACTTCCATGTTGAGGCCAATCTGGTTCCGGAAGACCTTATTGACTAGGCACTGGTAGGTGGCACCGGCATTTTTTAGCCCTGAAGGGTATTACCTGTAGCAATAGAGCCCTTGATCGGTGGCGAAGGAGGTCTTTGGGATATCTGGGGGGAACATTCTAATTTGATTGTATCTGGAGAAGGCATCTATAAAGCTCAGCAACTCATGGCCCGAAGTAGCGTCGATCAGGGTGTCGATGCTGGGGAGAGGGAAATGATCCTTTGGGCATGCTTTGTTCAGGTCCGTGAAGTCGATGCAAATTCTCCAGCTCCCGTTGGCCTTCTTAACCATAACAACATTGGAGAGCCATTCGGGATAGTTGACTTCTTGTATGAATCAGGCCTTGAGGAGCTTGTCCACTTCTTTCTTTATAGCTTGCTGCCGCTCAGGGGCGAATTTGTGCCTTTTCTATTGGACCGGTTTGGACTCCGGAGCAACGCTTAGGTGGTGGACGAGGAGCTCCTCGGAAATTCCTGGCATATCGGCAACCGACCAGGCAAAGAGGTTGTAGCGCCCCGAATTTCTAATATGATATTTTAGAAAATACGTGGTACAATCCCAGCATCAACTTCAATGTAACATTAAACAAAACCAACTCCACTAAAATTTTCAACTTTTATTACAACAATCTCTTACATAGCACAGCGGAATTTAAAAACATCTCAATTTACAAACTCTTTCTTTTATTTACAACACAGTCTTTTTACAACACTGCTTTACAAATTTACACAAAACTCTATTAAATCAATTTATCTCAAAACTAACTCAAGCATCCACACCTCCAAACTCTAAGCAACAACCTGCAACACATGAGGCTAGAGATGATCCCTAACCCCCAACACTAAAGGGGTCAGCCATAAATGGTGTGAGTGACATAAAAGTAAACAAACAACATAAATAAACATTAAGCAAGGATTCTTAAACAACATGTAATAAACCAAAATACATAAAATATGAAGTAGCAAGAAATGTAAACAACAAGTGATACTAAACTAAGTGTCAAGTGTAGAAAATAGGAAAACCACATGCATAAAACCGAGTCAAGAAACACAAATTCTATATGCGGACTCTTTAATGCGTACTTGTCGAAGTCTATGTATCGCACTCTACATAGGTTCGGTGCAAGCCCTTAACGTCTTCACTTCAGAGGGTTCAATCCCCCGCTATGCAACTAACCTTATCACGATGACTACTACGAGATAAAGATAAACTGTGAGTATTAGCCCATGCCCCGATAATTCCGGAGATAGATCCCACACCTCAGGTATTTTACCTGGATAATTCCGGAGATCATCCCACACCGAAATCAATGGCCTCATCACACGAATATCACATGTGCATCGCCTCGACTCCGATAATTTTGGAGATCAATCCCATACCACAAGTAATTATCGTGATAATTCCGGAGATAAATCCCACACCACAAGTAATCTACCGTGATAATTCCGGAGATATATCCCACACTACAAGTAATCTACTGTGATAATTCCGGAGATTAAATCCCACACCGAAAGCCATACTGAGGTACTTGACCCATGTTCCCGTTCATCATATCACCACTAGTGCATGTCCTTATTGTTTTTGGGTTACTTAATTACACAACGAATCTCCTAGAGTTGGTGTACCCTACCGGACTTAACTCAAAACTGAACAGCTAAAATGCCTCAACAGGCCTCAACAAAATAACTCAACGCCGGTATACTAGGGTCACACACATCCTCTAGAGACTCAAACTCAAATGTCTAAACCAACTTTCCACCATAAATAGCTCAACTGGATATCTTAAAATCATATGCTTAACAGAAGACAAAGTATAGACTAAAATATTTAAAGACTAATCATTCGGAAGAACATTCAAGTTTATGAAAACTCATCAGTACCAGTCGACTTATTACTGTAGTAAGTCGACTGTCCAGAGGGAAAAATATCCATGATTCTAAGAAAATAAGTTAAGTAACATAAGTCGACTTAAAAAGCCATCAGTCGACTTACCCGAGGTAAATTCCAGTAACTTCAAAAATATTCTAAGTATTATAAGTCGACTTAAGGGGTCATAGGTCGACTGTCCGATAAAGAAACTGCAATAACTTTACAAAATAGTTCTAAGTACACCAGTCGACTGAACAAGGGTCTAAGTCGACTGTCCAGAATGGATTTTCAAGAAAACTAAAGATACAGTAGCTGGGTCGTGCCAGTCGACTGATAGGTCTGCCAGTCGACTGTCGGTCTATAGTCTGCATAGTTTTGGTTGTTCATGATAATCAAAATTAGAGTTTACCAAAAGAAATCATTGTCTACTAAAATAATTTGTATTTCAATAAAAATGAACGTCTCAAAGTATTCTCAGATCGGATACATTACTCAAAACATCCAATATCTCAAAACTCAAGTTCTCATGTTCTAAATTCCTAATTCTTCCATTAGGATTTCTCAATACTGAATTTCTTTCACAACTCATAACCAAGATCTGATTTGTAAACACAAGATCCAGATGCTCACCCATCCAATCATAACCATACTCAAATCTTAAACGTGCTTTCTAGCAATACAATTTTATGAACCAAGATCTACTCAACATTCTTAGATTTCACATATATGGTACAAACAACAACCTTTGCATCGTTCTCATGCAAAATACTAAATAACATACATGCCAAACAAACAACACAACAATCATTCACATAAATCAAACCACAAAACAAATTTCGTATTACTCACAAAACAAAATAAAATAAAACAATCACTCACATAAAGCAAACAACAAAACAAAGTTCATGTCACTCACCTTAAATGAAGAAATCCCTTGACAAGAAGTCCCTTCCTTTGTGAGATACAAAATCCTCTCCCAAGTTCTCCAATAAAATAATAAAGCTTTATGTTTTTGCAGCAAAAGACGACTGCGAATTTCCCTTTAAATATCCGGGAAGGAGTTTAGGGTTTTACCCACTTTGCAAAATAATCCCTTCAAAATACAACTTTATATATATAGCTCTATTCTTGGAAATTCAATAAAATTCATTTAAATTAGGATTTAACAGTAAAATATAATCCTAAATCTCAACCGGTACTGTTCAAAACGTCCAGAAAGTACATTTTACATTTTAACCCCTAAAAATGACAAATTTGCAAAAAGGTCATTCTTTTCTCAAATTTTGCAAATAGTTCCAATTAATTTCAGAAAAATCTGGAAAAATGCTAAATAAATCCCAAATATTAAATAATGATTTTTCATGAAGAAAACTTGACTTTCAAGCTTCTCAAGAAAATATTTGCACGTGTCTTGCACGTGTAAAAAGATAAATTTTTCTGAAAATATTCATAAATTCTCCAAAAATCATTTTAGTTATCTATAAACCTTTAAAAATAATATTTTAAAAAATACAGGGTTCTACAGAGGTCAAGGTTCTTCCTAATGCATTGAACTATGTCGGAACATAGGGCAGATGGGAGGGTCTTGCTGATAAAGAACTTGTGGTTCGGATCTTGCTCGGAAAAGAGCACTTCCTCCAGCTCATCCACCGGTTCGGACATAGGTTGGGCATTCCCCTGGGAGATCTCAAGGGTCTTGAGGGAGAGGACAGGACCCTCGGTGGAGGTCATGTACCACTTGCGGGCCATCTCTTGACTACCTCTTACTTCCCCTACACCTGACTTGGTGGGGAACTTCATTTTCAGATGATAAGCCGACCGGACGGCCTCTAAAGTAGCTCGGCCGGGTCGGCCTAGAATCACATTGTAAGCAGCTGGGATGTCGATGACCATGAAATCCATTGGCTCCGTCCGGGTAGTCAGAGTTTTGCCAGCGGTTACGTCGAGGGTGATCACCCCTTCGATAGTCACTGGCACTCCCGTGAACCCATAGAGCATGTAGCCGGCGGGCTTGAGCCTGTCCTGTGATAACTTGAGTCCTCGGAAAGTCGCCAGAAAGAGGATGTTAACGGAGCTACCATTGTCCACCAGAATCCTCTCCACTTTAAAATTTGCCATATGAAGGTTGATCACTAGTGCGTCACAATGGGGGTTCAGACTTCCTCCAGGTCTTCATCTGAGAAAGTGACCAGAACTCCGAGGCCTTTGGGAGGGGGTATGCCATGAACCGAATTGATTTCTTGTATGAAAGCCTTCCGGGAAGAGTTGGAGGTTCCTCCCATGGGACCTCCATGAATGAGATCCAAGATGTGTTCCTCTTCAAACTCGGGAGTCTCGTCGCGCCTTTCGGGATGCTTGTTAGCCCCCCTGGGGGGAGGAGGAAGATCAACTCGGTCCTTTCTCACAAACTTAGACAGCTGCCCTCTCTGGATGAGGGCCTCAATTTCATTCTTCAGGGCCCGACAGTCGTTGGTGTCGTGGCCGTGGTCTCGATGATATCGGTACCACTTTTCCTTGTCCCTCTTCTTACCGGGGGTATTCATCTTCGGAGCAGGAGGTAGAACTCCTTCCTTCTCAACCTCCATGAGAATGATAGAAATGTTGGCGTTAAGAGGGGTAAACTTCTCAAATCTGGGAGGGGGCAGCGCTGGCCCCCGTTGTCCTTCTGGAGCTTTTTAGCTCCCTTTTCTTTAGCTGCCTTTTTCTTGGTTCCGGAGGAAGACCCCTCAAAAGTGGGGTGATGTTCAGCTTCCTCATCCGGGATATACTTCTCGCTTCTGAGAAGAAGGTCGAAGAATTTTTGCGAGGGCTTCTTGGCTAGGAAGGACCGAAGACTTGAGTTGAGGACGTTTGACTAGAAGGCTGCAGCGGCGACCGATTGGTCGAGTAAGGCAATGGACCTAGCTTCCGCGGTAAACTGCTTTACATAATCTCTCAGCTTCTCACCCTTCTTCTGACTGAGGTAGAGCAGCGAAATACTAGTCTTCTCGGTACGGCGGCTACTCACGAAGTGGGAGACGAAGAGGGTCTCAAATTGTTTAAAGGAGAATATGGAGGATGGGGCAAGACGAGAGTACCATTCTCGGGCTGGACCCTTGAGAGTAGCTGGGAAGGTTTTACACAGTAGAGCATCAGAAGCTTGGTGGATCAACATGAGGGTCTTGAAGCTTTCGATGTGGTCCACGGGGTTTGACTCCCCAAAGTAAGTCTCAAACTACGGGGGCTTGAAGCCTATTGGAACGGGCGCCTCCATGATCGTTCGAGAGAAGGGGGGTTGACTTGGACGGAGGGTCCTTCCTCTTAGCTCTTTCTCTTTATCTAGTTGGCCGAGGCGCCTCTCCATCTTATGGAGAAGGCAGTAGACCGCATCGTCCCTTCGACGGTAGCCAAGCGAGTCTCTGGACTCGTCTTCGTAAGAAGAGGAGCACAGAGTTCGACGATGGTAGCTAGGGGAATGACGAGGACTGTGATGACGGTGACTCGGAGCTTGAGGAGGGGTTAGGGACCGATGGCGAGGACTTTGGACTGGAGGAGAAGCGGGGACCCTCTGAGCATTGTTGTTGTTCGACCGGAGGTTGAGGGCCTGCAGGATTGTAGCCTGGAACTCTTAGAATTCGGCTCGGATGATAGGTCTGTTATCGTCCCTCGGGGGTTGCCGACCAGCAGGAGAACGATGTCTTCTTCGATGGTACTCAGGGGACTCTCTCCGCCCCCTGTGAGAAGGGGACCTCATGTGGTCGCGGCGACGAGGAGATCGCTCATTTGGACATTCCGGACGGGAGGCTCCCTCATGGGCCCGCCTTTCATCCAAACGGTGGCGAAAGTCCTCTTCTTTCTACCAGTTGAGGAGGGTATTGTGGAGGTCTTTGGAAGGCCGGGGTTGTGAGATGCCATTGAATCGGTAGAAGGGTTGTGTACGGAGATGCGGTCACGATGAGGAGGTTGCTTCTAAGGGTTGGGGCGAGAGGCCCCTGTGCCGGCATTCTGGGGCCCGAGCGGAGTCCTTTGGGATTGAAGGTTCTGAAGAGGAGGTTGCTCCTACTGCAGGGGCTGATCAGGCTGAGGAGGGAGTTGCCCCTGCTGCTGGACGGTTTGGAGGGGAGCCTCCTGTTGTGGTTGAGGAGGAGTTGGTCCACGGTAGGACCCTTGGGATATCAGTTTTCAGGGAGGCATGGCTGGAGGTGAGATTAACCAAAGGAAGAGGAAGGATTGCTATTCGTGGGTTCCCACAGATGGTGCCAATCTGTTACCGCTAAATCTGGTGTGGGGGCAAACAGATAGAATTTGTGGATTCTTTGGGATGTTGAATAGTCAAACCTGAACTTTCCACCGGAGTTTGACCGTGATCTCCCGCCGTTCACCTACAAAAAGTGCGAAACACCGGGGTTGATCCCGGCGATGCACCCTCCGACGCTCAAGTCAGTAATCAGAAAGATTATGAATGAGCTTTTACTGGCAAAAGATTGATTACCTGTTAACAGTGGGGGATGGGGGGTATTTATAGCCGCCTTAAGGGACCAGTTTCGAGATAAGATCAAATCCCTACTTTCCAGTGGATGGATAGAGTGAATCAGGGCCGTTGATTAGGTATAATATAAACCCTAATTCTACCCAACTGGACCGGGTTTCTTGCGGGTTGAAACCTGCGCCCAGTTGAGATGGATCCGTTCGTGGGTTATTGGGCCTTTGGAAAAAAGACCCAGTAGCCGCTTCGACCCATTTGTACGTGAAATTACCATTTTACCCCTGATCTTTAAGATTTGTGCCCGATTTGGACGGTTCCGATTTAACCCTATTTTTAGCCATATCAATTATATTGTTGAGTTGATCGGATAAACAGCTTATGGATGACGTTAGTCATTCGCTGGACCAATGTTACGTACTCGTCCTCCGTATTTTTGGGAAGCGGGGCGTGACACGAAGACCTTTATTACTTTTATTATTTGATGATGTAGGTTTAATATTTTCGTTGTTTAATGTTGTAGGTATTTAATTGGAACATGATCATGGTGAAGGAACACGTTTCTCTTTGAAAAGATTTATATTTATGAATGTGTATATTTGCTCATGTAAACATATTTTTAAAACGGTGCTTAGTTGAGGAATGTGATTGTAATTTTGTGTATGTAATATCTATTTTGTGTATGTTATTATTATTATTGATGAAGATGGATGAGATAAGGATGTAAGAGATGGATAAGAATGGTAAGATGAATGAGTGCAGCTAACAACTGTTGTTGTGTGTTATTGTTTTTATTGTTGTATATGTGTGAAGCAGCTGCTGTGTTCTTGGTTTATATATATATATATATATATTTTAACATAACTTAACCCGTTATTGGTGACAACGGGTTAAGCACACTAAACCCATTATCGCCAATAGCGGGTTAAGTATAAACATTTTAATAGAACTTGAGAATCTTGGAACATATTGATTTCAAATCTACAAATTCTTCTTCAACATAACCCGTTGTTGGCGACAACAGGTTAAGCTCATAAAGGGTTAGGTATAAAGATTTTAACAGAACTTGAGAATATTGGATTTAAAATCTATTAATTCTTCTTCTACCTACCCGTTGTTGGCGACAACGGGTTAAGTGAAATAAACCTTTCATCTCCAAATGACGTGTTACTTTGGAGATGTTTTTGAACTTTTTTTTAAAATATTATTTATTTATTTATTTATTTTATTTTTTTTAAAAATATATTATTAAGTTTTTAGGGTTGTTTAAGTAGTATTGTGAAAAGATGTTTTTTAGGTTTTTTTAATTACAAAATGTGATTATATATCTTAGAAATGACATGAACACATCTATTGGGTTCATGTAAATTCCAAGGTAAAACTCTGTTAAAGAGAGCAAGAGTTTTTTAACATCCTTTTTTTTATAGATTATAACCTAACTTAGTATTCACAATAGCGGATTCCTCACACTTAACCCGTTATCTTCAGGGTTAAGTATGAAGATTTTAACAGAACTTGAGATTGTTGGATTATGTTGGATTAAATAACCCTAACCCTTAACCCTCTAACCCTAACCCTAGCCATAACCATAACCCTAACCCTTACGTGCAGGATTATGTTGGATTTGATAACCACACAAAAAAAAGTACCGCAAAATAAAAAAACCCACAAAATTATATTTTTTAAAAATATTTATGGAGATTTTAAAAGAATAAAATAAAATGGGAAGTGCAACGCTTAAAATTCTTTACCCTAACCCGCTATTGGAGATGGCTAGCTAGATTGAATGTTTCAAAGAGAAATTTTGAAATAATCTATCATAATTTTTTTATTTTTTATATTTTTTGGGAACCAATCCTAATGAGATTTAAAATCAAAAATAATTTTTTATTTAGGGTTTTTTTCATTTTTTTTTAAAAAAAGTGTGTCATAATAATTTTTTATGAGTTTTAAATTCAAAAAACGTAAAGCATTAATAATAGTTTTATTTATTTTCCAAAGTTTAATAAACATTTATAGATAAGAAACTCCTTAGGTTCTAACCCTCACTATAACTCTAACCCTCTAACCCTACCCCTATCTCTAACCCTACCTATAACCCTAGCCTTAACCATAACCATATGCCTAACCCTAACCCTTACACTTTAACTCTCTAACTTTTAAACCTAAATCAATTTAATAAGGAGAATGATGGCAAATTCCATGTAAATATTATATATTCAAGAAAATTTATATGGAGACCTCAATAAGTATGGAGATTAAAAAAAAAAAAAAGAAGTTCAGGTCTTCCAATATGACAAACCTAATCCGTTATTGGAAATTCCATGTAAATAATAATTTATTAATTTTCCTCAATAATTATGGAGATTTTATATCGTGACATTAAAAAAATTTATTCCAATTACAACATGCACTTTCTTACATGTATTTAGTTATGTTGGATGAGGCTGACAACATCAGCTACAGTTATCCTTTTAAACTTTTTGAAATTTTAAAAAAAAAATCAAATATTCACATTATGGCATATTCAAGTCTTAAAATAAAACAAAAATCATGACCCCAAAAATGACCAAGTTCAATTCCTAAAATCTTTCAACCTAACCCGTCCTCGGCAATGACGGGTTAAGCTCACTTAACCCTGTCATCAGCAACGACGTGTTAGGTTGAAGATTTCAAAGAGAAATGTCGAAGTATTTTTTATTTTCTTATTTTAAGGGCGAGGGGGAGGTGAGAGCAGGTGTTTATGAAGAGGTTGAAATTTTATTTTTTTTAATAAAAAACCTCCATAACTCAAATCAAACTTCCAATTGAAAACTTTTCACTTTTAAATTTGAAAAACAAAAAAAAAGGTAGCAAACAAATGATTTAATAATTTTTATAGATTAAAAAAAGGAAAAAAAGTGAATATATGTTAGGTGATAACCCTAACAATAACTCTTAACCCTCTAACCCTACACCTAGCTTTAACCCTAGCTATAACCCTAGCATTCTAACCCTCTAACCCTAACCTCCATAGTCCTCTAACCCTCTAACATGTAAATTAAAATCAATTTATATGGAGAACGGTGACAAATTCCATGTACATTTTTTAAAAGCGAGATGTTCATGGAGATTATATAGTTTTTTTTGTAAATTTTTTTTTAGCTTCAAACAACATGTACTTTCTTATATGTACATGGTTATGTTGGATCAAAATGATTTCACGAGCAATAGTTATCCTTTCAACTTGTATAAATGTAAAAAATTGTAAATACACATTCACATGGCAAGTTCATGTGTTAAAAAAAGGGCCATGTTCACTTAACACGTCTTTCGAATGTAAGCTCTATCAAAATCATTTAACCTAACCCGTCATTGGCAATGATGGGTTAAGCCAACTTAACGCGTCATCGACAACGACAGGTTAGGTTGAATGGTTTAAACATAGCATCTTCAGAATGTTATCTATTACTCTGTCAAAAACATTCAACCTAATTCGTTGTTGGAGATGACGGGTTAAGTTCTCTTAACCTGCTATCGACAAGAATAGATTAAGTTGAATGATTTGACCATAGCATCTTTTGAATGTTATCTATTACTCTGTCAAAATCATTCAACATAACCCGTCATTGAAGATGACATGTTAGGCTCTCTTAATGTAACACTCAATACTTAAGAGCATATATAGTATTATATTGGAAGAATATAATAGTATATATATAGAATAATAGTATTTGGGCCTATAGATGAGATTATGGGCTTGGTTGTATGGGTTACAGGTCAAGAAATAAGAAGGAATAGTGGCTGCATGCTTTGGATGTGGGGGGCTGGAGTGTGCATGCTGAACATGAAGGAAAAAGAAAGAAAGGAGTGTATAAATAATATTGCCAAGGAACTTAAGGTACTTGAAGGCTATAGCATCTTTTATGAGGCAAGCATGTGGTGAGCCGTTGTTAGGATCTATTTTTCGCGTACGTGCAAGTGTAGTCATGTGCACAGTTGAGCGGGGCTCGAGGCATTACAAAATAGTATCAGAGCCGACTTTCAACACTGATTATGCGTGAGATGTATGCCTGAGATGGAACAAGAGAAATGTACACTGGACGAAATAGACCAGAAAAATATACACTAGTGGAATCATGGTACTCTACACTACAACGACTAGAAAGGCGATCTTGTATTAGATTGTACGTCCCAGGCTCAACAAAGACGCTCAGTTATATATATATATAGAATAATAGTAGTTGGGCCTATATATGAGATTATGGGCTTGGCTGTATGGGTTATAGGCCAAGAAATAAGAAAACAATAGTGGTTGCATGCTTTAGATATGGGCGGCCGGGAGTGTGATGCTGCACGTGAAGGAAAAAGAAAGAAATGAGTGTATAAATAATATTGCCAATGAACTTAAGGTACCTGAAAGCCATATCACATTTTGTGAGGCAAGCCTATGATGGGCCGTTGTTAGGATCTATCTTTCGTGTGCACGCACATGTAGTCGCGTGCGCAGCTGGGTAGAGCTCGGGGCGTTACACTTAACCCGTCATCACCAATGATAGGTGAGGTTGAGTAATCATACTTGAACAAACAAAATTCACAGTAGCAAACAAATGCATACAAAATCCCCAACTCCAAATCTGCACACATAGCCATATTCAAATTCCTTCAGCGATAACCACAACAATAAATCATGTAGATATTGACAAAAATCGCTATCTACACCGACAACAAAATATCTATATATAAATCTCAAGAAACAACATAGAACAACATAAACTAAAATCTCACATTTTGTAGTTCACTAACAAAAATTACAATTCAATTCAAGTTCCAACATTTTGTGAATTACAACATAAATTCAAATTCAAGCTTCAAAGGGGTACACACCATCTTATGTCGCATGACCTTCAATTATCTACAAAATTGATCATGTTAGGAAAGAAAAAAATGTATTAGTCATTTAAGAGAAGCAACAATAAACCGGAAACAAAATTGAACTTAACAACGATATAAGGAATCATAAATTCAACTTAAGAAATAAATACTTGCAATTACAATGTATTAGTCATTTATGGCACACTCGCACCGGAGGAGTTCGGGTAGATCACACCTCCTATCAAACTTATATTGTTGCACGTGCGTAGTAGATGAGGTCTTCTTCCTCTGTCTTGTCATCGAAATACTCTTCGAAGTTGTGTTTCAACCATGCAAGTCGGAGTGATTTACCCCGAATACTTCATCCCAAAATTTCGCTTCGGCTTCATCTTTAGCTTGCTCTATGGATTCATCAACGGCATCTTCGTCATGATCTGACGGTATATCGGCTATGATTTCAGCTTCAACTTTATTTCTCAAGGCATCCAACTCCTCCTCTAAATCGACATCGAGGTAATCACGTACAACTTGCACTTTGTATAAGTCCATGTTCCCCGTTATGGCCATCCCATCTATAGGAAGCCTGGTAATCACTGCTACATCTTGGAGAGTGACGGTCATCTCTCCTACCGGTAGGTGGAACGTGTGTGTCGTTGGCCTCCATAGCTCCAGAAGATCTGTAAGTAAAGGTCGTTCAAGCTTCTCACTCCCCATAAATTTGACTCTATAAAAACCATCTTGGACCAAGTACGGAGCAATACGGTCGCGTGCTTCCAGAAGTTACACTTCTTTGTGGACCCATCCCACACTTTTTCAGATATGTGGATGGGTTGCAACGCGAGTACGCTTGGGTCTTCCATTCTTGGAGATGTAAGTTCAATCGAAGACAACTGACCAGGCTTGACAGATGAAGAATGGCGGACACCAACCTACACAAACGAATAAAAATCTTGTTATTATTTCTATAATGTTACATATTTGTATTCAAAACAAATAATAATAACAAATCTTACTTCTGTAAATTGTTCATCTCTAGCGCTAGCGCTACTCGAAGGGCTTCTCGGTCACCTCGATCTCTCCATTTCTCTATCAACAAAAATAATAAGGTTAATTGATAAGTGATCCAATTTATATTAAGTTGCGGATATTATAAAAGGTGAGTGAAAACACTAAGAAAATCGCACAAATGACATCCAAAAATTCTGAAACTTTGCGAGTATGTCGGACTCACCACACACAAGCCATTGCAACTTGTAAAAGTGAGTTTCGACTCACGGTTTGCGAGATACAGCCGTGTATCGCTTTAAGTGAAGAAAATTCAAATAAAGCAATACACGACGTATCTCACAAATCGTGAGTCAAAACACAATTATAGAAGTTTTGTTAGCTTGTGTAGGGTGATTTCAACCCACTCGCAAAATTTTGGAATTTTTGGTTGTCGTTTGTGAGGTTTTCTAAGTTTTCGTACTCAAAATATCCATAATTAGTTGTTTAAATTGTTGTTGTTATGATAAATGGAATAAAGCGCACAAATGACATCCAAAAGTTCTAAAACTTTACGAGTAGTTTGGAATCACGTAACACAAACTAACACAACTTGAAAAAGTGAGTTTTGATTCACGGTTTGCAAGAAACAGCCGAATTTCTCTTTTTTTCAAGAAAAATAAAATAAGGCAATACACGGACATCCTGCGAAACGTGATTCGAAACTCACTTCTACAAGTTGTGTTGGCTTGTATGGGGTGATTTCGACCAACTCGCAAAGTTTCAGACCTTTTCATTGCTGTCTGTGCAGTTTTCTCACGTAACTGTACTAAAATTGTTTGAAGTTATAATTATTGTTGTTTGAGATACGTAAGAAAAGCGGACAAATGGCATTCAAAATTTCTGAAACTTTGCGAGTTGTTCGAACTCACGTAACACAAGCCAACACAACTTGTAGGAGTGAGTTTTGTCTCATGGTTTGCGAGATACAGCCGTGTATCACTTTATTTTAGTTTTTTTTCACCAAAAGCAATACACATTCACATCTTGCAAATCGTGAGTCAAAACTCACTTCTAGAAGTTGCATTAGCTTGTATGTCGTGAATCAGAACTAATCACAAAGTTTCGGATTTTTTTGGACTATTTTTGCAATTTTACTAATATCGAACAATCAGAACTAATTCAAGATCAACAATTTGAGCGAACAACAACAACAACTACGTCTTCAATCCTACCATCTACAATCATCAATTAACAGGATACTAACTTACTACATCTATATAATTATGCTTCACGATAATCAATTCAAGAAATTACAAAACATAAATACAATATAAATACAACTACGAAGCCAAGGATTTAGTCATTACCTAGCACAACTGAGAATTTCCCAAGTGTATGTGTTGTCGACGAACTAGGGTTTCGACTTTTCGATTTGCTTTCGAAGAGTAGAGGAGGAGGGGTTTTCGAAGAATTGAGGAGGATGGGTTTCGATTGGAGGAGAGATACGGAGTGCGAGAGAGTGTGTGTGTGTGTGTGAGAGAATGGAGGAGCAGAAGCAACAGCAGACAGAGGAGGAGGGTTTCGAATATGGTTAGGGTTAGGGTTAGGGTTAGGGTTTTGGGATTCGGGAGGTCCTTTGGAAGAGAGAAAGGGGAGGGGAGAAGATGGAGAGAGTGAGTGAGAGGGTGAAGTGAAGGGGGAGGAGGCACCGGAGTGAGAGAGGAGGTGGTTGCAGTTGGGATTGGATTTGGGTTCGGGAAAGAAGAGAGATAGAGTACGGAGAGAGTGAGAGAGAAGATAGATAACGTCGGTGACTTTATAAAAAAAATTATAATATAACTAAGCTCATCATTGCCAACAACGTGCTAAGTTATATTTTTGCAAAAAAAACTTAACAGGGTACGGAGAGAGTAGGTGTGAGAGAGAGTTGAGCGCTGAAGGAATATACTGGGGTGAAATATCCATTAAACCCCTGCAAAGTTAAGTGAGATGAGGGGGAGTACAACTACTCAGATCTGAGTTTGCAACGGTTCTGTGCAAAAAGACCCGCTTGCAATGGAACACACACACACACACACACACACACACACACACACACACACACACACACATATATATAAGAAATCTTAAATTGCAAAACATACTGTAGTGTTTGCAAACGTGCAAACCACTTAATCTGTCATTGACAATGACATGTTAAGTTATAATGAACCCGTTGTTTAAAAGCGATGAGTTCATTTTAATATGCCGTAATCCGTTATTGCCAATGACGGGTTAAGTGATTTGCACGTTTGCAAACGCTACAATAGCATTGGAAATGTAAGATTGCTTTATATATATATATATATATATATATATATATATATATATATATATATATATATATATATATATATATATATATATATAAGAGTATGAGCAACTTGCTCATTTAGTAAATAATGCATTGTGTGTGTGTGTGTATTTATATATATACTAGATTTTCCTGTGGGCACCTGCCTACGGCACATATTCAGAATGATACAGCATATGAAAAGCCTTGTAAACAGTAAATCAACAATTATATAGTTCAAGTTTGAATAGTATGACAATAATTAGTTGTAAATAAAATTCCATGTTTTCATTAGTATATGTTGAAAAATAATTATAAATTGGGGTATAAAAGTCCATGTTTCCATAAGTATATATAATGAGAGAGAGAGAGAGAGAGAGAGAGAGAGAGAGAGAGAGAGAGAGAGAGAGAGTGATAATTAAATAAATAAAGGAGTTGTTTTGGGAGGGATTTTGAATTTAAGTTTTGGGGAGGAACTTTTTTTTGGGGGGGGGGGGGGGAATGTGTTTTGTGAGGTTAGATCTGGGCCTTTGATTTTGGGGGAATTGAAGGAGAGCCACTTGCTAGCTTTCTTTGTGTTTTATTATACTGAAGCCGTTGTTCGGAACAACAGCTTAGATTATATACATAAATGGGAAATGGGTCTCGTGCAAACGGGTATTCAAACAACTAAAGTCATTGTTCCGAACAACGGTTTCAGTGGTTTGCTCCACGTATATATATATATATATATATATATATATATATATATATATATATATATATATAGACACACTTATGGAAACATGGAATTTCATTTACAAATAATTATTATCATACTATTCAAACTTGAGCTACATAATTGTTGAATTACTGTTTACAGGATTTTTCATATGTTGTATCGTTCTGAAGACGTGCCGTAGGCATGTGCCCACAGGCAAATCTAGTATATATATATATATATATATATATATATATATATATAGAGAGAGAGAGAGAGAGAGAGAGAGAGAGAGAGAGAGAGAGAGAGAGAGAGAGAGAGAGGGGGGGGGGGGAGGGAGGGAGGAATAAATAATTAAATAAATAAAGGACTTGTTTTGGGGGGGATTTGAATTTGAATTTTGGGGGAAAACTTTTCGCGCGGGGGGGGGGGGGGGGGGGGGGGGGAGGGGGGGGATGTGTTTTGTGAGGTTAGATCTGGGCCATTGATTTTGGGGGGATTGAAGGAGGGCCACTTGATAGCTTACTTTGTGTTTATATATATATATATATATATATATATATATATATATATATATATATATATATATATATATATAGGGGGGGGATGCATATTTCTATATTGTAACGAGATCAGCCAACCAGACAAACCATTTGTGAAATGCATTTGCTTGCAGTTACATACTGAAATAATTTTTTTCCTAAACTGTCCCACTTTTTGAAAGTTTTTCCCAAACCGCCCTAGTTTTTTTTTAATTCCCAAACAATCCCACTCGATCTTCGAAAGACCGAGTTTAATTAAAACTAACTCGGTTTTTCAAAGACCGAGTGTTAGTCTTGGAATTTTCGAAGGCTTACACTCGGTCTTTGAAAGACCGAGTTAGTTTTAACTAAACTCGGTCTTTCAAAGACTGAGTATCGATTGGGGAGTTATTTCAGATCTGTTTCTTCTTCTTCTCTCTTTCTCTTTATTCTATTCTATCTTCTCTAACTCATCTCCCTCAATCTAGGGCGACCTCCTACCCACAAAATCTCATCTCAATCTAAATATATTTACTAATTCTTTCCTAACCCTCTCACCTTCCACTATGAAAACCCTAAACCCATCTTTCGAAAGATCCATAATTTGGAATTTTGCTAAATTTGAAGAGGATAACAACTTCAACTCTTCTACCCAAATATCTACGGCTCTATCCTTGAAGCTTGTGAAGGTATGATGAATATTAGCCTATAATTTTCTACATTTTGTATAGATTTTGTTTGTGGGTAGATAATAACTCGCATATTCGTATAAATATACGTAGGTATGGATCTCGAAATTCCTATTTGGTTATACTTTGGTGGTGAAATAATTCGTAATCCAAAGATCGGTTGTTGTTATAATGTGTTGGATCCGGAAATAGTTTGGGTACCTCGTACCATTATATTGGCAGAATTAGTTGAGAAAATTTATGAAGTTACTAATTGGGATAGGGATCAATGGAATGTGAAAATTTTAGCTCGATACGCAACAGGTAGAGGAGATGGTCAGTATTTTATGACAGTGTCCATATCTACTGATAATGCTATGAAGTCAATGATTGCTAGGACACTTGATCCCAATTGTACTTGGTCTGCATCAGAGTTATATATTCAGAAAATTCAAATTTTGAATGCTCAGCCACATGATATTCCTAGTTCAGGCTTCATAAGGATAGTACCTACACAACAGATGAGGTCTAACTCCACTCATTCTTCACAACCAAATCCACTGTCCTCATAAGAAAATACCTTCACAAATACAACAAATCCGAATTCTATAGATGTTGAGTTGTCATGCCAACCTAGTCCGGTTCATGACTATGTTCCAAATGACACTGTATTTGAACTCTTTCAAAATACTACCATTAATAATGACTTATTAGACGATGATGAAGAAGAGCAAGAAACAGACGATGAAGTTGATGATAGTGTAGAAAATGATGATGGAGACGAAGATAATAATATAGCAAATATAAATCCTACGAACAACAGTTCTAATAAAGTGAGAACTACTGATAGCTATGCCAATGTTAACGCTCATATTACCGAAGAGATGACACAAGGTGCTAGAGTACACCAAGTTCCACAAGAGTCGTCTGGTTCATCCAATGTAGACGAATTATACATTAGACAGGAGTTTGTAAGTAAAGAGACGATTCAGCAAGCTGTCAAGGTGTATTCTATCAAAAAACATCGTGAATTTGTCACATTGAAATCTTCCCCGTCACTGTACACTGTTAGATGCAAAATGGCACCTAGAAAACGTACAATTGAGGAGATCGTGCAAGGTCCCCCAGGAGTAAGTGATGGTGGATGCCCTTGGAGATTACGAGCAATTATTTCAAAAGGCAAGACAAATTTTGTGTTGAAGAAGATAGTTGGGCCTCATACTTGTACAAATTCCACGTTAAATCAGGACCACTATAAAGTTGATTCTAACCTTGTTTGTAATTTGATTGTGGTTGTGGTGAAGAAAGATATTGGTTTAACACCGCGGGCAATTATTGAGATAGTGAAAGTACAATATAATTATCAGATTTCATATAAGAAAGCTTGGATTGTAAAACAAAAGGCAATTGAGTGGTTGTTCGGTACCTTCGAAGAAGCATACACGAAGTTGCCTTTTTTACTAACAGCAATTCAAGCAGCAAATACAGGAACCGTTGGCCAATGAGATAAATATGAGTCTAGTCCTAGCGAGGAAACATTCAAGGGAGTATTTTGGGCATTTGGTCCTTCGATTGAAGGTTTCAAGTCTTGCAGACCTGTTATTAGTGTTGATGAAACTAACTTGTACGGTAAATACAAGGTTTGTTTGCTAATTGATGTTTTCCCATATGTGAATGATTGCTTATTTTCATTTGCATTTGCATTGGTTGATGGAGAGAATATAAATACGTGGACATGGTTCATGAGTTGCATTCGGTATTATGTCACTGATCGCACTGAGTTGTGTGTTATCTCGGATCGTCATGCTAGTATATTGCCTGCTATGGATTTCCTAAATGGAGCTTGGAACGAACCTAATGCATATCATCGTTATTGTATGCGTCATTTTGCTACAAATTTTTTAAATAAATTTGGTAGCAAGGCATTGCGGAAAAAGGCCAAAATTACAGCGTGTCAAAACTAACCCAAAAAGTTCATAGCCAAACTTGCTGAACTTGAAACCGTCAATGTCGAGGCAGCTAATTGGTTGAAAGAGAATCCGGTTGAGAAATAGGCACTTTATGCAGATGAAGGTCGAAGATACAGCATAATGACTACGAACCTGTCAGAAGTCTTCAATTCAGTCTTGAAAGGTATCCGTAGTTTACTGGGAACTGCGATTGTTGAGACGATCTTCTATCATCTCAACTCTTACTTTACTACTCTTCGACAGGAAGCCAGTAAGCTTTTATCTGAAGGGAAGATTTTTGCTAGAAGTGTACATAATTGATTGATAGTCGCTGTGAGAGAGCAAACCGACATGAGGTTACAATGTTTCATCATCAACCTGGAGTTTTTTTCCGTGAGTGGGTATACGCATGGTAAATGGAGAAAGGAAGGGTGGGAACTTGCACACTGTGAACTTGGGTACGAAAACATGCACATGTATGAAATTTCATCTATATCATATTCCATGTTCTCATGTATTGGTAGCTTGTGCATATCGTGCAATCGATCACAAACTTTTTGTTCATAAATTTTACCTTGTCACGTCATTAGCACAAACATGGGCTCCCGTATTTTATCCTATTCTAGATCCAGCATATTGGCCTACTATTGATGGACCACGACTCGTACCTGATGCTAGTTTGCGACGTTCAAGGAAATGCCAGCCTAAATCTACGAGAATACGCAACGACATGGATATGAGAGATTGGTCTAGCAGGGGTTCGGGGATGAAATGTTCAAGATGTGGTTTGGAAGGACACAACAAGCGTCGATGTACTAATAGAGGATCTCAAAACATTTAATTTGATTATGTGCTTTCAAATGTGTTTGTAATATTTAATTTGAACTATGTACTCAGTTTGTATGTGTTTAATTGTGGAAAATGAATGATTGTATGAGTTTTAATTGTGTTTTTATTCAAATATCAGCCTTTAAGTATTTTGGAATCAATAAGGTTCAAATTTAGAAGAATTGGAATCAATCAACCTTGAAGCTGATTGAAAAAAAAGTACAGGCATAAGACTCGGTCTTTCAAAGAACGATCTCATTATAACTAGACCCAAAGACCGAGTCTTGAAGCTAATTGATAAAAAGAACTTACAGCCGCAATCTAGTTATAATCAGCTCGTTCTTTTGAAAATCGAGCTTTGAGTACACTCTTTTCCAGAAAGCAGCTCGTTCTCTGGAAAAGAGTGAACTCCACAGTCGGTTTTCGAAAGAACGATCAAATTAATACTACACTCGGTCTTTCAAAAACCGAGTCTTCAATCTGATTTGAAAAAAAAATTTACAGGAGCAATGACCGAGTCTAGTTATAATTAGATCGTTCTTTAGAAAACCGACTGTGGAGTTCACTCTTTTCAAGAGAGCATCTTGCTTTCTGGAAAGGAGTGTACTCATAGCTCGGTTTTCGAAAGAACGAGCTCACTATAACTAGACTCGGTCTTTGAGCTTAATTGAAAAAGAACTTACAGGCACAAAACTCGGTCTTTAAAAAACCGAGTATGTTAATACTAAACTCAGTTTTTCAAAAACCGAGTCTAGGCTTAAATTGCACCATTTCAGTTTAGAACATGCATTTCCCCTTTACATTCAGTTCAAACAACCTCACATATAGTTTAAACAACTTTTCAATCCACTTCCACATTCATTTCCACATTTAAGTTCAATGCACTCCACATTCGGTTCAAACAACTTCTCCACAAGCTCAAACATCTCAAACATCTCATTAACATCTCATTAACATCTCATAAACATCAAACATGTCATAAACATCTAACAACAATCTCAAACAATAAATAAAATAATAAAACAATCTCAACAAGTTCAATGAAGTTAATCTCAAACATCTCACAACAATCTCAAACATCTCTTCAAAAATATCAAAATATTACAACATCAAGCTAACTTAAAATATTACAATATCAAGCTAACTTAAAATATTACAACATCAAACTAACATCAAGCTAACATATAACTTAAGATAACTCAAAAGATAACAAGCATTATAGACAAGATAACTCAAAAGCTAACTCAAGGGATAACTCAAAAATGTGGTTCCTTCACGCACTTCCCTCCGCTTCTTCCGTTCACTAAACATTTACCGAACCTGCATTATAGACAAGAATCAACTAACTCATAAATTACGGTGACAAAAATCAACAAATCAACTAATGCTTAAATGCACCTGAATTCTTACATGGTGACAAAAATTAAGGGTCGGGTGTGAAGAAGTTAGTGGGTCTCCGTTGCCTTCTACCACATTGTGGAGTAGCCTGTGTGACACCAGACATCGGGATATTCTCTTCTTCTTGAATCTCACGCCTACTTGTTGTTGTATCCCCTCCCCTTGAATCTCACACCCTGCTTGTTCTTCGTCTTCTGATTCGCTTGGAGGATGAGGTGGGGGCCTTCAAACAACTCTCTTTCTTCGAAGACCAGAACGGCCGCTGGTTCGATGTGTAGGAGTCCTTAGTATTGCATCTAATGTTGCTCCCTTGCCCACAAGATTAGCTTATGCATGGCAACACGTAATCATCTCCCATATGGTTTTCTTCGTCTAATCCGCGACGTTGCTATTCAACAAAGTAGCACATTTCTTTGCTATGGCCCAAGTCTGACTCAACTGACAATTATGAAAAGTTTAAAGATTATGGTACTTATATATACACATACATATATAAAAATAAATTTCTGACAAAACTTAAAAAAATAAAACGAAACTTTAAAACTTACAAATTTGCGAACAGTGGATCCCTTAGGTTGGTACATAGGAAGATTCATGGAATGTTGATCTGTTGGTTTGGCCCCTGGTCGACGGATCGGGACTACCACTCCAGCAGGAGTCTGCAACATCAGAGAGATATATTGTCTAGTCACTCTCTCGTACCAAGTCATGTACGCCGCATGCACCGTGAGGTCAAACAGAAGAATGTCGCCGATGATTTCGTCGAACCGGTGTACATTCCATCTCTGAACATACGTAGCGAAGCATGAGGCCCAATTGTGTCCGGGCTGTAGACCCATTCCAGTAATATTGTGCATCTCCGCATTGAATGACTCGGCAACCGGAATCCTTTGGTGAAGACCAAACTGGCGTAGCACTCTATCGGGGTAGTAGAACTCAACAACTCCAAAGTTGATTAAAGGTGCTTTTGTCAGCCACAAATCATACCTGTACGTGCAATTAGGCGGCAGTCGAAGTACACACTCCTCCGTGTAAGGAAGCCACACGACACAATCAGCTGCCAACCTATTCAACTCATTACGGTAGTACGTTAAGCATCTGTTGGGGTTGGCTATCCATGTAAGTTTGCCGGTCCAATAAACACAGATAGGAGGTAGCATGTGCACGTCATCGGGAAGATGTATCCAGTGCGGGGATTGGATCCGTACTACGGGCCGACCGACGTGAATGCGCTCCCAACTCTAGATTTGAAGTAAAATCATAGGCCCATTAATCTGCACTGAACCTATACTGGCCAAACACAAACATAGCGTGAGGATGTAGGCCCTGTAATAGCACTCCACATCCGTCGCAGTTGAACCTTCATTCAACTTATTCTTAAATGTGTCCTTCAACCACTTCAACCGAATAAATTTACCACTAATCGCACCGGTTTCAACTTCGACACCTAAGTACTCCTCGACTATATAAACTGGGTCGAAGTCCATTGTACCTGTGACTGCCTCTCCATCGATTTGAAGCCTGATGATTATGGAGACGTCTTGCAAAGTCATTGTCATCTCCCCAACTGACAGGTAAAAGGAGTGTCCCAGGCCTCCATCTTTCAAGAAGTGCATCTAGAAGAGGTCGATCGCACTTGATGGAGCTAATCCTAGCAATACCGTATAACCCACAGTCTCTTAGTATCTCGTGTATCCGTGGGTGCATGGTAGTGGATGACCGGCCTTAAAGCGGCACTCCGTAGACTCACCGTTCCACACATTCTATGATCGATGCAACGGTTGAAGAGTGAGAAGTGAAGGGTCGAGGGGTCCTGGGCATCCAGAAGGGATATACGATGATGAAGGGGCTGAAGAAGAAGTACCCGCCTCATTTAGTTTGATTTGAACCTACGTAACAATAACACTTACATCAATAGACCGAAATTTTATATAATTGTATTAGAATCAACAATTAATAACTTACATTAGTACCCTCGGTACGAGCACGATCACGAGCACGTCCACCGCGAGTACGTGCTCCATCGCCACGTGGAGGTCTACTACTTTCTCCTTCTTCCATGTTCCCCATTGTGCGTGCCATTTACGAAAAATAGAAATCACTACAACTTCAACAAATTTTTTTATTAACTACACATAACCTAGATATCAAAACCAACATTAACAACAATTGTTAGATAACAATGTCATTTGCTACTCTACTTGTTTTTTTCATTCTCTAATTAAAACTAAAATTAACAACAATGGTTACTCTACATTGTCAAGAAAATCACCAACATTGTCATATGTATGACCAACATTGTCAACAAAATTGCCATTTGCTACTCTACTTGTTTTTTTTTCATTTTCTAATTAAAACTAAAATGAACAATATTTGCTACTCTACATTGTCACAAAAATTGGCTTTTGCTACTCTACATTGTCATCAATAACACAAAATCAACTAAGCACCTTCACAACAACCCAAAATTAACACAAAATTTAATTAGCAAAAGCTTGATAAATATACCATTCGAGTAGGAGATTCAAGAACTTGATAGTGATTACGAGCTCCTACTAAATCCTTCGACCAAGATCTTCCCCCCCCAAAGAGAAAATTAAACGAAATATATGATATTGGGATTTAGGGTTTTAGGGTTTAAAGAAAGGTTGAAATTTGGGGAAAAATGATGGGGGAATCAAAAGACGATGAGAGATGATAGTATTTTAGGGAGTAATTCGATCAAATTGAGGGCAAATCGACCAAATAGACAACAAGCAGCAATGGGTTTCGTTGAGCAAGATAAGTTAGAGAAGATAGAATAGAATAAAGTAGAGAGAGAGAAGAAGAAGAAACAGATCTGAAATAACCCCCCAATCGATACTCGGTCTTTCAAAGACCGAGTGTTAGACTTCGAAAAATCCAAGACTAACACTCGGTCTTTGAAGAACATAGTTAATTTTAACTAAACTCGATCTTTCAAAGGTCGAATGGGATTGTTTGGGAATTAAAAAAAACTAGGGCGGTTTGGGAAAAACTTTCAAAAAGTGGGACAGTTTGGGAAAAAATTCCATACTGAAATTCATATAAAGGTTTCTTTGACATTACTACATTCCCCTGCCCCCCTCCCCCCTCATTTTATCATGTTGTTGGTATACAGATACTATTTATTCATAACATTCTTAATATCCCTCCGTATAGGAATACAGGTCCGAATTTATACATGTAATATTTCATCATAAAATATAAAAAAGTTCATACTACATGATCTGTTTTTAAGCCATAAACATTACTATTTGTGGGTAGAAACCAGTAGACACTACCTTTTTCGAGCAAGTATAAGAGCATCTGTAGTCGTTCAATCTCAAATTTTGATATTTGGCATATAGGAATAGAAATTTTGTATTTGAGCTATAGTCGTTCTCATCCAAAATTTGGGTTTTGATTTTTTTTAAATCGACGGATGAAAAATAATGTCTCATCCCAAAAAAAAATTTCAAATTACAAATATGTCTAATGAGTGATGATTTCTTGTCCTTTGATCGATTTATTTATTTATTTTAAAAAAAAACCAACGGACATAAAATGATTTCCCATCCAAGGTTAAAAAAAAGGTAATTCACATACGGGGAATCATCCATCGTCTATCCATTAATTCACATATTAGGAGTTTAATTTAATAGTAATTAATACTTAATTAATATTAAATTTTAATTAGAGCTCAATTAAATCGTAATTTGTACCCATAATAATTTTGATAGGCTCTATTCCATTGAAATCCCTCAAATATTTTCCTTTGGAAATTAACGAAGGGGAAATAATTTTCCGTCCGATCATTTTTTTTAACGATAGATTTAAAAAAAAAATTTGGAGAGACAAAAGATCATCATTCGTCCATCTTTCGTCTGATAAATGGGCGAAAGATGATCTTTCGTTAGCTAAATTTTGCAAAATGTTATCTCTCTTTCCAAATATAGCTAATGACTGTTCGCCTAAAATCTAAAATATGAATAAATAGCCAATGACTGCGGAATAATTTTTGCCAAATTTTATAAAATTTGAATGGCTACAGATGCTCTAATGGCCTGACCTATATCTCACCACCGTATTCTCTACAGTAGCTCATTTTGGTGTAATAAGTTTTTCGGTCTCTGACAGTGTTAAATCAAAATTAGTGATGCCCACACATTTGCACATGGCATGTTTGCATATGATGATGACTGATTCAGTTATGGTACGTATGTGTTTGTGTGCATTTGCATTTGCATGGTTGGTGCGTGTGGTAGGGATGTAAAATGGGCTGGCTGGGCCAATCCATCCCTCCAGGAGGTGGGCCTAGGCCCGGCCTGGGCCGAAGCCTTCTTTTTCATAAATTTATAAAGTTCGTATCCGGTCCTTACCCCAATCTTTTATCCTGCTCGTAAGTCCGAGTCTAAGTCCAAGTGAAAAGCCAAAGCCTAAGCCCGACTGAAAATTATATGATATTTTTTAATTTAGTCAAATAACTAACTTTTTGTACCTGTTTTTATCAAAGGATTTAACGATTTTATATTTCAATGATCTTAAACTTGTTTAATGTTTGACTCATTAGGTGATACTTGATAGCCCTCCACCTTTATCTGGGGGGGTTAAGATCGGCCACCACATAAAATAATTGTCAATACTACAGCGGAGAAATTACCTATGTTTTATTAATAAATTATTTTTTTGTAATTATATTACTATAGTAGAAAAAAACTACTTGGATAATGGATACTTACTATTGTTATAATTATGATTTATAGTAACTATAATTTATAAATATAATTGTAATAATTTTGTAATAGCTATAGAACTATCATACAAATATGCAGGCTAAAGCTAGTAGATAGATTAGAATTATATTGAACTATTACACAACTATACACGCGGAAGTTAGAAGATAAGTTAAAATTAATTTGAGCTATCTATATAATAAAACACAAAGAAAGCTATCAAGTGGCTCTCCTTCAATCTCCCCCAAAATTAATGACCCAGATCTAACCTCACAAAACATATTCCCCCTCCCCCCCCCCCCCCCCCCCCCTCTCCAAAGTTTCCCTCCAAAACTCAAATTCAAATCCCCATTCAAAACAACTCCTTTATTTATTTAATTATCTCTCTCTCTCTCTCTCTCTCTCTCTCTCTCTTTCTTCTATTCAAAAAATTAAGAAAATAGGAAATTTAAAATTTTAAAAAATAAAAAAACTAAAAAATTTTAAATTTTGAAAACTTAAAAAAATTCAAAAAAATCAAAAAATTTTAAAAAATTATAAAAAAATTAAAAATATATATTTATTTTTTAAATATTTTAAAAAGTTTACTTTTTTTTCTAATTTTAGAAATTTTGAAAATTTTGAAAATTTAAAAAAATTCAAAGAAAAAACAAAAAATGAAAAAAAAATTAAAAAATTTAAAATTTTGGAAATTTGAAAAAATTTGAAAATTTGAAAAATCTCAAAGCAAATCCAAATCCAAATCCAATGTCGAACCCCAATCAAGAGGTCGTCGCTGATATCTGATCCGCTGTTGATTCCGTATCGGTGACTCCTCTCCACCAAATCGAGCGCGAATATCAAGCAACTCCGTATCGGTGACTCCCCTCTACCGAATCGAGAGCCTCTATATGCGATGCGATCTAATTTCATTTCATTAACCGAATTCACATTTTAATTTTTAATTTTTTTAATGCAGGGGAATGCTCAGTTTTTTGTTGACTTGAATTTTGTGTGTGCATGAGATTTAAGTTCAGAGATGTATGATTATTTTATTTTGTATTTAGACATACTCATAGTGGTTATGAGATTAGAGTAAACTCTATAAAACTCTATGCAGTGTTTTATAGAGTAATATCCTTGCATAACTATTACAAGTATCTAAAAGCGATGCTGAAGTTAAAAAAACACTAAGCAGTGTTTCTAACAAACTATATGCATTCCAGGTAAATTCAAATTAATGATTAAGAAGGCGATGGTTGAGCTTAAAGTTAGATATACTGTTTTCTCATATAATATGTTTGCTACTTCAATTAATTTACTGAACGTCCAAAACTATTTTATATAACCAAACCAGGTGCACCGTTCCGAAGACGTGCCGTAGGCACGTGTCAACGGGCAAACCTAGTAATAGTATAAAATTAGATGAGCTTATATATGAATAGGCTAAAACTCAGGCTTTATGGATGGGCCAATGGGCGGGCTAAAGCCCGAGCTTTCGGGCCGTGCCAGACTTCAAACTCATGATCCAAGCCTAGCCCATATGTACAAAGGGTTGGGCCAATCCGGCCCGTTGACGGGTCAGACCGGATCTTTTAAGAGAACCGAATCAACGAACCTATAGACGAGCTAGGGCTTTTGGGCTTTTTCACATTCCCTTTGTGTGGGGGAGTTTACAATATGGTGTGCATGAAATACGGATGGATATCAATATCAATTAGCGGGCCTTGCTTTAAAGCTTTCACGTGGACATTGATAATGTCAATAGGCATCATCAATCCTTTTTCTTTTTCGGAGGAAGGGTACACCCTTAAACAAAATATGATTTTCGGATCTTTAGCAGACGATTTTTCCGCTTTCATTTGACACTCTCCTAGCTTTACGATAATAACCGCAGTTGGTAATATTATAGGTA
Organism: Hemerocallis citrina; assembly: GCA_017893485.1. Taxonomy (NCBI): domain Eukaryota; kingdom Viridiplantae; phylum Streptophyta; class Magnoliopsida; order Asparagales; family Asphodelaceae; genus Hemerocallis; species Hemerocallis citrina. Next base: position 225,299,420 of record CM030361.1, on the reverse strand, counting down.
AGAAAGAAGCCAATGTCCCTAGTATCAGGAAAAGAGTTGACGGAATCGTAGAATGGACATTTATATGATTCTAGATATATTTTCATATCAGTTTCCATAAAAGGTACAAAGGCTATTCTTCGGCATCCCGAAATTCAATTCCGTCTTAGCTGTGGAAGGCAGAAATCCTATCCCTTCCCTCATCGTAAGATAGTCTCATATGATGAGAGGGGGAGGGAGGGGGACAGCTAAGCAAATCTTACTAGTAAAATACTACAAGTATATATTTTATTGTGACAAAAAATCTTTTGTTAATATCTAGTTGTCGGGAATTGTCTAAACTTTGCTTGGCCTTAACTAGTCTGTTTAATTTGTACGCAGGGGCGAAGGCAAATTTTTTTTACCGGGGGCACTATGGTAAAATTCTATGATTATATATAAAAATATAGCGATTTTTTTATAATTTTTAAGAGGGCAAACAATAAAACTTAGTTTTCATAGGAGTTAAATCATAATTTTTTTGAAGGGTTTATAAAATTTTCAATAGCGTGAAGAAAATTTTTGAAAATTCTGAAGGGCCCGGACACCTCTGAACCCTCACTAAGCTCCGCCATCCCCTGAACCCTCACTAAGCTCCGCCACTGTTTGTTCGCACTAGAATTTTAATTATTATCAATCACTGACTTTCTCTCATCTTCAATTCAAAAGAGAGGAAAAATTTTAAAAAAATTAGATAGAGAGGGCTGACAACGTCTAAAAACAAGGAAGGAGGCAAAAGAGAGTGAGCTTGACCAATTCCCTTACTACACGTGCTCTTAATTTCTGTTCCTTTCTCAAATGAGTAATGCTACATCGACTACCAATTTCACTATATTTTTTTTCACTATACCTTAGGTGGCACACTCCAATAGGTAGGGGAAGATAGAGTAGGTAGGGGAACTCTCCAATAGGAATATGATACCTAAGGTAGTGAAGAGAAATGTAGTGAAATTGGTAGTGGCTAAAGCATTACTCTCCTCAAATTGCACGAACTTTGGAGCCTAGCTTTTCAATAAACCCCTTATCTCTTGTACAAATTATATAGGGACTGAAAATAATTGTTCTATCCATTATAAAAATGTCTATCTAAATAGATTTTGATACTAAATCTCATACAGTTTTGAATAACATAATAATTATTACAAAATGTGTAAAGCCCCGAACCCGCTCAACTTGCTTGAGCACCTATGCGTCTAAAAAAACACCTAATTACAGTCCCACCACAGAATATTACCCCATCTAAAAGAGCTATAGCTTATAATTACTTTCAGGATCCTTAATTTTCTATTTATATCACACTCGCTCACAACTGCTTTTCAATAAACTGAATGGAGGGATTTTCCTTTTCAATGAATTAAATGGAGGAATTTCTAGTTGAATTATGTATTATATATATGGGCTTTAGTTATAGGATGGGCCTAGAAAGCTTATGGACTTAGCGACTAGTTACTTTTGGGATCCTTGATTTTCTATTTATACCACACTCGCTCACCACTCCTATTCAATGAACTAAATGGAGGGATTTCTAGTTGAATTATATATATTATATATATGGGCTTTCAGTTATAAGGATGGGGGGCCTAGAAAGCTTATGGACTTGGCATCCTTGCTAAGCTCGGATTCACATCTTTCTATCATTGTACTGGTCCTTACAAACCACTATTTAGAACGACTTCGCGCATCTACGCGTCTTAAGAACTTAACTACGGTCTCACCACAGAGCATAGTCTCACCTAAAAACACTAGCTTATAGGTACTTTTGGAATCATTGACTTTCTATTTATACCACATTCACTCACAACCCCTTTTCAATGTGGGACTAAACATTCACTCACAACCCTTTTCCAGTGTGCTTAGAACGATCCAAGAACACTGGCCACACCCTTGGGTGGTGGGGGCGATTTTAACATCACTAGATTCGCCTCAGCACACAAAGGCAGAGGTTCCAGTGACCTCGACAGGGAAGAGTTTAATGAGGTCATCACGGACCTGGAATTGGTTGACATTCCTATCTCGGATAGGCTCTTCACTTGGTCAAATATGCAAGAGGCGCTCATCCTAGCTAAGTTGGATAAGATCTTGGTCTCCACGGACTAGGAGACCAAATTTCCGTTGTCATCGACTAAATCACTCCCTAAATCAACCTCAGATCACGTGCCTATCTTCTTATCTGCAGGGGAAGAGAAACCCAGAAAACCGTCAAAGTTTCAGTTTGAGAAGGCTTGGTAAGAAATCCAAGGCTTCATCATATGGTCAACGAGAGTTGGTCGCACCCGACCAAGGGTGGGGAGGTAACCGCTATTTGGTGCGAAAAAATTAGTAAACTCAGGAGCAAGCTCAGGAAGTGGAGCTGGACCAGATTTACGTTAATTTACAGAGCAAAGGATTTCCTTCTTGAAGGAATTGAGAAACTGGAGAAGACTGAAGAAACTAGGGATCTACTACAGGAAGTACAGAATCGACTGCTTCAATTCAGACAGGAAATAGACCAGCTCTACAGGATTGAGGAAATCAAGTGGCAACAACGTTCCAGAATTTCGTGGCTCAAAGAGTGAGACACGAACACAGCATTCTTTCACCGAGTTGCCAGTGTCCGGCGAAGATCTAACCTCATTCACTCGATCCAGTCGAATTTCGGTATGGTACAAGGCGACGTTGCTATTAAGCTGGCTTTCCAGTCACACTTCAACGCCTCTTTGGGCACAAAGCGGATTTCAAAATCCCTCTCAAACAAGATTTCTGGCAAAACCAAGCAGGCAATTCTGATTCGGGACTGCAGTCCCTCGAAGCACCCTTCACTGAGAAGGAGGTCTGGGAGGCAGTACAACAACTAAGAAAAGATAAGGCACCAGGTCCAGATGGTTTCCCAATACTATTCTATTAGATATTCTGGGAGGAAATCAAAGGTGATTTAATGAAGGTATTCGCAGACTTCTACGAGCATAAACTTAAATTAGGGAGATTCAACTACGCGGAGGTTGTGCTGATTCCTAAGAAAGAAGACTCCCTAAGAGTTGGAGATTTCCGCCCCATTAGTCTCCTTAACTGCTCTGTTAAGATCATTACCAAAACATTGGCTAACAGACTGGGAACAGTAATGGATGGCCTCATTAGTCAGGACCAGACGAGATTCATCAAAGGGCGATGTATTTAGGACAGTATAGCAACGGCGGAAGAGACTATCCATCAATACCACACATCGAACTCTAAGAGCTACCTCCTGAAGCTAGATTTCGAAAAAGCCTATGATCTATGGAACGAGAATGTCTGCTGGAAGCGCTGGTTGGGAGAGGTTTCAGACACAGATGGATATGATGGATCCACAATTGTCTTACCACCATCATAACGGCTATTCTGGTAAATAGAGTATTAGGCTACCATTTTTCTGTAAACGGGGGCTCAGACAAAGAGACCCGCTCTCACCACTTCACTTTACCATCATGGCAGATGCTCTAAAGCTAAGTGCAGTAGAGCGGGCTAGATAGTACCAGTAGCCAAGGGAGTCAATCGTCAAGGTTGCTCCATACTCCAATACGCAGACGATACTCTTCTGTTTGGCAATGGCAACCTGGGGGAAAACTATCGTCTTCAAAGGAATTCTATATTGCTTTGAAGCTTGGTCGGAACTCAGGGTTAATTTCCACAAGAGTGCTCTCATTCCCATTGCCATGACTCCAGAGGAGGCCATTGAACATGCCACAATCCTTAATTGCTCCACCGATAGTTTTCCCATTCAGTACCTTGGTTTGCCGCTAAGAACCGGAGCACTCAAAAAGGCGGATTGGCTAGCCATTATTGACTGGGTTGAAAAATGGCTAGCAGGCTGGAAAGGCAAATCCCTATCCTTTGGAGAGAGAATCATGCTTATTAATGCAGTCCTCTCAAACCTTCCTACCTATTATCTCTCCTTCTTTGAAATGCCGCGATGGGTTATCCAGAGAGTTGACCGGACTCGAAAACGTTTCCTATGGAAAGGGGCAGACTTGGACCGTGGAGGTTACCACCTCATTAGATGAGCGAAGGCGTGCATGAAAAAGATGCATGGAGGTCTAGGTATAATTGATCTGTGAGATATGAATTTGGAGCTACTAGGTAAATGGTAGTGGAAAGTGTTCCACCCTAATGGAGAAGGGTGGCAACAATTCGTTCAAGGATATATGCATGGGAATGGGTCGAAAAATCTAAGCTTCAGGATAGGACCCCAGGTCTCCTGGTTCTGGAAAGGCATCACTACGGCATATGAACCGTTCAATAGTTATGTGAAGTCAACGATCGGTAACGGCAGACTCACCAGATTTTGGTGGGATAAGTGGTGTGCGGATCACACACTCAGATCCCTGTTCCCCGATTTATATGAGCAAGCGGCACAACCATATTGCACGGTGGCCGCAGCTTGGAAAAGAGGCACCTGGAAGCCATCTTTCAAACATCCGCTTGACCTAGGCTCTCAACTTAAATTAACAGAACTTCAGGCCTACATCACCAGCACTGGAATTGGCTGCTCTCAGGGCCCCGATAAGAAATCCTGAGGATTAGAGAAGAACGACAAATTCACGGTTCGCTCCATGTACAACTGCATATATTTTCGGGGTTGTACCCCAAAGTGGTCAACCGTCATCTGGAGAACGAATGCCCCACTAAAAATCAAAGCTTTTTAATGGTTGGTACTAAATGATGCGATCCTGACTAGAGAAAATATCGCTAAACGCCAACCGACTATCGACTCTCAATGCGGGTTCTGCCACGTTGCAATAGAGACTAGAGACCATCTCTTTGCTATAGTGCCCTAGGAGCAAAGCGGTACTCGTAGAGGTACTTAGTGCCCTAGGGACGACTCAATATCCTAGTAAATACGAGGACCTGTGGGTAGGCCCAAAGTTCACATCAGATAAGGGTTCTATGAGAGATGCGTGGTAAATCGCTGTCGCCGCAATGACCTGTGTTCTTTGGCTAGACAGAAATAATCTTTACTTTCGTAGAACTTGCAATAGTATTTCTAGCAATTTGACTCACATCATGCATTTTATTTCATTTTGGACTAATGTGGCAGCAACAGGTCCCAGGAGAAGGATTGCGAGTGTCTTCCAGGTAGAGGAGTTTGATGACGAGGAGAACGAGATTTGGCCGACGATCGATTGATAGCCAGCACGGCCTGCTATGATCAGTTATACCCACCACCCTAAGGTTTGTTGGGGGGCTGTGATGTACTTCTCTACGGCTACTCTATGTTTTTTTTGTCCCACCCTCCATGTTCGGGGTGGAGTTTATGTACTTTTGCTTTGTTTGTAGGATTTTGTAGTTGGCTCAATACTCTGAGTTTGTTTTATTAATCACTTATTAATGAAACTGGGTGGCCAGACTCCACCTTTTCTTTTTAAAAAAAAAGTGGGACTAAATATTTCATTCCATTCAAAATAATATAGGCCATATTTAAATCTTACTTTCTAGGCCCATCCTACAACTACAGACACATGAATAATTCAACTTAAAACCCATCCATTTAATTAATTTTAAGCCCATTCCAGGGTACTACTGAATAGTCTTTACATTCAGAAATATTTTTTCATTAGATAAGTCGTTGAATGAAAGAAAAAAAATATTCAAGTGATTGTATACCAAATTGATAAGATCGCGGGGGGGGGGGGGGGGGGGGGGGGCCTAAAAAATCAAACTAGGACCATTCAAATTGGACACGAATCTTAAAGTTCTCAAGGGTAAAACTGTAAATTTCACTAGATACGAGTCCATAAATGAAAATTGGAAGTCTCTCAAGCCCAATAACCCAAAACAGATTTGTCTTACTGGGTTGTCATAACAGCCCAATATAAATGAGTTTATATTATTTAAATATGATTTAAACTCATAATTATCCATAAGAGACGGTTCAAAAATCATATCTCTTATCATGAGAAGAGTTTTAACTCAATCTCTTCAACCACTCTTATCTCTTCATGAAGAATAGATAATTAATTCAATCCAAAAACACCAAAAAGTAGAGTTAAATTATTATTTTGAAACTGACCCCCAAAGCCACTATAAATACTCCCTACCTCCACAAGAATGAGGTAATCAGTGTTTTTCGAACAAAATCTCTCTCATATTCTTCTTGAGTTCTGACTTGAGCAACATAGGATCTATCGCCGGGGTCAACCCCGGTGTTTCAGACTTTTGCAGGTCAATCAGAATGATCGCCACCAATAAGATCAGCTCCAATGGTGCAAACAGGTCAGATTCAGAAGTCAACATCAGTTGAAAGCTGTCAACATCTGTGAAAGTCAAAAAAGTAAGCATTTTATTGTATTTAAAAGAACTCATATCATCTTTTTACTCCCACACAAAAATTAGCACCAATAAATTGGCGTCATCTATGGGAACAAGAAAAGCAATCCAACCAAACTTCGCAGGTAAAAACAGTTTTCAGCCATGTCTCCAAAGGAGAAAGGGAAGGCGACGACCTTAGGCCGACGAGCCAACCCTCTTCCTCCACCACCTCCTCCTGAGGATGTCCCTCCTACCTTTCAACTGGAACACCCTCAACAGCCTACTCAACTCCCCTCCAAGGAGCTTCCACCGAGGGGCACCCAAAGAAATCAACCCCCTGTGCAACACATTGGAGAGAATAAAGGGTCAGTCTATACCTCTACATCCTCCACCGTTCCCCCTGAGGCACCTCAACCTCAACAAGCCCTCCGTTATCTTATAAAGTCCAGAAAGCAGGAGTCCGAACGTAGGGGCCGTTCAAGCAGGCTACATCCGTCACATCAGGTAGGCGCATGGAGTCTCTCTCCTCGGAGGCCACAATCCAGAAGAGCTCCCTCTTCAAGGGGGCGCGAAAGAATTTCCTCTCACAGAAGGCGAAGAAGATCCCCCTCTCCTAGGAGGCGAAGAAGCCACCGCTCCCCAAGGGACCACATATTAACCCCTCCTCAAGAGAGGAGGAATCCCAATCCAACCAGCAGAACAGCCCCAAGATGAGGAAGAGAGGAAGAAGTACCTATCACCCGAGTAGAACTCTGAGAGTTCAAAGATGAAATTCTTTAGGCCATTTAAATAATTTCTCCCAAGACTCGACGAACCATTCCTTACCCCTCTACCCCTCCACAACGCAAGGAGTCCCGCGGGTCCACTAGATCTAATCAGTATGATTTACCTACATGATATGGGTTTTAAAAAAACCAAATAAGGACCGTTCAAATTGGACACAAATCTTAAAGTTCTCAAGGGTAAAACGGCAAATTTCACTAGATACGGGTCAATGAATGAAAATTGGGAGTCTCTCAAGTCCAATAACCCAAAACAGATTTTTTTTTTGTGGTGGGGGGGGGGGGGGGGGGGGTCGTAAGATTTACCTACATGATATGGATTTTAAAAAAACCAAATCAAGACCGTTCAATTTGGACACGAATCTTAAAATCCTCAAGGGTAAAACGGTAAATTTCACTAAATACGGGTCCAAGAATTAAAATTGGGAGTCTCTTAAGCCCAATAACCCAAAACAGATTTGTCTTATTGGATTGCCATAACAGCCTAATATAAATGAGTTTATATTATTTAAATATGATTTAAACTCATAATTATCCATAAGAGACGGTTTCAAAAATCATATCTCTTATCATGAGGAGAGTTTTAACTCATTCTCTCCATCCACTCTTATCTCTTCATGAAGAATAGATAATTAATTCAATCCAAAAACACCGAAAAGTAGAGTTAAATTATTATTTTCAAACTGACCCCCAAAGCCACTATAAATACTCCCTACCTCCACAAGAATGAGGTAATCGGTGTTTTTCCAACAAAATCTCTCTCATATTCTTCTTGAGTTCTGACTTGAGCAACATAGGATCTATCGCCGGGGTCAACCCTGGTGTTTCAGACTTTTGCAGGTCAATCAGAATGATCGCCACCATTAAGATCAGCTCCGATGGTGCAAATAGGTCAGATTCAAAAGTCAACATCAGTTGGAAGCTGTCAACATCTGTGAAAGTCAAAAAAGTAAGCATTCTATTGTTTTTAAAAGAACTCATATCATCTGTTTACTCCCACACAGAAATTAGCACCAACAAATTGGCATCATCTATGGGAACAATAAAAGCAATCCAACCAAACTTCGCTGGTAAAAACAGTTTTCAGCCATGTCTCCAAAGGAGAAAGGGAAGGCGACGACCTTAAGCCGACGAGCCAACCCTCTTCCTCCACCACCTCCTCCTGAGGATGTCCCTCCTACCCTTCAACCGGAACACCCTCAACAGCCTACTCAACTCCCCTCCAAGGAGCTTCCACCGGGGGGCACCCAAAGAAATCAACCCTAAGTGCAACACATTAGAGAGAACAGAGGTCAGTCTACACCTCTACATCCTCCACCGTTCCTCCCGAGGCACCTCAACCTCAACAAGACCACTGTTATCTCATAAAGTCCAGAAAGCAGGAGTCCGAACGTATTCAAGCAGCTACATCCATCACATCAGATAGGCGCAAGGAGTCCCTTTCCTCGGAGGCCACAATCCAGAAGAGCTCCCTCTTCAAGGGGGCGCGAAAGAATTTCCTCTCACAGAAGGCGAAGAAGATCCCCCTCTCCTAGGGGGCAAAGAAGCCACCGCTCCCCAAGGGACCACATATTAACCCCTCCTCAAAAAAGGTGGAATCCCACTCCAACCAGTAGAACAGCCCCAAGATGAGGAAGTGGGAAGAAGTACCTGTCACCCGAGCAGAACTCCGATAGTTCAAAGATGCAATTCTTTAGGCCAATGACATAATTGCTCCCAAGACTCGACGAACCATTCCTTACCCCTCTACCCCTCCACAACGCAAGGAGTCCCGCAGGGTCCACTTGATCTAATCAACAAAAGGGCGCCATCCTCCGATGCCTCCGAAAGATGAAAGATCGTCTAGCACTACTAAAGCAGGAAGAAGGAAGACAGGAAATATAATACTGGCCCATCAGACCCCAATTCTTTAAGAAGATCATTGAGGCTCCTGTCTCTGTTAACTTCAAAAATCCAACATTTGAGTCGTACAATGGGGAGTACGACCAAGCATCAGACTTCCTTTTTTGCAAGACTTTTTTAACAGCTTTGAAGGGATCGACACGGGAGTGGTTCTCTCGTCTCTCTCTAGGGTCCATCTTCTCATTCGACCAACTTGAGGAGCTCTTCCTCACGCACTTCATCACTAGCCACAAGATAGAGAAGACAAGTGCCTCCCTACTTGACTTGAAGCAAAGAGATGAGTAGTCCCTCAAGGGTTATGCTCGATGCATCACAGCTGTGTCCTAGTCCATCTCCTCACTCAACTCAGCTATAGTCATGGCTGCCTTCAGGCACAATGTAAATCATGACTACCTCAAAGCCTCTCTTGTCAAAAGACCTCTTCGGAACTTCTCCAACCTTCTTCAAAGAGTTGAGAAGTACATCCAAGTGGAGGATGCTATTCGACCCCAAGAACAGAAGGTGACCTCATCCAGGAACAAACGGAAGATCACCAACGAAGACGAACCCGGTAAGTCTAGAAGGATGTCACAAGCCAGCGTCGTTCACCCCCTATGCCTCGTTTTGAGAAGTACACCCCACTTAACTCCAGCATATCTACAATCTTCATGGAAGTTCACAAGGAGAAACTCCTTTGACCTCCCCCTAAGATGAACACCCCAAGTGAAATAAGGGATAGGAACAAGTGGTGCGAGTTTTACAAAGATCGCGGGCATCTCACTGATGACTGTCGAGCCCTCAAAGATATGCTAGAAGCCCTACTCCGACTGGGGTATCTTACCAAGTTTTCTCAAAGTGACAACACCGAACCTCCTCCCACAAGAGGAGCCACCAAACGACTAGGGAGGCCTTCTGAGTCCCAAGACTCAGGTCGCATGGAAGTATTCCCACTCAATCCACGAGGGACCTATGGGGGATCATCTAACTCCTCAAGAAAAGCATTTGTCCATGAAGTAAACTCAGTGCATAACATCCCCCCCAAGAGCTCAGGGGTTCCAATCACATTCTCAAACCGAGACCTTTAAGGTGATCGAACACCTCACTGCGACGCACTCGTAATCAGCATATGTATGGAAAATCATGAGGTGCGTTGTGTTCTTGTAGATAACGGCAGTCTGGTAAACATTATCTTCTTAAATGTATTCGATGGTCTCAAGCTCAAGCGAGACCATCTCAAGCCTGAGGGTACTCTCACTAATGGATTCTCCGGAGCTCCAATTATAATTGAAGGAATAGTCACCCTTGACGTGACTGTAGGGAAAGCTCTAACTACCCACAAAGAAGCACTCGATTTCATGGTGGTTAACAAGAAGTCCGCCTACAATGCCATTTTTGGTCCCCTGGGGCTAGCAGCCTTTCATGCGGTTGCCTCAACCAACCACATGAAGATGAAGTTCCCTACAGCAACAGGGGTAGGGGAAGCCAAAGAAAGCCAAGAAGCGGCTCAGGCGTGTTACACCGCCACAATGGGGGGGCTCAGTCCTTCCCCTTGATGCTATGGAACTCCCCTAAAAGAGGGGACAGGCCAGCTTTGAACCTTTAGAAGAACTTACAGAAATCTCATTATCCCAAAAAGATCAAGCTAAGTAATTTCAGGTGAGCAATGCACTCTCTCATCAAGTCAATGAGCAACTCATCACTTGCATTAGGGAGAACCGAGATATCTTCACTTGGAACATCGAGCACCTGAAGAACAACAACGAGGGTGCTTAACCCCCTCCCCTAACAGTTAACTTCAAACATGTAATAGAAGCCGACAATTATAATCGTCACACTCACAGCATGTAATAAAGGCTAGCATCAAAGCAACCGCTTAGTTTCATTTTTTTCAATAAATTTTCATTCTTTTCTGTTGCAAAATTCTTGTACAATTTTATCCGATGCAAACAATGAGTTAGACACATGCTTCGCCCCCGAGTAACACTATCCACTAACTAAGCACCCTAATGGATAAGTGCGGAGTCCACTCATGGTTCTTAGAGTCACTCTAGCTATTTGCCCCCGAGCAAGTGTGCGAGGCACGACTCACCATTTGAGTGCTTCCAAAACTCGTCGTCACCTTGTTTGGAATCAATTCATGGTTCAAAGAGCTGCTCTAGCCACTTCCACCCAGGCAAATATGCGGGGCACGGATCGCCATTTGAGTGCTCCCAAAACAACCTTGGACAAGTCTGGAGTTCATTCGTGGTTCATAAATCTGTTCTAACCACTTGCACCCGGGCAAGTATACGGGGCACGGCTTTCCATTCGAGTGCTCCCAAAACAACCCTGGACAAGTATGAATTCCATTCATGGTTCATACGGTTGCCTTAGCCACATGCCCCTAAGCAAATGTGCGGGGCATGGCTTGCCATTCAAGTGCTCCCAAAACTTATCATCACCTTGTTCGGAGTTCATTCATGGTTCATAGAACCGCTCTAGCCACTTGCACCCGAGCAAGTATGCGGGACATGACTCGCCATTCAAGTGATCCTAAAACAACCCTGGACAATTGCAAAATCCATTCATGGTTCATAAGGTTGCTTTAGCCACTTGCCCCCGAGCAAGTGTGCGAGGCACGACTCGCCATTCGAGTGCTCCCAAAATTCGCCGTTAACCTGTTCGGAGTCTATACTCATGGTCCTTAGAATCACCTAATCAACTTGTCACCAAGTGAGTGTACAGGGCATGCCTCGCGATTCGAACACTCTGACAACTAGTCACAACAAGAGTACAAGAGATACAATCCTCTACTAAACTCGCCTCCAGAGCGACCCTCTTCTTCCACAATAAGTTCAATGCTTAACTTACCCCTAGATTTGCTCCTCAAAATCACCTTCCGAACGACTCACTCATAGAGCCCGACGATACTTTTCATCTCGCTCGCCTCCCGAGCGGCCTTCTTCCACAATGAGTTCAGAGCTTAACTCTCCCTTAGAGTTGCTTCTCAAACTCGCCTCCCAAATAGCTCTCTCCTAGAGCCTGGTGATGTTTTTCATCCCGCTTGCCTCCCGAGCGACCATCTTCCACAACGAGCTCGGAGCTCAACTCATCCCTATAGTTGCTCCTCAAACTCGCCTCTCGAACAGCTCTCTCCGAGAGCCTGGTGATGCTCTCCATCCTGCTCCCCTCCCGAGCGACCCTCTTCCACAATGAGTTCGGAGCTCAACTCACACCTAGAGTTGCTCCCCAAACTCACCGCCTGAACGGATCTCTCCTAGAGCCTGGTGAAGCTCTTCATCCCGCTCGCCTCCCGAGCGGCCTTCTTCCAAACGAGTTCGGAGCTCAACTCCCCCTAGAGTTGCTCATCAAAGTTGCTTCCCGAACTACTCTCTCGTAGAGCCCAGCAATGCTATTCATCCCGCTTGCCACTGAGCGTCCTTCTTCCATAACGAGTTCAGAGCTCGACTCACTCCTCGAGTTGCTCCCCCAACCTGCCTCCCGAGCGGCCCTCTTCCACAATGAGTTCGGAGCTTAAGTCACACCTAGAGTTGCTCCCCAAACTCACCGCCTGAACGGCTCTCTCCTAGAGCCTGGTGAAGCTCTTCATCTCGCTCGCCTTCCGAGCAGCCTTCTTCCAAACGAGTTCGGAGCTCAACTCCCCCTAGAGTTTCTCATAAAAGTTGCTTCCCGAACTACTCTCTCGTAGAGCCCGGCAATGCTATTCATCCTGCTTGCCACTGAGCGGCCTTCTTCCATAATGAGTTCAGAGCTTGACTCACTCCTAGAGTTGATCCCCCAACATGCCTCCCGAATGACTCTCCTAGAACCCTCCAATGCTCTTCATCTCGCTCACCACCGAGTGGCCTTCTTCCACAACGAGTACGGAGCTCAACACACCTCTAGCGGTGCTCCTCAAACTCGCCTACCGAATGACTCTTCCCAAGGGTCTGACAAAGATCTTCTTCATAGCTCCTCCGTGGTAAAGCTCCTCTTCTTAGCCCACAGGAGTGAAGCTCCTCTTTGTAGATTTCGGACACCGAAACTCTTCTCAACCTCACGAATGCAATGATATTGCTGACCTGTTTTGACCCTAAAGACAGAAGACGGATGGTTCTTCAACTGAATTCTTGAAGAGAAATTGTAGATCTTCGAGTCACCTTTGAAATAAGAGGTCACATGCTCCAATCAGACTTCTGTAGCACTGGAAAAGTTTATTATACCACAACATTATGCAGATCTCTCAAAAGAGCACTTCCAAGTTAAATAAAGTGTGATAGCTAACTTCTACAAGGAAGCAACTTGGTCAAGTGGTTAGGCTACTCATCCCCCACCACCATGTGCATGGGTTCGATTCCGAACAACGACTTTCCTCGGTGATTTATTTTGAAGCCGAACTAACTATTGCACGTGCGCCGCACGTGCTAAAAATGAATCAAGAAAAGAAAAGAAAAGTAAAAGTGGGCCCAGTTGGTCTGGGCCAATGGGCAATGCCACGTGGCATCGCCACAGCACGCCACGTAAGCTCGGAGATGCTTCTATTTGGTCACAAACCGAGCAAACGCTGTCCCAACCCAAGCGCTGGGAACAACGGTTCGATCTCCTCATGATCCTCACTCGCACGATGGACGCTCCAGATTTTGCCACATCATCAGCTTCCCAAAAAGCACGTGTACTGCATATGCAGCGCCGAACAAACGCTACCCCAAACTGAATGGTGCAAAAAAAATTCCTCTCGATCCGTGCATGATCTTGATCAAACGACTAAGATTCGATTAAAAAAAAGCACGTGTACTACACTTGCAACGCCGAGCAAATGCTACCCCAAACTAAATAGCACAAATAATTTTCCTCTCGATTCACGACTCAGATTAGATCACAATAAATAAATAAATAAATAAATAAAAGACCGAGTCAACGGTCAACTTTGACCGATCAACCCCACGTTTTGATCATCAGAAGTATCACAATCGATTGGTGGCGTGGGCCAAACAAACCTGCCCTCGATCGAAATAAGCGCAAAATGCTATCAACAGTCAACGGTCAACGATCAACGCATCTTTTCTGCCTTTCGATCTCTGTGATATTCGCGCCAGTCATGATCAACGCTCTAGATTTCGCCACATTATCAGGTATTTAATTAATTCCTTTATTTAATTATTGAATCGAATTAACCATTAAAAATACTGAAAAATAATTAAAATTCAAAATAATTATTTAAGCATTCTAAAATTAGTTATTAATTCAGAAAAATATTTTAAAAATATTTTTTGGGGAAATAATTATTAATTTAGAACAATTAATTAAAAATTCAAAAAATAATTATTAAAATTAAAAATTTAATTTAAAAAATCGAAAAATAATTAAAAATTGGAAAAAAAATCAGAAAAATCTAGAAAAGTCACATAATAATCCAGAAAATTTTAAAAATAATTCTTGGTATTTTATAAACTCAGAATAACACTGTTACACTTGAAGCAAACTCTAATAAGTTTTGTAAACCCTTAAAAACGGGTGAACTACTCAAAGGCTGTGAAACTCAGTCTTGGGGAGTGGGGGGATTGTGATATGAGTAAAAATAGAACCAAATCAGGACCGCTCAAATTGGACACGAATCTTAACACTCTCAGGTGTGAAACGGTAAATTTCACTTAAAACAGGTTCATGAATGAAAATTGGGTGTCTATCAAGCCCAAATAGCCGAAACGGATCTTTCTTACTGGGTTGTCATAACAGTCTAATATTTTATTTAACCTCATAATTATCCATAAGAGACGGTTCAAAAACCATATCTCTTATCATGAGGAGAATTTTAACTCAATCTCTCCCACCACTCTTATCTCTTCATGAAGAAGAAATAATCAATTCAATCCAAAAATACCGGGAAGTAGAGATAAATCATTATCTTGAAACTGACCCCCAAAGTGACTATAAATATCCCCTTACTTCCACAAGAACGAGGTAATCGATGTTTTTCCAACAAAATCTCTCTCATATTGGAGGGTCTGTCACCGGGATCAACTCCGATGTTTCATACTTTTGCAGGTCAATCAGAGAAATCGTCACCATCAAGATCAGATGCAACAGTGCAAAAAAGTCAGATTCAGAACTCAATATCTACTGAAAGCAGTCAACATCGATGAAAGTAAAAATATCAGTTTTTTATTCTTTTTAAAAGAACTCATATCATCTGTTTGCTCCTACACAGAAATTAGCAGTAATACTACTTGTATATGTCAAAATCTTTAGTCTTTTTACCTTTTTGTGGAGTAGTCTTCATAGTTTAGTGACTTTTTAATAAGCATATTTGGATAATGTAATCCGACTAATCGTAGCAGTTTTGGTTGTGTGCGTGGAAAGGGTCTTCTAGATAATGCTACACCTACTATCAAATCTACTACTTTTTTTTTTACTACCTTAGGTGGCGCATTACTATTGGATGTTTGTACCACTTACTCTATAATAATCTCTACTAATAGTGTACCACCTAAAGTAGTAAAAGAAAAAGTAGTAGATTTGGTACTAGGTGTAGCATTACCAAAGAAGGGTAAGCTTCCACGTTATAGCATCTTTGAGTTTGTTTTATCTACAAATCTTGAGTTCATTAAAAATACTTCACCTAATTAGCTGTTATCATCCAAAAATTATTTCACAACACCATAATCCAACTGGTCATTCATATACTTATGCATGATGCATGCAAACTCCTCTTCGACATTGTATTCCTGCCCTACATACCTACATACATTGGAGAAACTTTTTAATCTTCGCACCCCTAAACATTTAAACATTCAGACCACGCACCACCACTCCTACTGCAACTCAGCTCATTGGTCCTCGTTGGATCAAACCGAGCATCAAGAGCTATTTTACTAAATTTGCACAATCACATTTCTAACAAAGTACTAACAAAAGTATGAAAGTAACTCATGCAGTTTGTTTTTGATAAACGTGTGGATGCACCAGGCGTGAGTTCTTACTCGATTTGTATTGAAGGAGGAGGCCCCTATGTAGACGACCCTCGACTGGACGAACGGTACTGGGGGAGGCGGTATTGAGGTGGAGGCTGATGCTCGGCTCGGATCTTTGGGGCTTGGATCCGAGGGTCTCATAAACCTGCAGACGGTCTCGAAACACCGGGGTTGGTCCCTGGTGGCAGACCCTCCGACGATCTAGTCAGTTACTAAGGGAGAGTAACAGTAACTAGGGTTTGAGTGCAAAAAGTTTGATTACATGGAGAAGGAGTAGGAGTCTGGTATTTATAGAAGGTGCCAACCGGGTCTGGGCCTGTTTGGGGCCGGATCTGGACCCTGTTGCCCGTGAGACTGAAGCGGTGGAAACCAGGGCGGTATGGAGCTGACGTGGCAGATGCCCGGACGGTTTTTCGGGCTGACATGGCAGCGGCCCGGGCAGTTTTCCGACGCTGACGTGGCAGATCTGGAGGATCAGAAGGTGCGCGTATCCTGAGGGGATCCCGTGGCCTAGGATGGGCCACGTCATTTCTAACCCATATCACAAGCCCCACACTCCTGTAGGGCTGGGTGAGCCTGCCGTGTAGGAGTGATTCTTCGCCTCTGTAGAAAGAGCAAGGTGGAAGGTGTGGTGAGAAAGTATGTTTTTCTATTTCCAGAAGAGGCCAGGGGGTAGGAGGAAGGGATCCCTTATTGGAGTTTGCGCGAGATGCTAAGTGTAGAAAAGTCGGAGTGACGCTCGCCGGGCCTTAGGGTCAGCAGACGAGCCTTGGGGGTCGGCAGACGATCCTCTCGCTAGTTGGAAGAGCAAGGGGATGTCGAGGTCTGCCGGGATGGGGCACGGTTTGCCGAGCATCTGGGGTCGGTAGACGAGCTCCGAGGGTCGGCAGACGATCCCCTCGCTAGTTGGAAGAGCGAGGGGATGTTGAAGTCTGTCAGGTTAGAGCTCGGTTCGCCGAGTGTCTGGGGTCAGAAGGAAAGGACCCTTACTTGCTGGAAAAGCTAATGGGGCGTTGAGGCCCTGTTCAGTAGGGGCTAGGTCGGTAGGTGATCCCCTCGCTAGTTGGAAGAGCGAGGAGGAGGCGAGGTCTTCTTCTGGGGCTCGGTTTGTCGAGCACTAGGTGTCGGCAGACGAGTCCCTCGTGACAAGAGGAGGGCTCATGGGGCTCGCGGTGCTA
This sequence comes from Hemerocallis citrina, assembly GCA_017893485.1. Lineage (NCBI taxonomy): Eukaryota > Viridiplantae > Streptophyta > Magnoliopsida > Asparagales > Asphodelaceae > Hemerocallis > Hemerocallis citrina. The sequence continues at coordinate 225,282,350 of CM030361.1, read as the reverse complement.
TCCGAGCTCCGAGCCCTTCTGAACAAAGGAAAGTAGTTTGGGGCTCGCGGTGCTATCCAAGCTCCGAGCCCCTCTGAATCAAAGGAGGGCAGTTGGGGCTCGCGGTGCTATCTGAGCGCCGAGCCCCTCTGAATCAAAGGAGGGCAGTTGGGGCTCGCGGTGCTATCCGAGCGCCGAGTCCCTCTGAATCAAAGGAGGGCAGTTGGGGATCGCGGTGCTATCTCGAGCACCGAGCCCCTCCGAATCAAAGAAGGGCAGTTGGGGCTCGCGGTGCTATCCGAGCGCCGAGCCCCTCTGAATCAAAGGAGGGCAGTTGGGGCTCGGGGTGCTATCCGAGCGACGAGTGCCTCTGAATCAAAGGAGGGTAGTTGGGGCTCGGGGTTCTATCCGAGCGTCGACCCTTCTGTGAAATAGAAGAGGAATTTGTGGCTCGCGCTTCTATCCGAGCGTCGACCCTTCTGTGAAATAGAAGAGGAATTATTGGCTCGCGCTTCTATCCGAGCGTCGACCCTTCTGTGAAAATAGAAGAAAAATTATTGGCTCGCGCTTCTATCCGAGCGTCGACCCTTCTGTAAAAATAGAAGAGGAATTATTGGCTCGTGCTTCTATCCGAGCGTCGACCCTTCTGTAAAAATAGAAGAGGAATTATTGGCTCGCGCTTCTATCCGAGCGTCGACCCTTCTGTGAAATAGAAGAGGAATTAGTGGCTCGCGCTTCTATCCGAGCATCAACCCTTCAGACTTGTCAAAAAAGCCTGATTAGAGAGAAAAGGTGGAGGGGGGTAATTTTATGCCTATTGCTGACGTCATGGGCGCAAAGATCAAAGCGTTTCCAGATCTTGGTGGCCGCTGGATCTTGACAGTTAAGATCCAATGGCCAGATCTATTTGCAGAAATCGAGGAGTCGCTTTTCCTCTTTAAAACCCCCTCCCCCTCCCTCATTTCTTCTTCTTCATTTTATTTTACTCACTCTCCAATTTTAACAAGAGCGGGATTCTTACTTGCCGTCGGCGATCTTTTTCGGTGACCGTGAATTCCTACGCTCCAGGTTAGTTACTTTCTTTTTAGTAATGTCGCGAACTCAGTCCGGTTCCGAGGCTAGCTCGTCAGGCCGTTCAGCAGAGGAATCCGATCAGGAGATGTCCTCGTCCTTGAGTAAGTATAAGGTGAAGGAGGAGGTTCTGACCGACCCCGGGTCGGACGACGGTGAGGACGTAGTCTTCGTGGTGTCTCCGCTGAGGTCCAGAAGGCTGGGAAAGGAGCCCATGGATGAGGGTGAAGTGGAGGAAGAGGACGAGGGGGACGGCGAGGACGAGGAGGAGTAGGATCAGGAGGACGATGAGGAAGAGGAGGGAGAAGGCACCGAGGGCGAGGAGGAAGACGAGGAGGAGCAGGGTGCCGAGGATGAGGAGGAAGACGAGGAGGAACAGGTTGCCGAGGGTAAGGAGGAAGACGAGGAGGGTCAGGATCCCGAGGTCCCGGGTGTTCATGATGAGGAGGATGGGGTCGACGAACGGGAGGCTAGCTAAGGAGACGCTGGCCAAGGAGAAGATCTTCCACCCCTTTCCCCTTTGTCGACGCCGTCTCCCGAGCGTAAGGCCCGCCCTCATCGGAAGAAGAAGGTCTTGACCATACCGCATAGTCCTTCCTCACCAGATGAATACGCACCGAGATCGGGTTTCGAGTTTCCCCCGGTCACCTTCAGGAATCCAGGGTCGATTCGGATGTATCCCGACGACATTAAGGACATCGGACCGATCCCTCCAGTGCCGGGCGAAGACACTCGGGTGAAGATTCGCGCTGATAGCATCTCGAGCATTTTGAAGGCGGAATATCTGAACATTATCAGGGCCGCCTACTATATTCTGCAGGAGTTCGAGCTCTTCATTCCGAGCCCAGGTATTCGGCCCACCACGGCTCCTGGCACCGGGTTACTGCATGTTCCCCGAGAATGCCTTCCTCTCGGGGCTGAGGCTGCCTCTTCATCCATTCGTTAAGAGGGTTTTGAAGTGGGCGGGGCTGTGCCCTATGCAGTATGGTCTGAACTCTTGGAAGCATCTAGTCTGCTTCATACTAAAGTGCCAAGAGAAGGGAGTGAAGCCGAGGCTGACGTATTTCCGAGCCGTCCTTGGGATCGGCTCGCTTGGAGACCAAGAGGAGATCTTCTACTTTTCACCGAGGCCTGCATAAGAAGGTTATGCATGGTCATCCGGACTCCATAAAGGGGTGGAAAGAAAAATATTTCGTGGTTCGGATGGAGGGGTTTTGGGGAATTCCGACCAGGTGGAACTTTGTCAAGCCGAACCACAAGCCTCCGAAGCGGAGCGACCTGACCGCCAAGGAGTAGAAGAAGGTGGAGAAGATAGTCGGGGGGCACAGTATCGCATGGCCACGAGTGACCGAGATACACCTCGCCTGGGCCGGACTGAGTCACACTGCCCTAGTATGTTTCTTTCCGAATATGTTCATTTTCCTGCCTTCGTGTTAACGTTAGCTCTTCTTCTTTCTGTTTTAGCAGAGATGACAACTCAACAGGTGGATGCTAAGAAGATATTGCTTGCTGTCGCCGAGAAGGTGAGGATGGAGAAGAAGAAGAAGGCCGAGCAGGAGAGGATAGCAGCCGAGAAGCAGAAGCTGGCTGCGCAGGCCGGAGGGTCCTCTAAGGGGCCGGCCCCGGAGGCCGAGGGGCCCTCCCCGGTGAAGAAGGCCAAGAGGCACCACTCTCCCCGCTCCCATTCGTCGAGGGCAGCTCGGGACGCCGAGAGTGGTTTGGGCAAGACAGTGGATGCCCCGGGAAAAGGGCTCCCCCCTATTCGGCCGACCACCGCGGAGATGGTGGGCAGCAGGGTACGCTGCCCTTTGCCCCTGATTAGTTTTTCATGCAGGGGGACTCTCTGCTCGATGGGCCTGTGTCGGTCAAGTTCGTCTCGAAGGCCGCCACCAAGCGCGATTTGATGGCCCTGGCGACGCAGACGGCGGACCAGGCCTACATGCGGTGGTCTCAGGCACACCTCTCGGTAAGTTGGCTTGGCTTCGCTTTTCTCATTAACCTGGAGTTTTTCTGATCTTTCTCTCCTTGGACAGGCGATGCTCCATGGTCAGCACTTCCACAAGTGCTTGGAGAAGGAGATATACATCGCGAGGTGGAATGTGGAGAAGTACCTCCGCGAACTGAACAAGGCCACGGATGAGCTGAAAGATGCCCGGGCTATGGTGGCCGTCCACGAGGCCCAGATAGAGTCGCTCTGCAAGATTCACAAGCAGGACCGGGAGGATCTTGAGGCGAAGATCGCGGCCGAGGCGGAGAAGGGGAAGAAGGCACTGGAGGAGATGGTGTCGGCCTTGGGGTACGAATAGGCCAAGTCCCACTTTAAGCAGATCTACCCCGAGAAGAACGTGGACCATCTCTACTATGGATGGGCGCCGAACCTTCCTCCCACCCCAGGGTGCGACGATGCAGGGGGAAATCAGGTCGACGACGAGGTGCCACCCCCCTCAAGAATAGAAGTCTTTTTTCTTTTTTCTCATTTTGATGTAAATGCCTTAAGCAGACTGGCCACCGCGGCTTTTGTATCAAATTTTTTGAAAGAAATGAAATTTACTTTTTTGGGCCGATCCTTCCAGACTTGTGTTTTTTGTGATGTTTGTTCTCGTCTTTTGATATACGCACGGGACCTGTGTCGCCCTCCTCATTGTTGCCGAGGTGCCTCTAGTTCGAGCGGGGGAGGAGGCCGCAGAGGCAGCTTTGCTTCGTCAATAGCAGCAGGCTTGGGACCGATCCGCCGCCGCTAACTATTTTCTGAACAGGTCCAGGGAGCTCGGCTTGGAGGTTGCGTGCCTGAAGAAAGCCGTAGCCGACCGGGACTGGTGGGTAATCGAGAGGGACTGGTCCCTCTCAGATGCTTCGAGCGGGGGATCAGCTTTAGAGTCTTTCCTTTGTGAGGCCATAGTCGAGAAGGAGCTGGAGATTCGCAGGCTGAAGCTGGTCTTAGGTGCTGGTTTGATTGAAGGGGCCAGCAACTCGACCCCGGGGCGGTCTCCGATATCTCTATCGGATGGGGCGCAGCATGAAGATGCAGGAAGCTCGGTGGCGGGAGTGTCTTCCCAGCCCGGTCCGGCCGAGCGTGATAGGAGCCCCGAATTCGAGTTCCCAGCCGAGTGCGAGTGAGTTGTAAGCTTTTTCCTTGTATTTGTACCGACGTTCATTGAGTTGTAAGCAATGAGTAATAAATAAGAACATTTGATTTTCCATGCTCTGATCGTCTTGGTTACCAGGGACGGTTGCCGGGCTCGTTGTGCGGGGGTCGGCTCCGCGGTGACTTATTGCAACGGGCACGACTGTCGCGGCGTTTAGCTTTTCGATAAGCAATAACTGGCGACGTTTCGCATTCCCATGAACATTTATGGCGACATTTCACCTTCCGTCGTTTCGTATTCCCAGATGCAATAAATATGGGCCTCAGGGGGCTATATAATCCCCCACTACCCATGTTGGTTGTCAGGCAGTGAGTCGTCTGACTCGAGTGCCTGCCAAAGGCGGGCGCCCAGAGAATAAAATATTTCCGAGTACTCCAGATCGGAGGCACACCGATCACCCTCGGACTATTCGGGGTTCAGGCTGTTAGAGCCGCGAGACCCCGGGTTGTTCGTTGGTGAGTGGTGGGTCGACCGATCAGTTTGGGGGTTCGAAGAGAGCCTAAGCGTGGTGGCTCTTCTGCTGTCCTCGAACAATTCGGGGTTTTGGGCTCGTAAGAGTCGTAAACCTCGAGTTGTTCAGGGGGCGAGAGAAGGGTCAGCTGAATAGCTCGAAGGCTCGGCACGTTTGTTCCGGGACAGAGAGAGCAGCGGGTCGATGGCCGCCCTGCCATCCTCGAACAATTCGGGGTTTAGGTCTGTAAAAGCCGTAGACCCCGAGTTGTTCGCGGGTGAGAGGGTGGTCAATAATTCGACTCGAGGCTCGGGGCATCCGCCGAAGGCGGACGCTCTAAACCTTAATAAAATTTTGTCAACACATAGCTGTGGGTCGTAACCGAGCGTGGTGGTCGAGCAGCTTTGAAGAAAGCCGGGCCTTGCTTCGGTTCGTCGAGCCCCGATGTTTGTGAGAGAACCAGTTGCAAGAGTGTCGAGGTCGCCGCCGAGCGTCAAGGTCGCGGTGCCTTGAAGAAGGCACCCGCCTTGCTCGGGGCCGACGCCGAGCCCCAGCACATGTAATCAGGGAAAGACAGGTGCGGGCGTGGCTGGCGGATGTTGCCTCGTACATAGGTTGATGAGCTTGAAGAAGCCCAAACCAAGCAAGGAACGGATGCCGAGCCCCCATACCGGTGAGAAAGACAATTGCGGGCATAGAAGAGGGTCGCCGCCGAGCGTCAAGGTCGCGGTGCCTTGAAGAAGGCACCCGCCTTGCTCGGTACCGATGCTGAGCTCCAGCACATGTTCTCAGGGAGAGACGGTGCTGGCGTGGCTGGCGGATGTCACCTCGTACATAGGTTGATGAGCTTGAAGAAGCCCAAACCGAGCGAGGGACGGATGTCGAGCCCCCATATCGGTGAGAAAGACAATTGCGGGCGTAGCAGAGGATCACCGCCGAGCGTCAAGGTCGCGGTGCCTTGAAGAAGGCACCCGCCTTGCTCGGTGCCGACACCGAGCTCTTGCACATGTTCTCAGGGAGAGACGGTGCGGGCGTGGCTGGCTGGATGTCGCCTCGTACATAGGTTGATGAGCTTGAAGAAGCCCAAACCGAGCGAGGGATGGATGCCGAGCCCCCATACCGGTGAGAAAGATAATTGCGGCAGAGGGTCGCCGCCGAGCGTCAAGGTCGCGGTGCCTTGAAGATGGCACCCGCCTTGCTCGGGGCCAACGCCGAGCCCCAGCACATGTTCTCGGGGAGAGACGGTGCGGGCATGGCTAGCAGATGTCACCTCGTACATAGGTTGATGAGTTGGAAGAAGCCCAAACCGAGCAAGGAACGGATGTCGAGCCTCCATACCGGTGAGAAAGACAATAGCGGGCGTAGCAGAGGGTCACCGCCGAGTGTCAAGGTCGCGGTGCCTTGAAGAAAGCACCCGCCTTGCTTGGTGCTGATGTCGAACTCCAGCACATGTTCTCAGGGAGAGACGGTGCGGGCGTGGCTGGCAGATGTCGCCTTGTATATAGGTTGATGAGCTTGAAGAATCCCAAACCGAGCGAGGGATGGATGCCGAGCCCCCATACTGGTGAGAAAGACAATTGCGAGCGTAGCAGAGGGTCGCTGCCGAGCGTCAAGGTCGCGGTGCCTTGAAGAAGGCACCCAATTTGCTCGGTGCTGACGCCGAGCTCCAGTACATGTTCTCAGAGAGAGACGATGTGGGCGTGGTTGGCAGATGTCGCCTCGTACATAGGTTGATGAGCTTGAAGAAGCCCAAACCGAGCGAGGACGGATGCCGAGCCCCCATACCGGTGAGAAAGACAGTTGCGGGTGTAGCAGAGGGTCGCCGCTGAGCATCAAGGTCGCGGTGCCTTGAAGAAGGCACCCGCCTTGCTCGGTGCCGACACCGAGCTCCAGCACATGTTCTCGGGGAGAGACGGTGCGAGCGTAGGCTGACAGATGTCACCTCATACATAGGTTGATGAGTTGGAAGAAGCACAAACCGAGCGAGGGACGGATGCCGAGCCCCCATACCGGTGAGAAAGACAACTGCGGGCGTAGCAGAGGGTCGCCGCCGAGCGTCAAGGTCGCGGTGCCTTGAAGAAGGCACCCGCCTTGCTTGGTGCCGACGCCGAGCTCCAACAGTTTTCGGGGAGAGACGGTGCGGGCGTGGAGGTGCTGTTTTGTTTGATTGGATGCATGTTACCAAAAAACCAACCAGGCCGAGCCGCCCGAGCTCCGAGCCCTAAGCTTGTAAATGAAGCTTTTTGTGCTCGTGCTGGTATCCGAGCACCAAGCCCCAAGCTTGTAAGGGAAGCTTTTTAGGCTCGCAATGTTATCCGAGCACCGAGCCCCAAGCTTGTAAGAGAAGCTTTTTGGGCTCGCGCTGTTATCCGAGCACCGAGCCCCAAGCTTGTAAGAGAAGCTTTTTTGGCTCGCGATGTTATCCAAGCACCGAGCTCCAAGCTTCTAAGAGAAGCTTTTTGGGCTCGCGCTGTTATCCGAGCACCGAGCCCCAAGCTTGTAAGAGAAGCTTTTTGGGCTCGCGCTGTTATCCGAGCACCGAGCCCCAAGCTTGTAAGAGAAGCTTTTTGGGCTCGCGCTGTTATCCGAGCGCCGAGCTCGAGATATGTTCTTTATTTGTTACAAAAGAGGAAGCCATAGGCTTGTTTTAAGAAAGCTGGCATATTTACAATATATTTGAACTTTACAAAAGACTAGGCACGACTTGCCAATTACAATCATGATAATTTACATGGAGGCTACTCTCCTCCTAGGAACTTGATTAGGTGTTCCGCGTTCCAGGGCCTCTTGATGGGCTTGCGTTCGGTACTGGTCAGGCGGTACGTGTCTGGGCGCACGACTTCGGATACTTTGTAGGGGCCCTCCCAATTTGGTGCCAACTTTCTCTTCTGGCCTGGATTGGATACTACCATCTTTCGGAGGACAAGATCCCCGAGTTTGATGTCAGTTGGGCACACCTTCTTGTTGTAGAACTTCTCAATTCTTTGCTGGTAGATCCTTCTTCTAATTGCAGACTTTTCCCTGACCTCGTCTATGAGGTCCAGGTCGGCCCGTAGCTGTTGGGAGTCAGCGGCCTTGTCGAAAGCCATGATTCGGGGTGAAGGGATCCCAATCTCCAAGGGAATGACGGCCTCTGCGCCGTATGTCAGATTGAAAGGGGATTCTCCCGTGGCGATTCTCTTTGTTCTTCGGTGGGCCCAGAGAACGCTAGGTAGCTCGTCGACCCATAACCCCTTGGAAGAGTTATCGGGTCGTTTCTTGAGGCCGTCGAGGATTTGGCGGTTAGCGTTCTCGGCCTGACCGTTAGACTGGGGATGGCACACTGAGGAGAAGCGCTGCTGGATCCCGAGGTCTTCACAGAACTTGCCAAAATGCTTACCCGCGAATTGAGTCCCATTGTCCGTGATGAGTACCTGCGGAATCCCGAACCGACAGACGATATGTTTCCAGAAAAACTGCTGAGTCTGTCGCTCAGTGATCGTTGCTAATGGCTCGGCCTCGATCCACTTGGTGAAATAGTCAATCGCCACAATGAGAAACTTTCGCTGGCCCGTTGCTTTTGGAAATGGGCCTACCAAATCCATCCCCCACATTACAAAGGGGGTCGGACTGGCCATGGACCGGAGGTTCGCCTGAGGAGCCCTCTTCACGGGGGAGAACCATTGGTAGGGGCCACACTTCTTCACTAGGGCGAGGGCGTCTTGCAGCATAGTGGGCTAGTAGTACCCGTGATTTAGCGCCTTCCGTGCTAGTGAACGGCTTCCCATGTGACATCCGCCGATCCCCTCGTGCAGCTCCTTGAGGGCGTACTTGGCTTCGTCTGGGCTTAGGCAGCGGAGGTAGGGTCTGCCATCGGTTGTTGTGTAGGATCTTTTGAAGAGGGTGGCATTGATGACCGTGAACCTTTCGGATCGGACCCTGATCCGCCTTGCTTCAGCTCGGTCTTCGGGGAGCTCTCCCTTGACTAGAAACTTTTTGATAAGAGTGGTCCAGTTGTCAGGAGGAGCTCCGTCTTCGACGCACAGAACCTCCGGGGAGTCTGTACTTGGCTTCAACAGGACTTCAATCAGGACCGTGCGGTCGAGGCCTTCAAAGGATGAGGAAGCCAATTTCGATAGGGCGTCGGCCTGAGCATTCATCTCCTGGGGGATTCTTATGACAGCCGATTCGTCGAAGGATGATAATAGGCGTTGGACCCTAGCCCGGTATCTGATCATCCAATCATCATGGGCCTCGTAGTCCCTGGTGATCTAGCTGACCACCAGCTGGGAGTCGCTAAAGGCCCAGATCTGTCTGGCACCGGCTTGATGAGCCAGGTTGAGCCCGGCGATCATCGCCTCGTATTTAGCCTCGTTGTTAGAGGCCGGAAAGTTGAGGCGGAGACAATACTGGAGAAGGAAACCATCCGGACCTCGAAGAATGATGTCCACACCACTCCCCGTTTCGCAAGAGGAGCCATCGACGTAAACTTACCACGTCTGGTCGGCTTCCTTGCTCACGGGTTGCTCGGAGATGGTGCATTCTGTAATGAATTCGGCGAGGGCCTGCCCTTTGATGGACGTTCTTGGTTGATAGCCGATGTCGTACTGGCTGAGTTCGATTGACCATTTGACTAGTCGTCCGGAGCTCTTGGGTTTGTAGAGCACGGCCTTCAAGGGTTAATCCGTGAGCACCTGGATCGAATGCACCTGAAAGTAAGGGCGGAGCTTTCGCACGGCTATGACCAAGGCGTACGCCACTTTCTCCATCCTGGAATATCGGGTCTCGACGTCGAGCAGGACCTTACTCACGTAGTAGAGGGGCTTTTGAACCCCTTCCTTTTCGCGGACGAGGACGGCGATGAGCACGTTCTTCGAAGCGGAAAGGTAGAGCCAGAGTGGCTCCCCTTGTTCGGGCTTGCTGAGGAGAGGAGGGTTGGCGAGATACTCTTTCAACTGTGTGAAGGCCTCTTGCTGTTAAGCGCCCCACTCGAACCTTCCGGTGCCGCACAGCACCTTGAAGAACGGGAAGGACTTCTCTCCTGACTTGGAGAGAAAACGGCCGATGGCCACCAGTCTACCCGTCAGCCTCTGGACTTCTTTGACATTCCTGGGAGGGGCCATGTCTATTATGGCCTGGATTTTTTCGGGGTTCGCCTCGACGCTGCGCTGGCTGACGATGAACCCTAAGAACTTTCCCTAGGAGACACCGAAGGCGTCGCCGGGTTGAGCCTCATGTTGTGGGTTCGAAGGACCCCAAAGGCCTCTTCTAGGTCGGCGACGTGGTGCTATCCTTGTTGGCTTTTGACGAGCATGTCATCGATGTATACCTCCATGTTACGCCCGATTTGATCTTTAAAGACTCGGGTGACGAGCCTCTGGTAGGTGGCGCCTGCGTTCTTCAGCCCGAAGGGCATGACCCGGTAGCAATACAGTCCCTGGTCTATGACGAAGGACGTCTTGGCGATGTCTGGAGGAAACATTCGGATCTGGTTATAGCCTAAGAAGGCATCCATGAATGACAAGAGCTCGTGACCTGAGGTCGCGTCGATCAGGGCGTCAATGCTGGGGAGAAGGAACAGATCCTTGGGGCATGCCTTGTTAAGGTCGGTGAAATCTATGCAGATCCTCCAACTCCCGCTCTTCTTCTTGACCATAAGGACGTTCGCCAGCCACTCAGGGTAGCTGACCTCTTGTACAAAACACGCGGACAAGAGCTTGTCCACTTCGGCATTTACTGCCTGTTGTCGTTCAGGAGCGAACTTGCCCCGCTTTTGGACGACTGGTTTCGACCTGGGAATCACGCTGAGTTTGTGCATGATGAGATCTTCGGAAATACCGGGCATGTCAGAGGGCTTCCAGGCAAAGAGGTTGACATTGTGCCGAATGTAGGCAATTAGGGCGAACTTGAGGTTGGGGACGAGGGAGCAGCTTACTCGAAAGTGCTTCGACGGATCCCCTGTCTCGAACGAGACATCTTGCAGCTCGTCCGCCAGCTCTAGCTCTGGCTGGGTTCTTTCGGGCTCCAGCTCGACGGCATCGAGGGGAAACACCCCGCTTCCGATCGCCGTCATGTAGCACGAGCGTGCTGCTTCTTGGTTCCCACAGACAACTCCAACGCCGGTGCTAGTAGGGAACTTCATTTTCTGAGGTAGGCCGAGGGAACTGCCTGGAGGGAGCAAAGTCCCGGACGGCCGAGGATGGCATTGTAGGCTGCCTTGACATTCACAACCATGAAGTCCATGGACTCGGTCCTTCTGTTCGGGGTCGTGTCTGCTGTGACATCGAGGGTGACGATCCCCTCTATAGTTACGGGAATGCCGGAGAATCCGTGCAGGGTATACCCGGCTGGCTTTAGTTTTTCACGGGAGAGCTTTAGGTTCTCGAATGCTTCCAAGAACAGAATGTTGACCGAGCTCCCGTTGTCCATGAGGATTTTCTGGGCATCGAAGTTCGCCATGCTGAGGTTGATGACAAGTGCGTCACAATGAGGAAGCCGGACCCCTTCCAGATCCTCGCCTGAGAAGGAAACAGGGAGTTGCTGGACCTGGGGGGAGAGAGGGCCCTGTACGGTGTTGACATCCCAGACGAAGGCTTTGCGGGAAGTGTTGGATTCCCCTCCCATGGGCCCTCCATGGATGCAGTGCAGGATTGCCTGTCCCTCGGGTACTTCGGGCTTCGAATCTTGCTCGGGACGACGACGGTGCATTCGAGAAGGAGGGGAATCCCTCCTGTTTCTGTTGTCCCTCTGTTCGCGGGTGCCATCCCTTTTGAATTCTCGGAGGTACCCTCGTTGAATAAGGGCCTCAATTTCGTCCTTCAGGGCGCGGCAGTGATCTGTGTCATGCCCGTTGTCCCGGTGGAATCGGCAGTAGAACTGCTGATCCCTCTTCTTGCTGGTGTTGTTGGATGGTCGAGGAGGGTACTGGACGAGGTTGCTATCTTCAATTGCCAAGAGGATTGTCGACACGTTCTGCGTCAGCGGAGTGTACCTCTCGATGTGGGGGATCGGCGGAACCTCCTTTGCGGAGCCCCCATCTCTTGGAGCTTTTTTTGCCGGCTCAACCTCATCGGCCTTGTGCTTCCCCTTCTCGGGAACTTCCTTCTGGTTCTCTGGATTGAGGGCCTCTTCGGCTCGAATATATTTTTCGACCCGATTGAGGAGGTCAGGAAAGTCTATTGGCGGCTTCTTTGCTAGAGAGGCCTTCAGCTGTCCATGTCGGACGTTGTGGTGGAAGGCTGCCGAGGCAATGCTGGGGTCGAGGGATGAAACTGACCTCGCCTCGGCGGTGAACCGTCGGACAAATACTCACAGTGGCTCCCCCTCCTTTTGCCGGAGCCCAAGTAGGGATGCGCTCGTTCTTTCGGCCTTCCGGCTGGTTACGAAGTGGGCGAGGAAGCTGCCCTCTAGCTGGTCGAAAGAATAGATGGAGCCGGGGGTGAGCTTGGAGAACCATTCCCGAGCCGGACCCCGGAGTGTCGTGGGGAAGGCTCGGCACAGGAGGGGATCCGATGCGCTGTGAATCATCATGAGGGTTTTGAAGCCCTCCATGTGATCAGCAGGATCGCCCTCGCCGTCATATGTCTCGAACTGAGGCGGACAGAAATTGCGGGGTATCTCTGCCTGCAGGATGAGGGCGAAGAAAGGAGGGCGAACCGGCCTGAAGGGTTGCTCTTGGGTTGCCGTTACCAACGTGGTCGAGGCGCTCCTCCATTTCTTGGAGGCGCTTCAAAATGTCGCCATCGTACTCTGGGGGGATTGTCACGGGGCGAGACACGCTAGCCTGGGCCTCCGTCCGTGTGTGGGAACGGCGGGCGTTCTCATTGATGGGGACCCCTTGGATGGCACCCAAGATTTCCCTTCGGAAGTCCTGGAACTCCTGGTGGGTAACCGGTGCTCCTTCGGCCCGGTTTGGTTGGGCAGACTGTCGCCGACCGACCCGGCTGAGCGCAAGCTCCCGCCTTTGGGACGGGGGTCTGGGATGGTTTGGAGCCGAGTTGGAAGCGGCTCCTCCCCTGCCACGGCCGGCCTGTAGGTTCGAGATTACCCCTCGCAGGTCGTTCTGGACCGAACGGGAGGCGTTTGGCTGGGGACCGTGACTGACCCCTTTGTTGTTTGGTCCCTGAGCATCGGCGACGATGCCTTGTGGAGGCACGTCCTGTCGGTGTGCGGAGGTAACAGCTTTTGCGGTCTTGGGCGCCATGTGAGCTCGGGTCGATAGGGGTGCCGATGGGGGCGGAGCTCGGGTCGGCGTCTACGAGGGTACCATTGGAAGCGAGGCTCGGGTTGGCGTCTACGATAGATAGGTTCCCACAGACGGCACCATCCTGATGCGATTAGTTTTTGGTAAACGTGTGGATGCACCAGGCGTGAGTTCTTACTCGATTTGTATTGAAGGAGGAGACCCCTATGTAGACGACCCTCAACTGGACGAACGGTACTGGGGAAGGCGGTATTGAGGTGGAGGCTGATGCTCGGCTCGGATCTTTGGGGCTCGGATCCGAAGGTCTCGTGCACCTGCAGACTGTAACAACCCGAAAAATAGCATATGGCTATTTTGCATCATAATGTGTGTGCAATTGAAAATTGCACGCGAGTATGTATTTTTCTGATAACAAATATTTTTAATTGAGAAATATCAGTTATTGTCTAATTTATTTTGTTATTATTTTCGAAAATTAAATTATTTTTATATGGATTCTTACGAAGTAGTTTTAATGTATTTTGTATTGTTTGGATTATTAAAGTAGAGAATTGGGCTTTATTTGAAATGTATTGAGATTTGGGGGCTTATATGTAGTATTCCCTTACATTATTTATCTATCTCTTTATTTATTATTTCCCTTTTTACAAAAAACCCCCTCCCACCTCTCTCCTTCTTCTCCCTTCTCCTTTCTTCTCCACACCCGATCTGTTCTTTCCCAAACCGAAGGAAACCCCCCACCCGGCCCTCCTACTCCCTTCTCCTTCTCCCAGTTGCGCCAGCCGAAAGAATCCCACCACCTCCATCTCCTTCCTTCTCCTTCCCTTCCCGTCTCCATCCCGACCCAGAAAAATCCCAACCTCGAACCCATCGGCCGACGATTTCCCCACCTCAAATCCCTTCCGATTCTTCGTCGATTCCAAATTAAAGTGAGGGGTAAACTAATGGAGGGATTCTCTACATCGTAGTAGCGTCGGATTTTCGAATGGATTTCGGGAAGGTAAACCCTAACTATTTTATTGTATAAAATTAAGTTGGGTAAATTTCTATTGAGTAGGATTATTATGGTAGAGAGATTTAGAGATGTTGGAAATGGTAGATATCAGAAATTAGCGGATTTTTAGAGAGATTGCAAGTTGTTAGTAAAATTAGGGTTTTGGGTTTGAAAAAGGGAATTATATATGTATGAACTATTTCTCTTATAATAGTGGAGAGTATAGTTGGACTATTAGAATATTTTGGGGGCGATTTTAGTAATTATTTGGGGATGAAAATACCATAGGCATTAGATTATTACGTGTATCGTGCGTGTATATCCCAAGCGTTCAATAAACACTTGTGTGATATTTGGAATAGTGTTATTAGCTTTTATGATTGGTTTGGATGATTTGAGTTTTAATTGCTTTGAAACTGATGATAGGATATATTTGCGACTTTGGATGCGAGGTGGCATGGTGGCGCTTCGGATCTTCGCGGAATATGTGAGTTAATTTATTTATGTATTTTTGCAGTTGAGGAATATGTGAGTATCGATTTATTTACATATTTTTGTGATTGCAGAAATATGTGAGTACTAATTTATTTATATATTTTTGTGGTTTGAAGAATATGTGGGTATAAATTTAATTACGTATTTTGTGTATTAAGGGATATGGTGAGTATTAATTTATCTATGTATTTTGTGATTTAAGAAATATGTGGTGAGTTAATTTATTTATGTATTTTTGCAGTTGAGGAATATGTGAGTATCGATTTATTTACGTATTTTTGTGATTGTAGAAATATGTGAGTACTAATTTATTTATATTTTTGTGGTTTGAAGAATATGTGGGTATAAATTTAATTACGTATTTTGTGTATTAAGGGATATGGTGAGTATTAATTTATCTATGAATTTTGTGATTTAAGAAATATGTGGTGAGTTAATTTATTTATGTATTTTTGCAGTTGAGGAATATGTGAGTATCGATTTATTTACGTATTTTTGTGATTGTAGAAATATGTGAGTACTAATTTATTTATATATTTTTGTGGTTTGAAGAATATGTGGGTATAAATTTAATTACGTATTTTGTGTATTAAGGAATATGGTGAGTATGATTTATTATGTATTTAATGTTTTAAAAGATGGTTGAATAACGTATATGTGTATATGGGGATGAGTTATATTTAGATGATGATATCAAATATGGTGTGTATGGTTTTATATACGTATTTTGATGTTTTGAAGAAGTTTGAATAAACTAAAGTATTGATATGGATTATGGATGAGGCATATGGGGATAACGTGTATTTGTATAAATTTATGGATAAAGGGATTAGTTATGTATGTAGGGATTCTCTACTTCTAATTTAGTTGCTTGCTCTCTTTATTTGTTTAAGTATGTGTAGAAAGAACCATCTTTAGGGTTACTACTTGTGTAGGTGAGGAAAAGAACCCATTTTGAGGGTTGAGTAAATTGTGGACGCTAAAAGAACCCATCTTTTGGGTATGAGTTGTTGTAGGTTGAGAAAGAACCCATTTTGAGGGTTGAGTGAATTGTGTACGTTAAAAGGACCCAACTTGATGTTATGTTAGTTGTAATATGATAAAGAAACAATCTTTTGATGTTGTCTGTTGTAGGATGTTAAAAGGTCACACTTTTATGTTGATTACTTGTTGTAGGTTGAGAAAGAACCCATTCCTATGGCTATATTATTTGTGTATGCGAAAAAGAACCCATTTTAGTTGTTAGTAGTGGTGAGTAAAAAGAACCCATCCTATGGATTTGGATTGTTGTAGATAAAGAACCCACGCTTGTGATATAGTAAGAATCCATGCTTGAATTGTTGTAGAAAGAAACCCATGGTTAAGTTGTAGTAGAACATCATGCTTGAGTTGTGTGAAGAACCCATTCATGCCTATGTGACATTCCAGTAAAACCTACCATGCTTGAGTTGTTGTAGGTTGACTATAGTGAGAAACTCATGTTTGAGTTGATTAGTAGATTCTTCTGTTGCTTCTAATTACAGAAGATCAAGTTTGCTAGTAAGCACGATTGGTTGCTTCTAGGTTGATTTACTTGTATGGTTGTTTGTATGTGGTTTTGCTCGTACGTGGCTCAACTGGCCCGTATGTAGCTGTGGGTCTCATACGCAGCTTATTTGGCTCGTATGTATGTTGTCGTCTCATACGCGGCTCGACTGGCCTGTATGTAGATGTTGGTCTCATACGTAGCTTATTTGGCTCGTATGTATGTTGTTGTCTCATACACGGCTCGACTAGCCCGTATGTAGCTGTTGGTCTCATACATGGCTTATTTGGCTCGTATGTATGTTGTCTCATGCGCGGCTCGACTGGCCCGTATGTAGCTGTTGGTCCCATACGTAGCTGTTTAGCTCGTATATGTTTTTGGTTACTCGTATGTAGCTTCTTAGCTAATACGCAGTTTGTTGTGCTCATCTAGGGTGATATCATTGCTCTAGAGCTATTGACCATTAAGACATGTGTTTATCTTATTCCCAAGGGACTGTGGATGAGTCACTTCGCGGGTGTCGTCAGATCTTAACCGTTGGTTGATTGCGAACCGGAGTGTGACGAAATCCAAGTTCAGGGTAATAGCATGCGAATGCGTTTGTATTGCCGGGGTCTTGGATCGATAGGCCAGAACCGGATCCTGAGAGATTCTAGTAAGTTTAGGTTGAGCAGCCTAATAGAGTTATCTTGCGAAGTCTAATTTAAGACCTAGCATGTTGTGTTTATAATATTGTCATTCCTTGGATTGTTCAGGGTTAGTGACATCGTTAGGGTAGTGACTTATAAAGATTCTTTTACTTAACCATTTTGCCAGAAAGAGAGGAGTTGGTAGTAGGGGGCACCTTATGACCAACTCGTCTTTTGGGCTGACCTTAGGTGGTGTTATTAGGTTGTACCTTCCTGTCAAAGGAATACGTACGGTGTCTTCTCACAAGTTGGGAGCACGGGTTGCGTATCTCGTCTGTTAATTCCTGAAATATCGTGGCTTGGGGTGCCACAGGATGTAATGTGCAGTCCTGCGTTTGCGAGACCCCAGGGGTGCCACAGGGTAGGCTTCGCGCTACCCTGCGCTTGTGAGACCCTATGTTCTTTTGATTTTCGAATGAGGCCCGATACACTGGAAAATAGTGGCAAACATGGACACCACTATATGACTGCAGTAACGGAACTAGATCGTACCTGCAACCTTGTTTTTGAGTGAGGTCCGGCTTGCCAGGTAGTAGTGGCAAACATAGACACCACAAGCGTACTGCATTGGTGGGACTTGACCACGTCTGCAACCTCATCAGTCATGTTGTATTGTCAGGAACAAGATTGTGTACAAATAGAAATTCATAACGTGGGTTCAAATCCCTATATATAGAGAAACAGCTTGAGATGGGGCGTATGTAGTATGGGATGCATACTGTTCCGGAGACTTGCTTGCATTAGAATAAGAGCATCATTGTATTGGTAATCTTGCATTAGAGTTAAGTCATAATATACACTGGCACATCAATGATATGTACACATTTCTTTTCCATTCAAGATGAATTGCGAGTGTGATAGTTGAAGTAAATTAATAACCAAGCTATGGGCTTGGGATGTGATGTGATATTAGCCAAGTTCAGCTTGGAGTGCGGTGATCATCACCCAAGCTATCAGCTTTGGGGTGTGATATGTTATTACCCAAACTATGGTTGGGATATGGAGTATATTGTGATGAAATGCAAGTAAATGGTAATGTGCAATGAGATGTTAGGTTGGACATGAATGAATGTGGTAGTATGAGAATGAATACATATGTTTATGACGTGATACGTGATATAATGCAATAAGATCAATATTTGTATTATGAGAGTGGCTATTCAAATGGTTACTAAATATAAGTATGTTATGAGCGGGCATGGATATACATACAGGTGATGACTCAGAGAGTAATTAATGTGAAATCTCATTTATGATGTTTACATGCTCAGATGTCAAGTAAGATTTGTTTATCTTGGAAATTGTAAGTTCGTTATGTTTTTACTTGTAAGTTTAATTTATTTACTTATTTAATAAATTATACTCACACTAGAAATGGCTAACCCCTTAGTATTTAGTAGTTAGGAAGTCCCTGGACTACCCTAGGTCCCTACTGTTACAGGTCCTCAGCAGTGCAGAGGTGAGGTGTAGGTACAAGTTTCTGTGGAGTGGAGCTCCAGTTTACAATTGTTGTTTAAGGTTTAAATTGTAAATAGTAAAGGTTCATACTTTAAATTGTATTTTTGTTGTATAAGTATGTGGATGATGATGAAGAGTATAGTGTGAGGTGGCATGATATTGTTTTTATCCGTACCCATCTCGTTGTGGAGTACCAGGCGTTGTGGTATGTTTTTACAAGTTATTTTCTAAAAACTTACTACGTTTTCAAAAGAATTTATGGTTTTTAATTGATAATTGATATACCGTTATGAGTTTGGCCCCCAAAGCATATATATATATTGCGCCTTCTTTCTATTTATGTGGTCGAAGCACCAGGTGGTAATAAATTAAGTGTATCGTTGATGATGCTCATTTTGGCCTGGGGAGCCCGTGATATTATTGCCTGTGATGTAAGCTACGGAATTTAGAGCAGAATTCCGTAAGCTTTTTGTATTTTGGGGCAGAAATTACAAGGGAGACTCTGCCCAAATTTTCTTTGAAACATAACTATTTTAGTTTATGTTTAAAGTGATATAGAAATTGGAAGAATTGATTTTGGAGTCAAAAAGAAAAGAAAAGGGGCAGGCGTTACAGTTTGGTATTACAAACTGATATTTGTAATTACTGCGTAGTAACTCTGTGTTGAAGAAAAGTTTTTAAATTTTCCAGTTTTTTCTGTGTATCGTGACTAATTGAAGGAAAGATTTTGGCATGTGTCATGGTTTCCCAGTTACGTGGAAATCGGGGCGTTACACAGACGGTCTCAGAACACCGGGGTTGGTCCCGGTGGCAGACCCTTCGACGATCTAGTCAGTTACTAAGGGAGAGTAACAGTAACTAGGGTTTGTGTGCAGAAAGTTTGATTACCTGGAGAAGGAGTAGGGGTCTGGTATTTATAGAAGATGCCAACCGGGTCTGGGCTTGTTTGGGGCCGGGTCTGGACCCGGTTGCCCGTGAGACTGAAGCGGTGGAAACTAGGGCGGTATAGGGCTGACGTGGCAGATGCCAGGGTGGTTTCCGGGCTGACGTGGCAGCGGCCCGGGCGGTTTTTCCGACGATGACGTGGCGGATCTGGAGGATCAGAAGGTGCGTGTATCCTGAGGGGATTCCGTGGCCTAGGATGGGCCACGTCATTTCTAACCCATATCAGTAACAAAATGCAGAAACCACTGTCATTGAACATTGACAGAATTAATGTCTCACTGCATGTTTCATGTTTGGCAGCAAAAGTTTGACGGTTGAATGATTAATAACAATAAGTTGGAAAATTACTCACCCTCCGCTTTCCATAAACAAACAATGTTGTCAGCAGAACTCTTTACCATAATAGTAAGTAGGGATGCTTTTACCATAATAGTAAGTAGGGATGCTTTTGGATAAAGATACATTCGATCCGATCCGTATCTGAATCCAAAAAAAATTACGTTTATAAAAAATTCGTATCCGGGTGGATACGGATACAGATTCGGATATTCAAATCCAAAAAAATTCGGATACGGATATTCCTTAAAAAAGCGAATTTGGATGGATATCTGTTTAATTTATAATATATTTATTTAATAACTATTTATTGTTATCTACAATACCAACAACAATGCATGCTTAGCAAAATGAACAAAAGATGTCCAATTGCCGCCGCCGCCATGGCCGCCGCCGCCGTCACCACCCGATCCTAACACCAACCCTGCCATCGACCTCTCCTTCCTCGATGCCCTCGAGCAATCCCGCATGAAGCACCCTGACAACCCCGAGAAGTTCGCTGACTCCGGGTCGAGCTCCACAACGAGATCAACAAGCTCAAGATCCTTGCCGGCGGCCCCGACCTCATCACCCTCAACACCATCCCCTCCATCGTCGGCCTCCTCGGCCACGACAACACAGACATCGCCATGGATGTGTCTCCCTCCTCGTCGAACTCACCGACGAGGACGTCCTCGAGGACAAGGACGAGCCGGCCAAGGTCCTGGTCGATGCCCTGGTCGAGAACAACGCAATAGAGCTGCTGGTGCAGAATATTGGGAGGTTGTCAAAGTCCGATCCGGACGAGGCGATGGAAATTTATAACATGTTGTCGCACAACCAAAAATATGATTGAGGTGAAGCCGGCGGTGGTGGAGTTGGTTTGTGAAAGGACGAAATTGCTGAGGTGGCTATTGGGAAGGATTAAAGTTAGGGAGTTTAATGGGAACAAGCAGTATGTGTTAGAGATTTTAGCTATTTTGTTGCAGAGTAGTAGCGCGAATCAGAAGAGGTTAGGAGGGATGAATGGGGTGATACTGATTCTGAGATTTGTAACCTTGATTTAACTTGTGCTCCGCAGAAATGCCATTGTAGGATAATGTGAAGCACACAACTAAATGGACAAAGTTGCTTTTAAGGAAGTTACGGTACAGTCCATATGATACTTTGTAATACTTATGTATTTGCATGTCCATACTCATTTACACGTTGCTTCCCATTATGAGGTAGACAACATTATATTTGTGCTATCGTTTGAATTTTTTTAAAAGGATACCTGACAAGTATTGGGGCATAATTACTGGTTTTCTATGGTTAGCTTATAGTTTTTTTTTTTATAGGAAAAGGTGGAGTCTGGCTACCCTATTTCATTAATAAGAGATTAATAAACAAAACTCAGGGTACTGAGCATACAACAAAATCCTAGAAAGAAAACAGAAAAACATACTCCACCCCGGACATGGGGGGGTGGGACAAAATACAAACAGAGCATAAAGTAGCCAAAAAGTAATACATCATTCTCCACAACAAACCATGGGGTGGTGGGTATCAATGTCCATCAGAGCTCGTGTCGTTTCTCAGTCAATCGTCGGGCCGATCTCGATCTCCTCATTGTCAAACTCTGTACCTGGAAGACTGTCGTAATCCTACCCCTGGGACCTGCTGCTGCCACATTAGCCCAAAATAAAATTAGATGCATAATATGATTCAGATTGCCAGAAATAGTATTGCAAGTTCTACGAAAGTAAAGATTATTTCTGTCTAGCCATAGCACCCAGGTCATTGCGGCAATCACGATAAACCACGCCTCTCTCATAGCACCTCTCTTCGTCGCGAATTTGGTTCCTACCCACAGGTCCTCGTATGAATTAGGGTATTGAGATGTCCCTAGTGCACTGAGAACCTCTACGATAACCGCTTTGCTCCTAGGACAATGAAGGAAAAGATGGTCTCTAGTCTCTAGGGTGGCTTGGCAGAACCCACATTGAGAATCCAAATTTGGTTGATGCTTAGCTAGGTTTTCTCTAGTCAAGATCGCATCGTTCAGCACCAACCATAGGAAAACTTTGGTATTAAGGGGCGCTTTCATTTTCCAGACAATGGCCGACCACTTTGGTGAGCATCCCCTAAAATGGATGCAATTGTACATTGAACGAACTGTGAACTTACTGATTCTCTCCAGATCCCAGGTTTTCTTGTCCGGCCCCTGAGCACAGCCAATTCCAGCGTTGGAGATGTAGGTCTGAAGTTCCGTCAGTCTGTGGTGGGAGCATATGTCAAGCGGGTGTTTGAACGCTGGATTCCATGTGCCTCTTTTTCAGGCTGCTGCCACCGTGCAGTGTGGTTGTGTCGCTTGCTCGTATAAGTCTAGGAACATGGACCTGAGTGTGTGATCAGCACACCACTTATCCCACCAAAATCTAGTAAGTCTGTCGTTACCTATGACTGACTTAACACAACTGTTGAAGGGTTCGTATGCCTTAGTGATACCTTTCCAGAAGAAGAATACTTTAGGGCCTATCCTGAAGCCTAACTTTCTAGTTCCATTCCCATGCATGTATCCCTGAACAAACTGTTGCCACCCTTCTCCGTTATGGTGAAAAACTTTCCACCACCATTTATCTAGTAGTGCTAGATTCATATCCCGAAGGTCAATTATACCCAGGCCTCCATGAATCTTTTTCATACATGCCTTCTCCCATCTAATGAGATGGTATCCTCCTCGGTCTGGGTCTGTCCCCTTTCCATAAGAAACGCTTCCTAGACCGGTCGATTCTTTGTATAACCCATCGTGGCATCTCAAAGAAAGAGAGATAATAGGTAGGAAGGTTTGAGAGGACTGCATTAATGAGTGTGACTCTCCCTCCCAAAGAGAGAGCTTTCCCTTTCCATCTTGCTAGCCGTTTCTTGACCCTATCAATGATGGGTAGCCAATCTGCCTTTTTGAGTTTCCCGGGTCTTAATGGAAATCCAAGGTATTGAATGGGGAACCTTTCGACAGAGCAATTGAGGATTGTGGCATGATCCAGCATCCCTTCCGGAGTCAGAGCAATGGGAATAAGCGCACTTTTATGGAAATTAATTCTGAGTCCCGACCAAGCTTCAAAGCAATATAGAATTCCTTTGAAAACGGCAGTTTCCCCTGGGTTTCCATTGCCGAATAGGAGGGTGTCGTCTGCGTATTGGAGTATGGAGCATCCTTGGTGCCGTACCCCTTTAGCCACTGGTACGATCCAGCCTGCTCTACTGCACTTGGTCATCATGGATCTTAGAACGTCTGCCACGATGGTAAAGAGAAGGGGTGATAGCGGATCTCCTTGTCTGAGCCCCCGTTTGCAGGAGAATGGGTGACCTACTATCCCATTTACCAAAATAGCCGTCTTGCTAGTGGTAAGACATGTGTGGATCCATCTGATCCATCTGTCCCCAAACCTCCTTCCCGCAAGCGCTTCCAGTAGACAGTCCCATTCCACGGAATCATAGGTTTTCTTAAAGTCCAGCTTCAGGAGGTAGCTCTTAGCATTGGAAGCGTGGCACTGATGGATTGTCTCTTCCGCTGTAGCGATGCTGTCCTGAATACATCTTCCTTTAATAAAGCCTGTCTGGTCCTGACTAATAAGGTCGTCCATTACCTTCCCCAGTCTGTTAGCGAGAGTCTTGGTAATGATTTTAACCGAGCAGTTAAGGAGGCTTATGGGGCGGAAGTCTCCGACTCGTCGTGATTATTCTTGCTTAGGGATCAGCACCACCTCTGCATAGTTGAATCTCCTCAATTTGAGTTTATACTCATAGAGGTCCTCGAACAGCTTTAACAGGTCACCTTTTATTTCCTCCCAAAATATCTGATAGAACATGATGGGGAACCATCTGGACCTGGGGCTTTATCATTACCCAGCTGTTGGACTGCCTCCCAGATCTCCTTTTCGGCGAAGGGTTCTTCGATGGATTGCATCCTAGGCTCTGCAGTGCCTGTTTGGTCTTGCCAGAAGTCATGTTGGAGGGGGGTTCTGAAGTCCGCTTTGTGCCCAAAGAGGCGCTTGTAGTAGGATTGGAAGGCCATCTTAATAGTATCCTCACCTTGTATTAATCCAGACTCCGAGTTGATAGAGTGGATGAGGTTAGTTCTACGTCGTGCACTGGCAACTCGGTGAAAAAATGTTGTATTCGCGTCTCCTTCTTTGAGCCACGCAATTCTCGATCGTTGTTGCCATCTGATTTCCTCAATCTTATAGAGCTGATTAATTTCCTGTCTAAGTTGTAGCAATCGATTCCCTTCTTCCTGTATAAAATCCCTAGCCTCTTTCGTTTTCTCGAGTTCCTCAATTGCTTCAAGAAGGGACTCCTTTGTTCTCCAAATTAGGGTAAATCTGGTCCGGTTCCACTTTCTCAGTTTCCCCCGAGCCTGCTAATTTTTCACACCATATAGCGGATGCCTCAGTGCCCTTGGTTGGGCGAGACCAATTCTCATTGACCATATGGTGGAAACCTTGGATTTCTAATCAAGCCTTCTCGAACCGAAATTTTGTTGGTTTTCTAGGCTGGTCCTCTTCCGAAGATAAGAAAATAGGCACGTGATCAGAGGTTGGTTTAGGGAGTGATTTGGCTGATGATAGAGGAAATTTGGTCTCCCAATTTGTGGATACCAAGATCCTATCTAACTTAGCTAGGATGGGCGTCGCCTGCATGTTTGACCAGGTGAAGAGCCTATCCACGATGGGGATGTCAACCAGTTCCAGGTCTGTGATGACCTCATTAAAAGCTTCTCTATCTAGGTCACTGGACCCTCTGCCTCTGTGCTCTGAGGGCGAATCTTGTGATGTTAAAATCTCCCCCTACCACCTAAGGGTGTGGCCAGTGTGCTTGGATAGCTCGAAGTTCCGACCAGAATGCCGTTTTAGCAGCAGTCGTATGTGGCCCGTACACCACCGTAACCGATTGAACCCACCGGTCGGACTTACGCTGAAGCAGTACCGATAAAGAAAATTGCCCGTGGAATTCATCAACACAACAGAAAATGTTGGGGTAAAACCCTAGGGCTATGCCCCCAGACCCCCCGACTGATGGTAACATCCTCCATTCGGAGATTCGGCTACCCCTTACTCTGCGGAGTCTAGAGCTGTGAGACAGTTTGGTCTCTTGGAGACCCACGATGTTAGCCTTAGATCTAGCTGTGACTTTCTTAACCATTTCTCGTTTACCCAGCCCACCCAAACCTCTAACGTTCCAGAATAGGGCCTCCATTAACTACTATTAGGGGGGGTACGTGACTCGTTGTAGCATCCGAGTCCAAAATAAGCCTAACCCTATCAGTCTCCCAACCTCTAATTTGACTAAGGAATCGCGCGTTTCTGTCAATATCATTAACCGCAAGACCACAGGTTTCGGCTAGATAGAAAATTTCAGTATCGGTCATGAAATTAAAAATTGAAGCTAGGAAAGAGCCTGTACCTCCGATGCTTGTCTTTGCCGCTTTGGCGGCTACTGCAATCTCCAAATAGTCATTTAAGGACTCCTCCATAGTCCTCTTGTGAACCCTGGGACTTGTATCTATTGCTTGCAATGGGGGGAAAGTGCAGGGTACCAAATTTGGTGATAAACTCGAGAGTTCTTCCGCCTCCCCTTCTGAGTCGACTCTCCCTCTGAGTAGACACAGTCATCCTCGTGGTTAAGCCTATCCTCTTGGTTGCCTTCATACATGTGGAGAGCTTGATTTGCCAACTGCATCGCAGGCTCTCCTGAGTTGGAAACAAGAGTTGATATTTGGGCACCCTCATTTGTGCCCACTAAGTCATCACTTGCACCCATGATTCTCATTTCCCCTGGACTGGGCCCCTCTATGGGCCCAAGAAAAATTCTTCCTTGTATATTTTGCAGGTTGGTTTGAGCTCCCCCTTTTAATACCGGCCCATCAAGCCCAACAGCCAGCCCACACGCGTTCTGTTCTTTTGAAAAAGGAAACGGAGCTTTGGTCCCCTCATTGGGCCCAACGCTCCAAGTCAGCGAAAGACTCTTCGCTGCAGTCGAGGCACACCAGAGCTCGCCAGCTGGCATCTTCTGAGACGTGGGCGCAGAGGTCGATAGCGCTGTCTTCGATGGGGTGCGGAGTCTCTTCATCTCCTCTATCCCCTCAGCTCCAAAAGCGCTCAAATGCGCTCCATTTTCCATCCTCTCCTGTTCATCTTCCCCAAAAATGGCCTTCGTTGGGGGCGACATCCTCGATGCGAGCTCTATTGCACCAAAATAGAGCGTAGCTTCTACTTGCCCTCCTTCCCAAATCTGTTTACTTTCCACACCCTTTCCTCTTTGCTCACTTGGAGCCTGTCCTCTGGCTTTGAAACTCTCACCTTTTGATCGGTTCCTCCCAAAAGTCTCCAAAGATACCATCTTTAGGTTGTTGCTACTCATGGGTCTTGGATGCTTACTATTTCTAGCTAAGTTGGTAGTTTTCTCTAGTATCCACCCCTCTCTGAGCGCTTCGACCCTCTTTTCAGGGGTTTGACTTCCTTTTTTTGCCTTGATGGGGGTCAGATTTCCAATCTGTGGATCTTGATGTACGGATCTTTCCATTAATAGCCTTGGCTATGGACCATTGGATATTTGGTAAGGTCTACCTCTTTGGCCCCGTTGATCGCCGGTGATGCTGGAGCCTCTCCAAGTAGCCTGCATGTCTCCTTTCCCTTTGCCTCTAAGATGAGCTGGTGGTGCACTCGCTCCACCTCATGTGCCCCATCTAGCATGAGCTCCCACTCTGGCGCAGCCACCTGTAGGTATGAGCACCCATCTTTGAGGGCAGAGGGAGGGAAAGACCGTAGTTCCTTCGTCTCTGGTTCTGCTGGCTTGTCGAGGACGAACCTAATAAGGTAAGCTTCTTCAAAAGAGAAGACCTTTGCAAATCTTGGCATGAGGCCAATGTCGGTGTTCTGGATAAGAATCCTAGCGAAGATTATCTCCGATCTCCGAATCGTCTTGTTGTCAATCTCTTCTATGGTTCCAAAGTCGGAGATGATTTCTTGGAGAGCTTCCTTCTTCCAAAAGTGGAAGGGTACGTTGTGTATCCATACCCAGAATAGCTCCCCCTGCGGTAGCTCCACTCCGAACTTCGGCGGCCAAGGGAAAAACTCTACTTTGAAGTGTCCGAAGTCTGTAACGCCTAATGTAGTCACCTCCCTCATTTTTTGCGGTGATGGGAACGACATAAGGAACTGCAAATGGCACATTTTCTTTGCCACCCAGTCCCTGTGCGCTGTCGATGGCCACTTGGCGTTCAGTGCTTGCAAGAGGTGGCTCTCCGATGGCCTTCCAACTCTTACCTTTGCTATGGCACACCACCCCCATAGCCACTTTTCCTCCTGCTTAATGGTCACGAGACTGTTGGCTAGCTTGATGAGGGTTGGATTATCTGGTGACCTGCCTCTATTCAGTGGCCGCTCATCGTCGTTGTTGGATATGGTGACATTCGTGCAGACGTACAAGAGATGCCCCCACTTCATACACTTCAGGCACCTCACCTCCTTTGTGCAATCTTGCCGCACATGCCCCAACTCGCCGTAATTAAAACAGGGTGTTGGTTTCCGCTTTCTTTTTCTTTTGTTCTTTCTATTGTCTGTTTGTGATCTGGGAGAGATACTACGACTATTTTTTTTGTCCCTATCCTTGCTTCTGTTGACAATCTTCCACTCCGACAGTTTCCCATCAGGGACAGATGCCTTGCCTCCTGTGATTTTGTGGTTTGGACCCCCACCATGGGCCCATCCAACCACGAATTTCATCGGGGCTGTGGTTTCCTCTCTTGTTGTCGGAAGCTGTTGGTGAGA
Organism: Hemerocallis citrina; assembly: GCA_017893485.1. Classification (NCBI taxonomy): domain Eukaryota; kingdom Viridiplantae; phylum Streptophyta; class Magnoliopsida; order Asparagales; family Asphodelaceae; genus Hemerocallis; species Hemerocallis citrina. Next base: position 225,255,286 of record CM030361.1, on the reverse strand, counting down.
GGAAGGTTGCTGGGGGTTGAGTTGCTAGGCTGTAGGGTTGTGAAGGGGGGAGGAGCGGATGTTGTAGTTTGGTGTTTGGGTTGAGGCTTTGTCGATGGTGGAGGATGTTGGTGAAAAGGGGGTTGCTGGGGGTTGTGTTGCTGGGCTGTAATCTTGTGAAGGAGGGGAGCGGATGTTGTGGTTTGGTGTTTTGGTTGAGGATGAGAACTAGATGTTGTACTATGGTGTTTGGGTTGATATGTCATTTGATTGTGGGGACTGTTGTGACGATGATGGGATGATTGGTGGTGACGACCTTGGTCGTGGTACCGCTGCTCTTTACCTCCATACCGGGAGTGTCGATGGTGCTAGGGGGGCTTCTTTTACGCTCATAGTAGCTTGTAGGAGGGCCCCCTCTATGGGGCCGTCCTCCCGGCTAGTTGACTATGCAATAACTTCTAATATCTTCTATATTATAGGCAATGTGAGATCAGATATGAATTCTAATTGTGATGTTTTGTAATTTGTTTGTGTAATATTATATTATCGATATTACTAAAATTCTGAAGGATGTGAAAGGTCATGCTCACAAATGTGTTTGTGTGACATCATCCGCCTGATCTCTCTCCTATGTATAGATGAATTCATCCTCACTACTAACATGCATGACATAATTTTGCTGGTATGGACATTAACTTTTAAGGTCTTAAACACCTTTCTCTGTATGCACTAGTAGAAAACCTTGCAATAATAATGGATTATTTGCAAGCACCAAAAATTCATTGTAGTTGTTACTATCAACAACAAATTACTCACAACAAACCCATTCATTGCAAATATTTTGACATCCGCAACAGATTTTATTCAACCGTTGCAAGTGTTGACAATTACAAGGGAACAATTGCAACAAACAATATTCCATTACCAAAGTAGTAATAAAATATTTATTTTTAAAAATAAATTAGATATAAACACGTGCATTACATAGATAATTTTGCCACCCAACAATTTCATGTTAAAAAATTATTCTCACTTTTCAAATACTGAGCGGGTAAAAAGAAAAAAAAACCAATAAACACATTCGTTTAACTTTCCCGGGCCAAAATCGAAAGGCAGAACAAAAAAAATAAAAAACCCGCGCGACTAAAATCGCTACCCGCTCTTCGTCCAGATTTCGCACCATTCTGGACCTTCCCCAAAATAAAACCCTCATTTCGCCCCCCCCCCCCCAGCCCCCACGCCCGCATCCCACCAAAATCGCTACTTTCTTCATCCAGCCTCTTCGTCGCCGCTCCTTCCCGCTCCTCGCCGCCGCTCCTCGCCGCTCTTCATCGCCCCTACCCGCTCTTCATTTGCCGCTCTTCGTCGCCCCTACCCGCTCTTCGTCGCCCCTATTCCTCGTCGCCGCTTCAAGGTAATTGATGAATTACTCATTCCGATCTCTTGAATGTTGTTTTTCTTCTCTTTTTTGTTACAGATTGCTTGCAACACTTGCCCTATTTCTTAATTTGTAAAAAGAATAAAAATGAAATTTTGATGATCAGAAAAACTTAGGCCTTTGAGTAAAAGATGATTGAGAAAAAATAAGTCAGCACTCCAAATATAGAAAAGCAGAACATTAAGGATCAATTTTTGTTTTGAGCTTTTGACATCTCCACTGGGCTTTCTTCGTCACTCGTATTTATATAGACACGATTTAAAGTTATATCAACTGCTACTTTCATACACATCCTTTATGGGGTTATTTTTCTGTGGGTATAATCATATAGCTTAAGTGTAATGCAATTGTTATATAAAAACATAACTATGGGATGTGTGTGTGTGCGCGCGCGCAATTGTTTTTGGAGATTAGGTGCTACAATATCTCTATTAATCTAGTTTTGTATCACAGTCACACCTTTGGGGAATGGTGCAAAAGATTTCCCACAGCCCTTCTTCACAATATCTGCATCATCCTGATAGAACAAGATGGCCTTCTAAATCAGTTCACCAAAAGAAAGGAACACTGCCATCAGTATCCTATATTCAAAATAGAAATATCATTAGACAATGGAATGATACCAACTATCCAGAGTTCAAATAAATTCATTCCAATAGAGTACAAAAATAATCAAATGATGAAACTAAGATTTCTACTTGTACGAACGAAAATAGAACATTATGTTGGAATATTTTTACGGCATTATTTAAATCGCTAGGAAAATAATTAAAGCTGTATGAAGGTTACATGATCATATACTGGCTATCTAAATAATGCATCTATTTAGTTGGGTCTCTCTGAAGCTCTTCTGTTTGCTGGCAGAAATGGCAGGTCTGATGCATAGTGGGGAAAAAATCAAAGCTGAAACCTTTATTCTTTCCATTTGATTCTCCCATCATCTATATACTGGGGGCTTAGACTACACTGCTATTCAGGACATAAAGACCTAAAGATGGATAAAATAATTGCTTGAAGTGTTGATCTATAATTCCTTCTAAAATATTTGTCTATCTTAGATGGTTGGGATGATTTAGAATCAGCAAACAAACTGTGAATAAATTGTAGGGTTTTTTCTTCTTTTGTTTCCATTTTTATTACATGAAATCTCTAATGATGCCTCAGTGAATTTATTTATTGATCAGATACTGACATGAGCATCTACATTTCTGTTTGGTGAATACTATTTAGTATGCATTTGAATGTAACAGCGAAAACTGTAATTTGAAATGCAGAAAGAAAAGAAAAAAAATTATTTATCTTGCATTTTATGTTTATTGTCCATTTCTTTTGTGTGCAAGTCTTTCTTTATTTAACTTACAGTTTATATTTGTCAAAGATTTACCTCAAGCCACTTCTAGTATTTATTCATCAAAATCAATATTCTTTCCTTTTCCCTAACAATATGAATCATTATTCATTATGCTCTGTTGAATATTGTACAGGTTTCACTTGTTGAGGTTTGAAAATTTATATTTAAGTTGGTGAAATGACAAGATTATTCTCCTGTATCTTGGCACAGAACTGGCAACATAAAAATTTACGCCCAATATTGGTGGAGTTTCAGTTTTTTTCTTTCAACGAAACTGATCTTGTTTTCCTGACAAACTAAATAGTAAAGAGTTTATACGGCATTATTACTTGAAACTAAATAATGCATCTATACAACTCATGATAATGCATAACTCCTAGATATCTTTATTGAATATAAACAGATGACATATTTAAAGTATTCATATAGTTTGGTATATGTATATTCACATTACTTATAAGAAATAACCACTAGTAGAAAACTTTGAAATAATAATGGATTATTTGCAAGCACAAAAAATTATGACGCATGGTGTGAATGAATAACTAATACACATGTCTTTACAATGCCTTTTAAGGTGTAGTGTGTAGATTATGACGCATGGTGTGAATCAATGGTTCCATGCGTCATATTTTATTTCTTTACAATGCCTATGAACAATTTTGGGTTTTTTTTTGTGGAAATTTTATTTCTTTTATTAAGCCATAAAAGAAGGGTATCATACTTTTGATGTAAACAATGATCATATTTTATTGAGTTTTTTGTTGTGGTTGTGCTTTTCTATTTCGTTGTCCTCAATTGTTTGTTGTTTCCTGTAATTTGTATACTGCATAGATGTAATGTAGTGTTTATATGTGTGCTTACTAATGTGTATATAGACTAATAGAAATACACCATTAAAAGCTTGTGAATAACACCATTACAGAAATAGTTCACTGCACTTTCTAACTAGATTTCATGTGTGTACCAAAAAGTTTTTGAAAGAATGAGACTCTAATTATGTATGCACTTGCAAATAGTTTGATTATATAACTAATAATAAATGCTGTAAACTTTCAGATGAGAATTCTTCCAGACAAGTCATTCATTAGTATACTTAAGAAAGACAGGTTTAAGAATCAACTATATGAAGAAGGTGTAGTGGCATTCTTGAAATATGCTGATGAAAATCCTTATCATTCGGAGACAGGAAAAATATATTGCCCATGTGTACATTGTTTGAATAGAACATTAGAGGATCAAGAAGTAGTACGTGAACATTTATTGATGTTTGGGTTCAGTAAGGACTACATTTTTTGGGATTATCATGGAGAAGGAATGGATGCTCATAACATAGACGAGGAAACAGTTCAAGCAGAGATTGAAAGGATTGACGACATAAATGTGATGTTGGACGACATAATGGCTGCAACCTATGTTGACGATGACATGGCACATGGAGGAGAAGCATCTCAAAATCAAGACTTCGGAGATTTTAATGAGCTTCTGAAACTACTAGAGGACAATGAGCGAAATTTACATGATGGTTGCACTGAATTTTCTAGGCTTTCATTTATGGTTAGACTTTTCCATCTCCAAACTATAAGTGGGATGTCCATAAAACATTTTGAGATGTTTCTTGATTTACTTCGCAGAGTAATCCCCAATGGGCAAGAGAGCTTACCCAAATCATATTATGATGCTAAAAAGATTCTTGCGACACTAGGCCTAGAGTACAACAAGATTGATGCGTGTCCAAATGACTGCATTCTATATTATAAGGAGTATAATGACCTGGTTGAATGTCCAAAGTGCAAGGTATCTAGGTGGAAAAAGAACAAGCGCACTGCAGTTGCAAGTACGTCTGAAGAGGGGGCAAATCAAACGAATGTGGCGGCTAAGGTTCTTCGTCATTTTCCTTTCATAAGCAGATTGCAAAGATTGTATATGTCCAAAGATATTGCTAAGAAAATGAGGTGGCATTCCGAATGTCGTATCGATGATGGCAAACTACGACATCCGGCTGACTCAGAGGCGTGGAAGCACCTAGATCGTTTGTATACAAAATTCGCTGAAGATTCAAGAAATGTCAGATTGGGTTTGGCAAGCGACGGGTTCAACCCTTTTGGTTTAATGAGCTCATCATGGTCTACATGGCCTGTGTTGCTTATGCCATATAATTTACCTCCATGGATGTGTATGAAGCAACCATACATATTTCTATCTTTATTGATTCCTGGGAAACATGCTCCTGGGAATGACATTGACGTGTTTCTGGAGCCACTTATTGATGAACTAAATATTCTATGGGAGATTGGTGTTAAAACATTCGATGCTTACACTAAGAAAGAATTTAAAATGCATGCAGCTGTGCTTTGGACTATAAATGATTTTCCAGCTTATGGTAATCTTTCTGGTTGGTCAACTAAGGGTAGATTTGCATGTCCTATTTGTGCAACAAATTACAAAGGGAAGCGTCTCACTTATAGTCGCAAGTTTTGCTTTTGGTGTCATCGAAGGTGGCTGCCATCACATCATCCATTCCGTCAAAATAAGAATAAGTTTGATGGAACAGTTGAAAGACGGATAGCACCAATACAGATGTCTGAAGCTGACATTTTCCAACAGCTAGAGGGCTTTCCAAATGTGACTTTTGGAAAAGATCGTTTCAAGCCAGACAATGCAGTTCAGGAGAAGAAACGGAAGAGAGGCAAGAGAATAAGTAACAATGAAAATGCGTAAAAATTGCCGGCAGGGTGGAACAAAATAAGTATATTCTTTCGCTTGCCATATTGGAAGGATCTTAAAATTAGACATAACTTGGATGTAATGCATATAGAGAAAAACATATGTGACAATATATTATCTACGCTCCTGCAAGATTCAAAGAAATCAAAGGATGATTTAAGGGCTCGTCGAGATTTGACGGACATGGATATACGTAGGAGCCTTCATGCTGTAGATATTGGGGATAACAGGTTTCAATTGCCCTCATCAGTAATCACCATGTCAAAAGAAGAGATGCAGAGATTTTGTCAGGTGCTTAAATCAGTGAAATCTCCAGATGGCTATTCTTCAAATATTTCCAATAATGTGCAGGTTCAAGATAGGAAAATTCCAAACCTCAATACACATGATTGCCATATACTACTGCATCAACTAATACCTGTTGCACTCCGGCATAACATGAAATCTGAAGTTGCTAAAGTGTTGATAGAGTTTTGTGGCTTTTTTAATAAGTTGTGCTCAAAAGTTATTAATGTATCAGAGTTTGAGGAGCTAGAGCAACAAGTATTGGAGACTATGTGCAAGTTAGAAGTTTTTTTTCCACCATCTTTTTTCACAATCATGGTACACCTTACAGTACATTTAGTTGCAGAGGCTAAGGTAGGTGGTCCTGTCCAATATCGATGGATGTATCCCATTGAAAGGTACTAAAGACTATAAACCTAATTTTAAAATTTTATATTATACTTAGAAACATGTGTACATGTACTTATAAATTTTTGATTGTTTCTTGTTTCTAGGTATTTGGGGTTTATGAAAAAACAAGTTCATAATCGAGCACGCCCTGAAGGTTCAATAGCTGAAAATTATTTAGCAAATGAATGCTTAAACTTTGTTTCACGTTATTTGCATGATGTGGAAACAAGGCTAAACCGTCCAGTCCGAAATGCAGAGGGTTCATTGTTTTCTTTCATTGAGGAGGATACACATTACCCTAGAGAAATGTTGGAGCAAGCACATGCATATGTGTTAAATAATGTTGATGAAATAGATATCTTCCGAAAGTGCGTTCACTATACCCTTATATATAGTTTAGTGTTTTTATGATTATATAGAATGTTATACTTTAACAAGTTATCATTATTATTTTTTGTAGTAAACACATCGAAGAATTGAGAAAGAAATATAGGGGAAAAAGTGCAACAAGGGCGATTGATCGTATTCACAGAAAGGATTTTCCATGTTGGCTTCAAAGTCACGTATAATTCTATAAATCTATCCTTAAGCCTACTTCATTTCTGTATGTGTGTGTGTGTGCATGGAAAGATATGATTAACTGAAATTACTCTACTTATTTCATGTTAGGTTGAGTACCTAGTCACTGAAGGAGAACTTGTCTCAGATTTAGTTGTTTCTCTTTCAAGAGGTCCACTTTCATGGGTGAATAGGTATGGCGGGTATTGTGTTAATGGTTTCAAGTTTCATATAACTTCTCTGGAAGAAAAGAGAACAACCCAAAATAATGGGATTGTTCAGGTCTTTACCCAAAGATGTTATTCAAGCAATAAAGATAAAAATCCTCGTGAAGGTAATGTGATGTACTATGGTCAGCTTGAAGATATTGTGGAGATATATTATGGACATCAACAAGAATATAAATACATAATGTTCAAAGTGCGTTGGTGCGAAATGCAAAAATCCAAGGATGAGTATGGTTTTCAGCTTGTGAATTTAAAGAAAGAAATATGTACAGATGATAAATTCATGTTTGCAAATCAAGCAGAACAATGTTTTTACATCGAAGATCCTATATATCCAAATATGTGGGTAGTCTTGAGAAGGCCATCCAGAGCTGTATTTGATATACCAGATAGTGGTAATATTGTTGATGATGAAGAAGATGGGCCAATAGAGATCGAAGGAGCTGTTGATCCTGTTCAAAATCTTTCCTTCTCGCAGAACATCCAACTTGATGGTGATATCTCCTTGGTGAGGCCAGAAATTGATAGTGAAGTTATAGAGGCAAATGTTTCATCAACAATGAAGAGAAACAAAAAAGTTGGAGTAGAACAGTAGGGCATCAACTGTTTCAGTTATTATTAACTTTTAAGAACTTCATTGATTAGAGAGATCTTTTGTTGTTTATGTGTGATATTAACCTTCTGAACTACATTGATATTTTTCTATAAGCAATGATGTTGTGGCCCAAAAGTACTGTATGGACTGTATTTGGACAGTAAGTTGACATTTTTTATTTTTGTTAAACTTGACATCTTTATTGTTTTAGACTCTATTTGGTTGTATTCTGACTGTTCTGATCCATTACAGTATAGCCTGCAGGTACTTTCGTTAAACTTGGCATTTATATTGTTGTTTACTTAGTATCTAGATCAGTGATTTGTTTAGTTTTCATTGACTTTGTTTGTACTTCTCATATGAGGATATTCTAAAGTGACTAAGTCTTGGACATTAATATTTATTGACAGATGAGGGTCCCTACAATTGAAGCTAGTTTAAGAAGAATAGGTGGATATTAGCTTATTTTTATCTTATTCTTCGTGTTAATTACAGTTTTTATTAAATGTTATTCTTAAATTTTTGCAGATGATGTTCTTCCGGAGACTATTGAGGAGTTTGCACGAGTAGATGGAGAAATACCAGAAGCGGATAAATCAGATGATGACAGTGATGATGAGTTTCTACCGGGCATTGCAATAAATGAGATTTTATCTCTACCGCTACCACCACTCGCTCTCATTGATCAAGAAAGTAGGAAAAAAAATGTACCGAAAGCTGTGGCATATTGGAGGCAGCATAGACAAATGTACGTTGATCGCTATGAGAGTGCCAAGGCGGAGAGAGTATGACACACGGGTAAGCATGTTACATGCAATTCTCAATCTTTTTGAACTATTAATTGTCATCCTACATATGGCTATGTTATAGTTTAATTGATGCAAAAAATTACATATTTTGCATAGCTTTGATGAGGCCCCCAAAAAGAGGACGAACAGGTAATAATCCAGCAACCAAGAGACCCCGTAATGGTCAAAGGGTAGTTTTAAAATGGAACGAGTTAGGCCAGCCGATTGGTAAGTGGGGTAACCGCTTCAACAACTATCTAGGAATTCTAGCCAAGCGATCAGATCTATTCACTATTGCAGTTGGTTGGTTGCATCAACCTTTTAGCAGATTAGAAGCTACATGGCGAATTCTTTTGGTAATATTAAGCAAAGAACTTCTATTTATCGATTTTATATTGATCTTTATATAAATACCAAGCGTCATCTCTCGTGTTTGCAGAAATTCTATGTTATGGACAAAAATCCGAAAGCATGGGAGTATGTATTTCAAACTAAAATTCAGGGTATGCTAGGGTGCTGGAAGACTAGATTGCATTCCCATTTTCTTAAATACAATGATGATTGGGAACGGTTCTGGCGATTAGATCCTCGGGTAGATGCAATTCAGTTTTCAGCATGTTCATATTATTGGGAGTCGGTGGCCTCACAGGTATACTTCCAATATTTCTATCATTTGTTTTGGCTAATGGCCTTGATATTTATGCAATTTTTTGTTGTTGTAATGAGTCTTTGGCAATAAATAAGAAGGACGGAGAACTGATTTTGAATTGTAGGTTGTTGCATTTTTTATAATTAATGATCTAGTGAAGAAAGAAAAACAAACTCGAACATCACTTCTGTTGTCATAAAAGTGTACACAAATTTTGAGTGAAAATTTGTTAGCAGATTTGAGTTTTTTTACCATCACGAATTTTGAATGAATATGTTCAGTGAATATGTGTAGATGGTCATTTTTTCTGAAATAATATATAATACATGATCAGTGGAGAGTATTTGCTGATAAACAGTTGGCATCAATAGTCATTCAAAGAATTCAAAATGTCCTAAAGAAAAACTTTTCATGCTATTGTTTCAGGTCATGTATGAACAGTAAAAAACTAAAAAAATCTACCATCTCTTTACTTTTAGAGTGTGTGTGTGTGTGTATTTATATATATCGAAATATTTTTCTTATGCAAGTTTTATTACTTGCGAGTGAGTCTCAGTCTTCAATATAATCTTGATGTATTACCCATTTAATTAATTTATGTATGTTTGGTTCGTTCATATGAATATTACTTAAATGGAGCAAAATATGTTCATCTGACCATTAGCATGAAAACTGAAAACTGAGACCTGTAGCAAAGAGAACATGTATTATATATTCATTGATTGTGTTCATCTGACCATTAGCATGCGCACTTGACATATGATTGAAAACTGAAAACTGAGATATTTTGCTTATGCATGCACACTTGACAGGTTTCAGTTTAAGTATGGTCTGAATAGTTGGTGTTATCATGTGGACCCAACAAGTAAATGAGAATATTTTTCTTATGCAAGTTCCCTATACATGTGGACCCAACATCTTCAATACCAACTATTCATAACCTTGATTATTGCTGATAAAAAAATGTTTCAAAACAAGATTATGAAAACCAAATCTAGCTTAGTTTTGATTTGTCCAAAAAGAGATGGCCTGATTGTTAAGTTAACCAAATCAGGTTTTATTTACCAAGTTAACCAAATCTAGCTTAGTTTTGTTTAGTTTTCATAATTATTATATATGAGATGGCTAGGCGATCTGATTTTAAAAGATATAAGGAAATATGGGTATCAATGAGCAGCCAGGGAAAGGATCTGATAGCTGATTTAAGATGTTGGGTCCACATAACTGTCTGTAGGTTTTTCATTGACAGTTTTTTCTGTTTTTTACAATATGTATAGGGAACTTGTACAGTCCGCGATTCAAGTTGGGTTTGTTTTCATGAATTTCCTGTCCTTATGGATTATAATGTAAGAACCACAGACTCGCCAACAGTGACACAATGCGACAGAATAAGACACATGGCATGGGGATAATTTTGAAAAACTACATTAGGATAGCAAATGTCCAATACTTGTTAGGCAAGGCACAGCTTCCATACTGAGTGGCTGTGCTTCATAGATGATTATCAACCATATGCATGCACCAAAGGAATGTGGAACTGACCACTTTGCCTATTTAATTTATCAAGCAATTCTAAAATAATTGATTGTGTTTAGAATAAATTTGTTTCTTTTAAAAAAAACTTGTATAATGGAATGTTGATGCAACAGTTTGGTTTTTTAGAGGTTTGGTGAGCTTACTGCAGTATGTTCCACTAGTTTAACATAATTTATTATGATATAGATATTCATAACCTTGATTATTGCTGATAAAAAAATGTTTCAAAACAAGATTATGAAAACCAAATCTAGCTTAGTTTTGGTTTGTCCAAAAAGAGATGGCCTGATTGTTAAGTTAACCAAATCAGGCCATCTCTTTTTGGAATTGGTTACTTGAATGCTTATTGAATATTCATTGAGTGAAAATTTGTTAGCAGATTTGACTGAACATATGTACATAATCATAGCATGCCAGAATACATATTCAATTGTCCTACTTATATCTCTAAAACCTGTAAATTGGTACAACATGAATGTTCAATTGTCCTACTTATATTAAATGAATTATGCTATGACTAGTGAATTGTTTATGCTATGACTATTTGCTGTAGTTCTTAATTAAATGTGACTTCTATCAGCCTTCTTTCTGAGCATTATTGTACTTCTGTGCATTACATATTTTGTAAACTTTCGCAGAAAAAATCATTGCAGTGTAGCAGAAATCGACTATCAAATGATTTTGATCATCACTTGGGATCAAGTTCGTATGCGCAGACGGAGTATAAGCTGGTAAGAGACATTAAAATTCTCATTTTCTCTTCCTTCCAATTATATCTACAAAATTATAACCTTCAAATTAAGTATTTTTTTTCAGAAAAAAAAATTAAAAGTCGATAAGTTGACTGTCGACCAAATTGCGAAGATATCATATGGAACATTTAACAAAGAATACAAGAATGAAACCAAGAAGAACAAGAGCCTCATTATGGTGGTAAGATTTGCTTTCTTCAATATTTTTGTGATGATTCTTATTGTGGCATGTATATCAATTATTCATTTTCTTATTTTAGGATGCTTTGACTTTTTCTGTCAAACAAGCTGCACTCAAGTTACAAGGTTTTGAAAATCCAGATCCATCAAAGCTGCCCCAAGAAGTTCAAGATAGGTGCGTCTACAGTGTATTTGGCAGTCCAAAGAAGAACCGCAGTAGATTTAAAGGAACAAAAATTCTGAGAAATAGAAAGGAAGATGCTGCTGGTTCTCTCTCATCGGAATCAACAATAGATAAAAGGATACAAGAAGAATCAACTGTTAAATCTTTGTTCAAAAAGTGTGACAAATTGGCAATACAAAATCAAGTTCTTATGGACTTCTTTTGTGAGCTGCATCCTGATAAAATGGAAGCCTTGAAACAAAGGTTGGAATATACTACTGTCGACTCATCCAACAGTCAAATACGACAAGAGGTAGCTATATATTTAATTGCCTCAATTGGATAATATATTATTATCTATATATATTGAATAACGAGTTCTAATTTTGTATTGTTTCTTTTTCATGTAGTCTATATGTAGTGGCGATGACTATGAGACAGTGGGTAATGAGGAACATGTAGAAGACCTTACATGAAAAGTGAAGTTGGGGATACATGGAAGCAGTAGCGGGTTAAAAGTTATTTTGAAAACATTTAATTGTGTTTCTTGGAGTTTCACAACTTATCTTTTCTTCTAGAATGTATTGTTGTTTTGGCACTATGAAACAAACAAAAAATTTTGTAATGAGAAGGTTCTGAATTATATAATATTCAAATTTATTTTGCATTATTGTGTTTTCTTTATATAATTGTGTGAATCAATATGTGAAATAATTATATGTTCTTCATTGTCAAAATACATTATTTTAATTTGTAAATTTGGTTAAGCCATTCAAATATAATCAGTAATGAAGAAAAAATGTGTGCAATTGCATTCGCGATATAGCAATTGCAAGAGAATCAGTATCTTGCAGATCTCTGTAGCAATAGTTCATTAGCAACGGAAAAAATCCCTTTTAAAACACACTTGCAAGAGACGAATTTGTTGTAAATATTCTCTTGTATATGGAGATAGCAAGGTACAACTTCCATTGCAGATATTCTATTGTGGCTAATATTCGCAAGGAATAGTTAAAATTCCGTTGCGAATGTGTACATTAACCAGGAGAGATTTCGCAACAGCACAATTGCAAGGGAATGAAGAAAAATCCCTTACAAATGTACACTAACCATGGAATTGTACTCTTCTACAAGGGAAATTTCTATTGCGACTGTAGCATTTTCTACTAGTGATGTATGCACACACACTGAGCATTAGTGTGCAATATTAGTCACTCATTTGCTTTGTTTGCTGGTTCCTGCATATGCTTGATCTAGGTTTTGTTTTACATCTACGAGATGAAAATTTAACATCTACTAGTTCTCATTTCAGTTTTTTCTCCAAATTTGCAAACTTGCAACTCCAAGTGCTGTTTTGTTCGGTGGTGCATTCTTATCCTGGTAAAATAATTAAAGAAGTCAGGTTCAAACCATATGCAAAATAGACAGGTAAGTACGCACTATATTTACTTCTATACGAGTTGTACATATATGAAATAAATTTTCTAAACTTCTTTTGTTGTGTTGATTAATATTTTGTGATTGGATATAAAAATTGATACCTTCAGTGTTATACATATATAAGTACTAGTCAAGAAAAAAAGAATATAGCAAAAACTATATCTTTGACATCCCAGTTCGTATTCGTTATCCGGGAGACCGTATCCGAAATTTGAGGATAAGGATATAATTTTTTTTTGAGTTATATATCCGTATCCATATCTGAATCCGTCTTGAAAATGTGGATACGGATATTGGTATAGACAATACTTGATCCGTATGTGATCCGAAAACATCTCTAGAGATGAAAAGCATTGTTGTACGAGATGAGAGTATCAGTATGGGACACCTCCCACATGTCAATCCAGACCTAAGCTTGCACAAGACCTGGTCAAAGTGGGCCACAACATCTTTAAAGCCAGACAGTCAAGAAGGCAGGCCCTTTGCTAGCCAATACCGATGATGGTATTATCATCGACGAATGTCTAAATGATTTGCCATTGCTCAACCATCTCTTACTTATAGTAACTCTATAAAAGTTACAGTATCAATCAACTTGTAATTATGCAATACAGTAATACTCGAATACACACGAGGTAAAAAAAAGCAACACTGTTACATGAAGAGGCAGCGTGTGTTTCAGCTCTGCCTATATTCAAGCCAATAATAAAAGGGATTATACACAGCCATTTCTTTCAAACAAGTGCATATCAGAATTATGCTAACGTAATATTAGTAAAAATCGCAACAAATCAGCATCTTACTATTCGGACACGCATCTCAAAGCATATAGGAACACAACGATAATTTTACAGCAAATACAGGCCCACTAGTGGAACATGGACCATCTTCAGGCCTACAAGCTCAACCAAACCAGACCAACAAATAAGATTTACTTATAGCCTAAGCAAGAGGGAATTTCTAGTCTGGGTTGTCAGTCAAATTCCCCCTTAGAGCAACTTACTCTATCTCTTCAACAAGGGCAGAGCAACCAACTCTTCAACAAGGAAAGTAACCAACTCTATCCCTTCAACATGAGAATTTAGAGTTTAATCTCAAAAGATGAATTTTTAAGTCTATCTTCGAGAACTAACTCCTAGGCTATAAATACCCTCCACTTCCATCATGGTCAGGTAATCAATATTTCTTTACTCAAAACCTTAATTTTCATTCAGGTATTATTTTGAGCATTTGAGGGTCTTTCACCTGGGCCAACCCCGAGGTTTAGACTTTGTTTAGGTTCGTTGGTCATCTTCACCCATCCAACTCTAGCTCTGATCGACGGTTTAGACTATAATGATTCATCTTAAAACCTGAACTCATCATCGGATTGCTCTCACACTGGAAAAAGGAGCAACAGATTGGCATCATCTGTGGGAAAACACATAGGTCAGCCTCTCTAATTAGATCTCGCTAGCAAAAACCACATATTTCAGCCATGGACCCAAAGGGAGGAAGACAGTGGCCACTAGCCATCAAGTCGACGCTTCTTTTCCTCCTCCGGGGAAAACCTCAATGCATATTGTCGCAGACCCCTCGTTCGTCATTGCAGCTTCCCCTCAGCAAGGCTGCGTCGGTAGGCTCCTAATGACGTCACTCCAAATGCCGCTTTGAACCTCGCCCCAAATCTCATTTGATTGAGGACCAGGTATCAGTCTACACAATCTCCTCTCCCACAATGCTCTCGGCACAACTAGATCTTCGCCACGCCATCAACACCCGACAGCAAGGGAAGGACCTCCATCAAGGCTTGGAATAAAAGCGTACCCTAGATGAGGCCCTCTGCTCAGAACACCAAGGAAGCAAGTGAAGTCCTTCCCCTCGCCGACCACGGTCTCGATGGTTACCTTCACCTAAGGGTGAAGGAACAAAAGGATCCTGATTTCGGTCAGCCAGTGAGCAAGGACCACAGAGAAGAAGAGTCGCCATCACTAGGACTGAGTTCTGAGACTGCCAAGATCAAATTCACTAAGCCTTCCAAACTGCCTCAAATAGGAACCATCAAGAAAGCAATCACAATCCTAGAACTATGTGAGAAGAAGATTCTCACAGGTTAACACGATCCAAGGTATAGAAGGATCCAATCCTTCGTTACCTCTAAGAGATGGAGGACCACCTTGCCAGGATCAACCAGGAGGAGGGTTACCGAGGTAGATGTTATTGCCCAATCCGACCTCCGTTCTCTATACCGATCCTTGATGCCCCCGATCCAGAGAATTCCAAGACGCCAGTCTTCAAGTCTTACAACGATGAATCTGACAAGTCAGATCACCTAAAGAGTTTTAAAACTCTCAATTATGATCCACTGAGCCTCTGACGCACTTTTATGCAGAACATTCCCAGCAACCCTGAAAGAGTCAGCATGGAAATGGTACTCATGTCTCTCTCCAGGGTTCATCTTCTCATTCGATCAGCTCAATGAGCTCTTCCTCATAAACTTTGTCAGCAGTCAGAAGATTAAGAAGAAGAGAGCTTTCTTGCTCGAATTGTTAAGGGACGGAGAATCTCACAAGGATTTTGTCCGACGCTTCACATCCAAATCCCGATCCATCCACTCCCTTAACACATCAGTAGTAGTTGTTGCCTTCAGGCACAACATCACACACGAATCCATCAAAGCATATATTGCCAAGAATCCTCATCGGGACTTCTCTGAACTCATGTAAAGAAGTGAGTAAAAGGAGGGCCCTAAGAAGTCCTAAAACGATGGGTCCAGCCAGCATCACCCTCCTCTGGTCCCTCGCTTTGACAAGTTCACCCCTCTCAATGCCAGCATATCGACATTGTTCAGGAACGAAGGAGATGCCCCCCCCCCCCCCTCCTAAGATGAACTCAGTAAAAAGGAAAAAAAGATATCCAAACTGGTGCTGTCGATTCTACAAGGATCATGGCTATGACACAGTGGAGTTCTAGGACCTTCAAAAAGATATCGAAGCCCTTATTCGTTGTGGTTACTATCCAAATATAAGCTCGAGCTACCCCCGACTCGAAGAGGTAACAAACACCTGTAGAAATATCTCGAGTCCCAGGACTTTAGACCTCCAGCCGTCCTCCATTCCATCCACGGAGGTCCCATGGGTGGACAATCCAACTCCTCCAGGAAGGTGTTCGTCCAAGAAGTTAACTCGCTGCACAACTCCCCCCACCCCACCAAGGGCTCAGGAGTCCTAGTAACTTTCTCAGAAAATATCCAGAAGGTGTCTGAACCACTCACTGCAACGCGCTAGTGATCAACCTCTCCATGGCCAATCATGAAGTGCACCGCATCTTGTGGACAGTGGTAGCACGGTGAACATCCATTTCTTGGATGCCTTTGAATGCCTTAAGCTCTCCAAGGACCGTCTGAAACCCGTCTAGTGCACCCTCCATGGGTTTTCTGGTCCAAATTGAAGAAATAGCCACCCTCGATGTGACTGCATGAAGTGCCCCAACTACCTATACTAAAGCTATGGACTTCATGGTTGTCGACATGAAGGTCGCCTACAATGCCATCCTCGGCCATCCTGATCTAGCAACTCTCCACGTCATACCCTCAGCCTTCCAGATGAAGATGAAGCTTCTCACACCAACGGGTAGGAAAAGTTTAGGAAAGTCGCGGCTCGGAGGTGCTCTATGACTACAAATGTGTGTGTGTGTGTGTATTGGGGGGGGGGGGTCGGTCCTCCCACTCGAAACATTAAAGATCTTTCAAGAGAAGAAACAAGTCGTGTCCGATCTCGTTGATGAATTAGAAGAAGTCCCTTTCTTTCATGAAGACTCGTCCAAGTGTTTCCATGTTAGCTAAGCTCCCCTCCACCAAGTCCGAGAATAACTTGTCTGAAGGTTTCCACAATCGTACGCCCGGGAGCTTACCGACTTGAAGACTTGGGGGATAAGAAGGTATCAAGAGAGCATTCGAAAAGGTTCAACGAAGGCGCTTGACGCCCCCTTCTATAGTTTTCCTTGTGAAACTTTGTAAACCTTTATAATGGTCAGAGCATGTAATAAAAGCTAGCCACCAAAGGTAGGTATTTAGACTAACTTTTCAATAAATTCATCATTTCCTTCTTAAATTCTCGCACTACCCTCCAAGCAATGAGTTGAGTATTGAGCTCCTCTTCCAAGTTACACAAACAACTCATCCTTTCCAATCAATGAGTTTGGTGTTCAACTCATCTTCCTCATTACACCAACAACTCATCCCCTCCAAGAGATTAGTTGGGTTCTCAACTCCTTTTCCCAGTTACATCAACAACTCATTCCCTCCAAGCAATGACTTATGTGCTCAACTCTTCCGAGCAACAACAATAACTCATCAATTCCAAACAATGAGTTTGATGTCGTGCTCGTAACCAAAGTTACACCCACAACTCACTAACTTTCAAACAACAGGTTTGGAGTACAGCTCTTCCCTAGAGTCACTCCCACATCTCGCTAACTTTCAAACAGCAGGTTCAGAGGCCAACTATTCTCGAAACTTACTCCCACAACTTGCTAATTCCAAATGTAAGTTCGGAGTCCACCTAGAACTGCTATCACAAATCTATAACTCCAAAGGCAAGTTCAGAGTCTAGTTAAAGCTGCTTCTATAACTCACTAACTCCAAAGGCAAGTTCGGAGCCCACAACTCGCTAATTCCAAAGGCAAGTTCGGAGTCTAGCTAGAGACGCGCTAACTCCAAAGGCAAGTTCGGAATCCAGCTAGAGCAGCTCCACCAACTCTCTAACTCCAAAGAAAAGTTCGGAGTCCAGTTAGAGTTGCTCGCACAATTTTCTAACTCCAAAGGCCAGTTCAGAGTCCAACTAAAGACTCGTCAACTCCAAAGGCAAATTCAGATTTTGGCTAGAGCTGCTCCTGTAATTCATTAACTGCAAAGGCAAGTTTGGAGTCCAGCTCGTCCCTAGAACTGCTCCCACGACTCACTAACTCCAAAGACAAGTTCGGAGTTCAACTCCTCCCCATAGTTACTCCTACAACTCAATAACTTTAACACAGTAAAGCTCGAAATCCAACACCTCCCTAGAGTTGCTCTCACAACTCACTAACTCTAAAACTTTAAAGCTCGGAGTCCAACGCCTCTCTAGAACTGCTACCATAATTTGCTAATTCAAAAACAATAAGTTCAGAGTCCACGTCTTCTTTAGAATCACTCCCTCGAACTCACTGACTCAATTCAGTGGATGGCAACACAAGAAAATAAGAGACAAGACAAAAACAAAAGGGAAGATCTTTATTTCGTATCAACACTCTAATACAGAGTTTGAAAGCTATGTGCATCTCGACACCATAAAGCTCATCGACGCCACAATGCTCCTCAGCGCAACTATTCTCCTTCATGGCAGAACTCCTTTTCTCAGCCCCTTGGTAACAAAGCTCCTAAGTGGCAAATCTCCTCGGTGACAAAACTTCACGGCCCCACAAAGCTCCTTAGCACCACTAAATCCCAAAAAGCGTGCCCCCAAGGTAGAAGACAAATTAGTTGACGCCACCACGATGTCAGCAAGTAGCTCGGAGAACATCTCATCCGAGCTAGCTCGTAGCTCAGAGGATTTGTCATCCGAGCTACTCTCTAACTTTGTCAACCGTGGGCCACCCGATTCCTTCAAGTTTTGCGCCGATGAATCACAACCATTTGATCTGCTCCAAATTTTGAGACAACTCCTTTGGCGCTTAAGAAGACAAAAAAATGATGACGTCAGCAAGCAGCTCAGGGAAATTGTCATTCCAGCTGCTAAAAAAATTTAAAATTAAACATTAAAAAATTAAAAGTTTAAAAAAGTTTAAAAAAACTAACATCAGCAACAGCTCGGTGAAATTGTCATTCGAACTGTACTTCATTTTTTAAAGATTGCACGTTGTTCGATTGCTCCAAGATTCACGTCCGGTTTGATTTTTGATTAAAAAAATCTAAAAAATAATCATAAATTCGAAAAAGTAATTAAAAATCCAAAAAAATTATAATTTTGGAAAGTTAATTAAAAAATCAAAAAATTAATTGTAAATTCACAAAAATTAATTAAAATTTCGAAAAGTAATTAAAAATTGGAAAATTTCAATTAAATACTCTTAAAATTTAGGGAATTACATTGAAGCTCTGAAGACTGTTATTAGCCATAGAAGCTCCGAACAAGATTTCAAGCATCCCCAAAGCTCTAGTATGTACTCCTGATCACTCGAAATGTAGCAAACTACTCCTCGAAGGTTGCACTACCCAACCTTCAGAAGTGGGGGATTTAATATATGGGTAAAATCAGAGCAATATGATTACGCTACGCATCTCAAAGCATCTTAAGGGTAAAACCGTAATTTTACATCTACAGCATGCTACAATGAGTACATGGGCGATTTCCAGGTTCATCAAGTTCAATTAGGCCCACAATTAGGCTTGTTTACAGCCCAACAAGGAGGGATTTCAAGCTAATTAAAGTTGGAAATCTATTCTCTTATCTCAAACATGGTTATTAACTAATCATATCCCTAAATCATGAGAATCTGAAAATTAAACTTAAAAGATTCCTCTTAAGTATATTTTTGCAACTAATTCCAAGCCTATAAATACTCTACAACCTTAATCAATCAAAGGTAATCAATTTTTTGCCACCAAAACTCTAACCTGCTTTCTGAGTTACTAACTTAAGCATCGAAGGGTCTTTCGTTGGGGCCAACCCTGATATTCAGACTTTGTGCAAGTTCGTCGGCAATCTTTCAACCGTCCGATCTAGATCCAAATGCTCTCAATGGTTCGGATTCAGATTAAGGAGCCTTTAACCACCAACCATTCAGATCTGATCAAAGGTTCAGATTGTAAGTTTTCCCCTTAAAAAGAACTCATCATCTGATTGCTCTCACACCAGAAAAAGGAGCAACATAGGAATGCTGGGACCTCAAAGAAGAGACCGAAGACCTAATTCACTGCGGTTACTTCTTAAAGTACAAGCTCGAGCCACCCCAGCTCGGGGAGCTAACAAATGCATGGAGAAAGATCCCGAGTCCCGGGACTTCGAGCCTCTAGCCATCCTACACTTCCATCCATGGGGTGGGAGGGTCCAACTCCTCTAGGAAGGCATTTGTTTAAGAAGTCAGCCTAAGACAACGATGTAGAAGTGTCCTAACACCTCATTGCAATGCACTAATAATCAGTCTTTATATGTCAAACCATGAAATGTGCAGCATCTTGGTGGACAATGGCAACTCAGAGAACATCCTATTCTTGGAAGATTTCGAAGGCCCCAAGCTCTCTAGGGACCGTTTGAAACCTGCCAGGCACACCATCTGTGGGTTCTCCCAGGTTCCGGTAAAAATTAAAGGAATAGTCACCCTTGATGTGACTACAAAAAATGCCTCAGCTACCCGAACTGAAGCCATGGACTTAATGATTGTCAATGTGAAAGTTGCATACAACGCCATCCTTTGGTCTTTCTGGTCTAGCAGCTTTGCACGCCGTAGTATTGGCCTTCCATATGAGGATAATGTCACCACATCAGTAGGGGTATGAGAAGTTAAAGGAAGCCAAGAAGCAGCTCGGGCATATTACACATCTACAAGTGGGGGGCTCGGTCCTCCCCTCGATGCCATAGATTTTCCCCAAGAGAGGAGTCAAGTTAACTGCAAGCCCGTGGATGAACTAGAAAAGATCCCCTTCTCTAAAGAAGATCAAACCAAGCGCTTTCAGATAGGTAAAGCTCTTCCACACCAAGTCGAGGATAACTTGTGACAGGGTCCCTAAAGTCATCCGCCTACGAGCTTACTGAATTGAAGACTGGGAATAGAAGGTATCAATAGAGCATTTAAGGAAGTTCAACGAGGTGCTTCACGACTTCCATTAGCTAACAGTAGGTTTTCAATTTGTAATAAGACCAATCACACAACAATGAGTGCATGTAATAAAGAGTAGCCATCGAGGCAGCCTCTTAAGTTGGTTTTTCAATAAATTTCAGTAATTCCTAAGGCAATTCTTGTACTACTCTCCGGATGCAAACAATGAGTTAGGTGCTCAACTCCTCCTCCGAGCTACACCAACAACTCATAAACCCTATGCAATGAATTCGATTATTCCGCTCGTCACCCAAGCTCGTTCAACAGCTCATTAGCTTTCTGCTTTTTGCTCAAGTTACTCAAATAACTCATTAACTACAACCAGCACAAGCGCCATAAGTTTTCTCCCGACAGGCAACAAGAAATTAACGATAAGGTTGACAAACTCCTAGCCGCCCACTTCATTCAAGAAGTTAGCTATCCCGACTAGCTAGCCAATGAAGTCATGATAAAGAAAGCGAATGACAAAACTTTGTATCGACTTCATCGACCTAAACAAAGAATGTCTAAAGGACCTCTTCCCTCTCTACAACATTGATGCCTTGATTGATGCCTCCAGGCACGAGCTCTTCAGCTTCATGGATGCCTTCTTGGGATACAATCAGATCTGAATGTTCCATCATGACATCCTAAAGAGATCATTATCACCGACCAATGTCTCTACTGTAATCGAGTCATGCCCTTCGGGTTGAAGAATGCTGGAGTCATATACCATCACTTAGTAAACAAGGTCTTCAAGGAACAAATCGGTCGAAACATGAAAGTCTATGTAGAGAATATGCTTGTAAAAAGCCTCAAGAAGAATGTCCATGTGACTGACCTCCAAGAAGTTTTTGATGACCCCCGAAGGCATAACATGAGGCTGAACCCCTCAAAGTATGCCATCGGAGTTTCCTTTAGCAAATTCTAGGGATTCCTGGTGAGCTGAAAAGGAAATGAAGCAAACCCAAAAAATATCCGAGTCATTCTTGCCAAGTCTTCCTCATCCAGTATAAAAAAAAAGTCCAGAAGCTCACAGGGCGCATCGCTGCCATTGGACCTTCCCTTTCCAAATCTGGGGAGAAGTACCTCCATTTCTTTAAAACTCTATGTGGAGCAAAGGGCTTTGAGTGGGAGCAAGCATAACAAGAAGCCTTTGAACAACTCAAGACATATCTCACCAATCCTTCGCTTCTAAGAAAGTCCGAGCCAGGGAGTGATACTTTACCTCTGTCTGACCACTTCATATCAGACCCTTAGTATCACTTTGGCTAGGGAAAAGGACAGAGTCCAAAGTCTGATCTACTACGTAAGGAAAGTACTTCATGACGTGAACTTCGTTATTATAAAATGGTTAAGATGGCATATGCTCTGGTTACGACCGTCCGCAAGCCCCACTTTTATTTCCAAGCACACTCCAGATTAGTCATCACCGACTAACCCCTTAAGCAATCACTTCACAAACCAGAGAACTCTAGGTGACTCATGAAATAGTCCA
Organism: Hemerocallis citrina; assembly: GCA_017893485.1. Classification (NCBI taxonomy): domain Eukaryota; kingdom Viridiplantae; phylum Streptophyta; class Magnoliopsida; order Asparagales; family Asphodelaceae; genus Hemerocallis; species Hemerocallis citrina. The sequence continues at coordinate 225,232,918 of CM030361.1, read as the reverse complement.
ATCGAGTTGAGCCAAAATGACATCAACTACCGACCAAGGACGGCTATCAAGACTCAAGCCTTAATCGAATTCATCATCGAGAGCACTATCCCCAATCCTCCCAAATAAGACAAGGACCCTCCAACCTGGAGAGTCTACATCGATGGCTTATCTTGCATCGAAGGAAACGGGGCTGGTGTCACCTTGTTCGGCCCAAACGAGTTCATCCTCCAATACTTATTCCGTCTCAATATTCATGCTTCCAACAACAAGACAGAATACAGTAAAAATTCTCAATCTAGATCTAAGCAAAAGTGGGGAATTAGAATTTTACTGAGATACTAATTGATCCTTTCTAGTTTTAGGGTTGTTGAGTGTTATTAATAGTCATTTGAAGAATTTACTACGATCGCATATGAAATTATGGTGAATAAAACTTTGATTTGAGATCATTATATTATCTTCCATGCTAACATACATGCATTATAAACTATTAACCATGGAACAGCTCCTACCTAACCATCCCTGCTTCTTCCCCGTCCTTCCTCAACTGAACCTTGCCGCCGAGGACCTTCTTCACCCCGTTCTTCTCTAAAATGCCTTCTACAAAAAGCCCCTCCCCTCAGCCACCGGTACAAAGAAAACAGACCCCCCCTACAGTTGACCTTTCTCTCCACATCCCTGTCCACCTCCGGTCCCATGCTTTCGGAGCTCGAACTCAGTGGGTGTGGGCCTAATGAGAGGGCCCGTCACCCCCCCGGCACCAACACCTACTGAAACACCACCGCCTACACCCCCCTGCCACACCCTCAGCAACCGTCTCCACCACCCTCAACCGTCACCACAATACTCAACCATATTCCTATCCCCACTGCTTTGGCTTCCTTCACAGCACCCCCACTACCCACTCTACACCTGAACCCCTCTCCTGAGAAGAGGGTAGCTCAGAGGCTCAGACGAGCTCACTCCCCATCGCGTGCACACCAAAGTGCGCATCAGCGCCGAGAGGGGAGGAGCTATAGTCATCATCGCCATTGAGAGGAGTCTCACAGGGACTATAGTCATCATCGTCGAGAAGAGGAGACCTACGGGGGACAGGCCCAAAGATGGGGTCCTCCTACCAGCCACGATGGGCGTAAGAAAACCCCACCCTCAGGCCAGCGTCACCCCCACAGTTTGGGTCACTACCAGAGGGGTTACGTTCATGACCAACGTCGGCAATACCATCTTCCAACCCAATTCAAACCTTAGTACCAACACAAAAAATCAGAGTTATACACCAAGGTTGTAGACTCTTCCTACCACCACAACAACCACAGGGCTCATCAAGAACCTCTACAAACCTCTTCGACCGAGGCCCCTCACCCCAGCCCCAACCATCACTCCAGTACACCACCCCAGAGGGACTCTAATCCAAAGCTTAAATCCTACGTCGAGCGAGCCCACGAGAGGGACTCCGCAAGAAGGGATTACAACGGAGGATGAGTCCTCCGGAGGTGGGGAACAGGGGGAACAGTGGGTTCAAGTGATTGGAAAAAGAAATAAAAGACAGAGTATCTCCCCTAATCCTCAAATCGAACACCTCCAACACAAAAAAGAACAAAGGAAGGGGAGACGTAAGCCTGTACCGTGCTTCAACTGTGGCGACTTGGGCCATTACAGGAGCGAATGCACAAAAGAAGTTCGTTGTCTCAAATGTATGAAATAGGGACACCTTTTATATGTGTGTACTAATGTGGTAGAGACCCATAATGACGACGAATGCCCGTTGAGCCGAGGCAGGTCTCCCGATAACCCAACTTTGATTCGGCTTGCAAAGAGTTTAGACACGATCAAGAACGAAGAGAGATGGCTTCGTCAATGGTGTGCAACTGCCAGAGTTAGATCAGGGAGCCCATCGGAGGTGCATCTCCTTCAAGCTCTTAACGCAAAGTGGCCAATGAGGGCCCATAGAGATTGGGTCGCAAAGAAAATGTGTCACTTGCAATTCCTTGTTTCATTTCCATAGCCAGAGAAGGTGATCGAGGTTACTGGTATGGGGATTGTCGACTTTTGGGCACTTCAGATTGGAATTCTTTGCTTGGACATCTAGCTTCGGAGCGGAGCTCCCACAAGGAGACAGGTACTAGATATGGATCCATAATGTCTCCCTTCACTTTTGGAAGAGGGAGGCACTCTAAGAGATTGTCGCTGACTTTGGGTCCATGGAAGAGATAGACAAGAAGACTGTGTGCCGCTCAGAGATCGTCTCGGCAAGGATCCTCATAAGGAGTGCCGATATCTCATTGATGCCCCGTTTTGCCAAGGTATTCTCCTTCGAAGAATCGTACCTCGTCCGGTTCGTGCTCAACAAGTGAACGGAACCAGAGATAGAGCAGTCGGCCATCATCTCCCCCACTCCTTCATCTGCACTCAGAGACAACCGATCGTACAAGCAAGTGGTTTTGCCACAGTGGGATCTGACCATTGATGGGCCCACGAAGTGGAAAGGGCGCACCAGGGAGCTCATTAAGCGGCGAGAGGGTAGGAGCAATGCCAAGGACACACAGCGGAGGGATCAGAATCGAGGAGAGGTTCTCCACATAAAGCTGGTCGAGAAAGAGGCTTAATCATCAAATCCAATGACCCAAAACCAACAGGGACAACAAACTCAACAAATCCAACGGTGGATCTGCTCAAAATCCCAGATTTGGAAGGTCTCGCTGTTCAAAAAAGAACTCCGCGAAAGGAGGACCAAAACAAAGCTCAAAGTGGCAGTCAACACCTTGGAGTTGGTGGTGGAAAGTCCAGAGAGGACTAGAGAGTGGAGGCAGGTAGTGCTAAGGGGAAAAAGGGCAAAAGCACGTTGTAAAACGACATGCAAGACCTATAGAGTCGTTACCCAAATAGGCGAGAGTTGGTAGCTTTGTGTCGAGAGTCGAGAGGGGAGACTCCCATTTTGGGGAAGAAGACGAGCAAAGGAAGGCCCTTTGATAGAGTACCCGCCCAAAGTGAGAGAGACACTAGGATTGGGGTTGTAGCTTTGAAAAAGGGGAAAGCTCAAAGAGGTAAGGGAGTGGAAAATGGCAGCGAAGAAGAGAGCTCAAAAAGGAAAGAGCTGAAGGAGAAATTTGGCGTAAAGGGAGTAGGTCGCTGCAACGAAGGTGAAAGGGTAGGAAACGCCTCATTAGTGCCGCCCTCGAGCGTAACGCCCTCCACTCAGAATGAGACGTGTGGCGAGGGCGATAGAAACGACTCGCTGCTCAAGCCACGTGTCCCACTAAAGACAGGGGGAGTTTCGAATTTCGAGAGAGACGTTTCGCTCTCTCGCAAAGGAGAGGACCTCTTAAATAATTCTGGCGGTGTAAAAGGGGAGTTAAGGGGGGGTATTTATAAGAGTGTTAATAGGCCCAAAGAGGAGCCCAAGCACAATGAGCTACGGCTATCGACGAGTAGTGGGCCTATTGAGGGGTCTGCTATGGGAAACCCCACTATTCTGGTAGAATCGTCGTCAAATTGTGGGCTCATCGAAGGGTCCGTGACGAGAGAGCCTACTACACAACTGGTAATACAATACGATAAAGACGATCGGGAAAGCAGGCTGAATCTTGAAGACGATTTTGTCTACTCTGAGGGGGAGTCTGTGGAGTCAGAGGATTTTTGATTTTGATGTTGATTTCTGCATCACTTCCCCTGAGTTTGTTCCGTCCACCTACCCATCTTCCCAGCAGGACACAGGTTTCATAGTTCAGAAAGTGGCAAAGAGGACTAATGAGGAATCCCTAGATGATTATCTAGAAATCGAGGCGATCGCTATATCCGCCAAGACTGGCAACGGAGGTACGTGTTCCTTCTTAGCTTCTATTTTTAATTTCATGACAGATAATGAAATTTTTAATCTAGCCAATACTTGCAGTCTAGCGGTAGGCGATACAGATCAGAACGCGTTTCTCCTCAATAAGATTAGGGGGTGGGAAACCAATAGGGTTAACATTACCTTGCACTCGAAGCCCAAATCGAGTCACGATCCCAAGTCTAACAGTAGTTAATGGAGGCCATATTCTAGAACGTTAGAGGCCTTGGTAGGCGAGGCAAGCGTGAAATGGTCAAGGAAGTCATAGCCACGTCAAAAGCTAACATTGTTGGTCTCCAAGAGACCAAGTTATCACACATGTCCAGACTTAATAGAGTAGGGGGTACTCGAGTATCTGAATGGAGAATGACCCCATCAGTTGGGGCATCTAGGGGCATCGGTTTGGGTTTTAACCCCAGCCTTTTTCACTGCCTAGATGAGCTCCACGGGCAATTTTCTTTGTCGGTTGTGTTAAAGTGTAAATCCGACGGGTGGACGCAGTCGATCACGGTAGTCTATGGACCGCGTACTTCTGCTTCTAGAGCTGCCTTTGGGCGGAACTAAGAGCGATCCAAGCGCAATGGCCACACCCCTGGGTGGTGGAGGCAACTTTAACATGACTAGATTCGCCTCAAAACACAGAGGCGGAGGATCTAGTGCCCCAGATAGGGAAGCCTTTAATGAAGCCATTGCGGACCTGGATCTGGTGGACATTTCCATCTCTAATAGGCTCTTCACCTAGTCGAACATGCAAGCAATGCCCATTTTGGCCAAGTTGGATAGGATTCTGGTCTCCACGGATTGGGAGACCAAATTCCCATTGACCTAGGACAAATCTCTCCCTAAATCAACGTCAGATCACGTGCCTATTTTCTTATCATCCGGGGAAGAACAACCCAGAAGACCGTCAAAATTCGGTTCGAGAAGGCATGGTTAGAAATCCAGGGCTTCCACCATATGGTTAACGAGAGCTGGTCTCGCCCAACCAAGGGTCGGGAGGTGTCCGCTATATGGTGTGAAAAACTTAGTAGACTCAGAGACAAGCTCAGGAAATGGAACTAGACCCGATTTGCACTCATTTGGAGAGCAAAGGAATCCCTTCTGGAAGGTATTGAGGAACTTGAAAAGACTGAAGAGACTAGGGATCTACTGCATGAAGAGCAGAATCGACTGCTACAATTCAGACAGGAAATTGATCAACTATATAGGATTGAGAAAATTAAATGGCAACAACGACATAGAATCTCGTGGCTCAAAAAGGGAGACGCGAACACTGCATTCTTCCACCGTGTTGCCAGTACTAGACGTAGGTCTAACCTCATTCACTCGATCCACTCGGACTCCGGATTGGTACAAGGCGACGTTGTTATTAAGATGGCTTTCCAGTCCCACTTCAAGCGCCTTTTGGGGCAAAAAGCGGACTTCAGAGTCCCTCTCGAACACGACTTCTGGCAAGACCACGCAGCTACTTCTGACCCTAGTAAGCAATCCCTCGAAGCACCCTTCTCTGAGGAAGAGGTCTGGAAGGAGATCCAACAACTTGGAAAAGATAAAGCTCCAGGTCCAAATGGTTTCCCGATAATGTTCTATCAGATATTCTGGGAGAAAATCAAAGGTGACTTGCTGAAGGTGTTCGCAGATTTTCACGAACATAAACTCAAACTAGGGAGATTCAACTACGCGGAGGTTGTGCTGATTCCTAAGAAGGAGGATTCTCGACGAGTTGGAGACTTCCGCCCCATTAGCCTCCTTAACTGCTCTGTAAATATCATTACCAAGACTCTCGCTAACAGACTAGGAAAGGTCATGGATGGTCTCATTAGTCACGACCAGACGGGATTCATCAAAAGTTGTTGTATACAGGACAGTATAGCAACGGCTGAAGAGACTATCCATCAATGCCACACCTCGAAACTCTAAGAGCTACCTCTTAAAACTAGATTTTGAGAAAGCCTATGACTCTGTTGAATGGGACTATCTGTTGGAAGCACTTGCTGGAAGAGGTTTCGGGGACAGATGGATCAGATAGATCCACGCCTGTCTTACCACCAGCAGAACGAAAATTTTGGTAATAGGGGTATCAGGCCACCCTTTCTCTTACAAACGGGTGTTCAGACAAGGCGATTCGCTCTCACCTCTTCTCTTTACCATAGTGGCAGACGTGCTTAGATCCATGATGGCTAAGTGCAGTACAGCAGGTTGGATCATACCAGTGGCTAAGGGAGCCAATCGTCAAGGTTTCTCTATACTCCAATACGCAGACGATACTCTTCTATTTGGCAATGGCAACCTAGGGGAAACTACCATATTCAAAGAAATTATGTATTGCTTTGAAGCCTGGCCTGGCCTCAGGGTTAACATCCACAAAAGTGCTCTCACCCCCATTGCCTGACCCCGGCAAAGGCTCTTGAATATGCCACAGTCCTCAATTGCTCCACAAAGAGCTTTCCCATTCAATACCTTGGATTGCCACTTAGACCCGAGAAGCTAAAAAAGGTGGATTGGATGCCCATTATTGACCGAGTTGAGAAACGGCTAACATGCTGGAAAGGCAAAGCCCTATCCTTGGGAGGGAGAGTCACGCTTATTAACGCAGTACTCTCAAACCTCCCTACCTATTATCTCTCCTTCTTTGAAATGCCGTGATGGGTAATCTAAAGAATTGACCAGACTCGGAAACGCTTCTTATGAAAAGGGACTGACCCGAACCGAGGAGGTTATCACCTCATTAGATGGGAGAAGGCTTGTATGAAAAAGATACATGGAGGCCTAGGTATAATTGACCTGCGAGATATGAATCTGGAGCTTCTGGGTAAATGGTGGTGGAAAGTGTTCCACCCTAATGGAGAAGGGTGGCAGCAATTTGTCCAGGGATATATGCATGGGAATGGGACAAGCAATCTGGGCTTCAAGATAGACCCTTGAGTTTCCTAGTTCTAGAAAGGTATCACTAAGACTACGAACCCTTCACTAGTTGTGTCAAGTCAGTTATCGGTAACGGAAGACTCACCAGATTTTGGTGGGAAAAGTGGTGTGCTGATCACACGCTCAGAACCTTATTCCCCGATCTATACGAGCAGGCATCACAACCACACTACACGGTGGCCGCAGCTTGGCAAAAAGGCACCTGGAATCCATCTTTCAAACATCCGCTTGACATAGGCTCCCACCTCAGACTTACGGAACTTCAGGCCTACATCTCCAATGCTGGAATTGCTCCCAGGGTCCCGATAAAAAACTCTGGGGATTGGAGAAGAACGGCAAGTTCATGGTTCACTCCTTGTACAAGCACATCCATTTTAGGGGATGTTCCCCAAAGTGGGCTGCCGTCATCTGGAGGACGAAAGCTCCACTAAAAATCAAAGCCTTCTTATGGTTGGTACTGAATGATGCAGTCCTGACTAGAGAAAACCTTGCTAAGCGACAACCGAGTGTGGACTCTCAATGCGGATTTTGCCACGCCGCCCTCGAGACTAGAGACCATCTTTTTCTCTAGTGTCCTAGGAGTAAAGCGGTACTCGTAGAGATACTCAGCGCCCTAGGGGCTACTCAATATCCTAGCACTTACGAGGACCTATAGGTGAGCCCAAAGTTCGCAACGGAGATGGGTGCCATGAGAGAAGCGTGGTATTTAGCTATCGCCGCAATGACCTGGGTTTTATGGCTAGACAGAAATAATCTTTACTTTCGTAGAACTTGCAATAGTATTTCTGACAATTTGACTCACATTATGCATTTGATTTCATTTTGGGCTAATGTGGCAGCAGCAGGTCTTAGGAGAAGAATTGCAAGTGTTTTCCAGGTAGAGGAGTTTGATGATAAGGAGATCGAGATCGGACCGACAATCGATTGACAGCCAGCACAGCACGGTCTACTATGTTCATTGATACTGTAACACCTCGAATTTGTAAAATACCAAAAATACCCATTTTTATATTATATATTCCTGGAGTGGAGAGAATTTTTATTTGGGGAATATTTTATTTTAAATATTGATATTGGTGTATATATTTGTGGCAGATTGGTATTATTGATTTAGTAGAGCTCAGAGTTGAGATTTATGTGAAGAAATATTGTTTATTTTTATTTTATAAATTTTGGTGGATTAATATGAGATAATTTTGATGTATTTTATAGTGTTTATATTATTAAAGAAAAGAGTTGGGGTTTATTTGCAATATTTTGGATTTGGAGGGCTTATATGTTAATATACCTTATTATTATTATTATCATTATATATATTATATTTTAAAAACCCACCCCCCATTCCTTCTTTCTTTCTTTCTTTTCCTTTCCTGTTTCTTCCTCCCGACCAAAACCGAAACCCATTCGGCTGATCCCTCCCATGCCCAAATCCGCTCCATCTCTCCATGATTTTCAAATTAAATTGAGGGATAGGCTAATTGAAGGGTTCTCTACATCGTGGTAGCATCAGTTTTTGAAGAGGACTTTGGAAGGTATATCCCATTTTATTTTATTGTATAAAATTTAGTGTGGTTAATTTTATTGAGTAGGAATATTATGGTAGGGAGATTAGAAGATGTTAGGAATAGTAGAGGCGAGAAATTAGCAAATTCTTGGAGATTTTACAAGTTGCTAATAGATTAGGGTTTTGGGTTATAAAAGGGGAGTAAATATATGAGAATTTGTCTCTTTCATAGTAGTAGAAATTCTTGTTAAGTTATTAGAATAATTTGGAGATGATTTTAGTAATTGTTGAGAAATAAAACTCTCGTAGGACTTCGAATAACACGTGCATCGCACGTGTGCATCCCAGACGTTCAATAAAACACCTGTGTGATATTAAGATTAGTATTATTATTTTTCTGTGGCTGGTTTGGATGTTTTGAGCCTTAATTGCTTTGAAATTTGGTAATATGTGATGTTAGCGATTTCGGATGCGTGACCGGGTGTTTCGAGTTGTCACGGGATCTCAAGTGAGTATGATCTTTTTATTTCATGTGTATAATGTGCTATGACAATTTTAAAATATGGCTTGCTGTGTGTGACGTGTAAAGTATATTGAATATAGAAAGATTCGTATGTATGATACGAAGTAAATTATGAGGTGTAAGAAATTAGTATATATATATATATATGTATGGAAATGTGTTGATGCTTGTAGATAGGTATCTATATGCTACGGGGTTGAATGATGATCCGATATATGTATGTGAATGTATGTGTATGTGTGACGAGTGATCTCATGACTAATGTGATAAGATGGGAAGCATGGTGTGTGTAGATATATATGATATGTAAAATATGATATGACAATGTGATGTGATAGCATGATGAAATGATGATATGGTGTAGGTGTGTTATGCGGGTGATAAATTGGAAATTTTATTTGATAATGTGATGCGAAATTGATATGATGTGTGTGACGTGTAGGTGGTAAATGAGAATTTTATACGATAATCGATGAGATTAATGGCTTGTGTATGCTTATGTATTGAATGGAGTTATATGCATTCATGTTATATTATAAAGGCAAAATTATATTATAAAGGAGTTATATTATAAAGGAGTTATATTGCGAAGGAGTTATATCATAAAAGAGATATATATGTATTTAAAGGAGATAATTTAATATTGCAGTGCCGCACAATCTCTCAGGGGTTTGGGCTAGACCCTACAGGCCCGGAATACACCCGGGAATAGGAGTTATATATTGCCCCAAATTATATTTGGAGATCAGGAGTTTCCCTCGCTGGTATAGGGCCAGGAGGAAGACGTAGCCTCGGATGCGTAAGACCCTGTGTGGCAGCGATATGTGTATTTGATGCGTAAGACCCTGTGTGGCAGCGATATGTGTATTTGATGCGTAAGACCTGTATGGCAGCGATGTGTATTTAATGCGTAAGACCTGTATGGCCGCGATGCGTATTTGATGCGTAAGACCCTGTGTGGTAGCGATATATGTATTTGATGCGTAAGACCCTGTGTGGCAGCGATATGTGTATTTAATGCGTAAGATCTGTATGGCAGTGATGTATATTTGATGCGTAAGACCCTGTATGGCAGCGATATGTGTATTTGATGCATAAGACCCTATGTGGCAGCGATGTGTATTTGATACATAAGATCCTGTGTGGCAGCGATATGTGTATTTGATGCGTAAGACCCTGTGTGGCAGCGATATGTGTATTTGATGCGTAAGACCCTGTATGGCAGCGATATGTGTATTTGATGCGTAAGACCTGTATGGCAGGAATGTGTATTTGGTGCGTACTGTGTGGCAGCGATATGTGTATTTGATGCGTAAGACCTGTATGACAGCGATGTGTATTTAATGCGTAAAACCCTGTGTGGCGGCGATAAGTGTATTTGATGCGTAAGACCCTGTGTGGCAGCGATATGTGTATTTGATGCGTAAGACCTGTGTGGCAGCGATATGTGTAATTGATGCGTAAGACCTGTATGATAGCGATGTGGTGCATAAGACCTGTATGGCAGCAATGTGGTGCATAAGACCTGTATGGCAGCGATGTTTACGTGAAATGAGAATGAGAAAATAAAGAAAGTGAAGTGTGAATGTGAATAAGAAAGTAAAGAAAGAGTATAAAGAGAATGAAAAGTAAATTATTACCCAAGCTATCGGCTTTGGGGTGCGGTGTATAATACCCAAACTATGTTTGGGGTGCAGTGTATTATCTGAAAAGAATGAAGGATAAAGTGAATTGTATTATGAGATGGAAAATAAAAAGTAGGATGCATGGTATTATGAAATGAAAATGAGAAAGTAAAGATGGTGTATGATATAAAATAAATATATGTTCGATGAGAGGTTATGAAAATGGTTATTAAAGAATGTATGTTATGAGATGAGTTTGTGTACCTTGGAAGTATGTTGGGGAACTACTCGCCCGCTATTTCTGTGAGAATGGTGGGAACTACCTGCCTTGGCACAACTTCCAGGGTGAATGGGTGAGTTGATGATACGATACAAGTAATGAAGCGCATGGCTAAATAATGATGAAGAAGAGATGCAGTAACATCATGTGATTACATATATAAATAAAGAAATGCTGATGTGACGATAATTGTGGAAAGATGAATGTTTGTGTGAGAGAATGCAAATTGAAAAGTAATGGATTGTTTGTGATTTTGTATTCTGCAAATGCAAAATAAGGTTATATGTGATTAGTGTGATGTATATAGTGAATTGTGTGGAGTTATGGATATGTATACAGTTGGATGCAGATGTGAAGAGTACTTTGAAATAAAATCATCTTGGTGATATTTTTATGTTCACACTCCTGGTTAAATCTACTTATCTTAATGTTTGTAAGTTCAATTCATTTTCTTTATACCATTCAATTTATTTATTAGATTAATAATTCTACTCACACCAGAAATGGCTAACCCCTTAGTGTTTGGGGGGGTTATGGAGTCTCCAGACTACCCTAGATCCCTACTGTAATAGGTCCTCAGCAGTGCAGAGGTGAGGCATAGATTTCGTTGAGTGAAGTCTTCTGCTTTAAATTTTATGTATAAGTTCAGTTATGTGAATAGTGGAGTTTGTGGTTTAAATTGTATTTTGAATGTATAAGCATGTAGATGATGATGTAGTGCGGAGTGGTATGGTATGTTTGTGACCCGTACCCATCTCGTTGTGGAGTACCAGGCCCTATGGTATGTTTTGCAAAGATTTTTCTAAAAATTTTATCTCGTTTTCAAAGAAATTTATGATTTTTAATTGATATTTGATATTCTATTATGAGTTTGGCCCCAGAGCATGATATTATATTGCCTGTGTGATTCTGCTCATTTTGGCTTGGGGAGCCCATGATATTATTGCCTGTAATGTGAGCTACGAAATTTAGAGTAGAATTCCGTAAGTTTTTTGTGTTTTGGGGCAGAAATTTCAGGAGAAACTCTGCCAAAATTTTCTTTGAAATATAACTATCTAAGTTTATATTTAAAGTGATATAGAAATTGAAAGAATTGAATTTGGAGGCTTAGTTAGTCAAAAAAAATTAAAAAAATGGGGTGTTACAGATACCCACCACCCCAGGGTTTGTTGGGGGGGGGTCTGACGTATCGCTTTGCTGTTTCTCTATGTTTATTTTGTCCCCCCCCCCCCCCCCAATATTCGGGGTGGAGTTTATGTACTTTTGTTCTGTTGTAGGATTTTGTAGTAGGCTTAGTACTCTGAGTATATTTTATTAATGTCTTATTAATGAAACAGGGTGGCCAGATTCCACCTTTTTCTTCAAAAAAAAAAAACAACAAGACAGAATACGAGACCCAACACTAGAGTTGTGACCACAACTCGCTAACTCCAAAGGCAATTCAGAGTCCAGTAAGAGCTTGTCCCTAAACTCGTTAACTCCAAAGGCAAGTTCGAAGTCCAACAAGAGCTGCTCCCACAACTCGCTAACTCCAAAGGCAATTTGGAGTTCACCTATTCTCTAGAACCGCTCCTGAACCTTACTGACTTAATTTAGTGGGTGGCATCGCAAAGAAGGCAAAAGTCAAGACAAAGACACAAAAGAATATCTCTATTTCACATCAGCACTCAACTACAGAATTTGAAAAGCTAAGTGCATCTACGCTCCTCTTCTTAGCTCATTGGTGGCATAATGCTCCTCAACACCCCTAATCTCCTCGGTGACAGAGCTCATCTTCTTAGCTCCTCGCTGGTAGAGCTGCTTTTCTAGCTCCTCTTTGACCAAGTTCATTTTCTTAGCTCCTCGGTGGCAAAACTTCTCGGTGGCAATGCTCATCTACTAAGCTCCTCGGTGCTAGAAGTTAAATCTTGAAGAGAAGAAGCTAACGTAACAACTGGAACAGTCAACCACGTGCTGACGTAGCAAGTCATCAGGCCCCACCTGGGCCCTATGATCCTCTGCAACGATCACCTCATCCAAAGAGGTTTGGTGTTTCTTAACCGTCCAACTGTTTCAGGATTTGTGCTCATGTATGATTTTTTAATTAAAATTTCAATTAATAATTATAAATTCAGAAAAGTTAATTAAAAATAATTAAAAGCCTGGAAAAATCCAGAAATATCTGGAAAAATATAGGAAAATTCAGAAAAATAGTTACTAGTCCCAGAAGCTCTGACCAAGGTTCCACCTCCAAGCATCCCCGAAAATTATGCAAACTTTTCAAATCATTCACAATAAGGCAAACTACTCGAAGGCCGCAACATCCGACATTCAGGACTGGGGGGCTTATAATACTGATTAAAATCGCAACAAATCATAATCATATGATCAGGCACGCATATCAAAGTTTTCAAGAACAGGATGGTAATTTTACAACTGCAGGCCCACTAGAGAAACATTTGCCACCTTCAGGTCCACCAGCTCAACCAGACCAGCAAATAAGGCTTACTTACAGCATAAGCAAAAGGGGTTTTCCAGCCTATTAGAGCATCCACAATCGTTTGCTAAAAACTCAAAAAACCCATTTTTAGAAAAGATATCTCCACAATTGTTCGCTAAAAACCTATTTTTTAGAAAAGCAATAAACAGTACACTTCTAAATATAGCAACATATTTTAGCAATCACCAAAATATAGAAGACGGAAGAAGATCTTTCGTCTCTGAATTCTTTAATATACTTTTTTTCCAAAAAAATTACTAAAATGCCATCATAATATTTACCAAACTGCCATTTAAATTAAAAAAATAAAAATTTAAATGCTCGGACGGAAGATGTTCTTCCGTCCAACAATTTTCACTCAAGTTTTTTCATAATTTACCAAAATGCCATCCACATATTTACGACAATGCCATTTCATCAATTTAAAATTTTAACAAAAAGTGTCAAATGGAAGATCATCTTCCGTCTGGAAATTTTTTTTATTTTTTGAAAACCAAGAAAAATTTTGATTGTATCTGATTTTTTTTATATTTTGAAAACCAAAAAAAATTCTGATTAAGAATGTTCTTCCGTCTGTCAATTTTTTATATTAAAAAAATAAAAAAACGTTAGACCGAAGATGTTGTTCCTTCTGAATATTTTATAAGCATTTTTTTGTCAAAATTTGGCTCAAACGATAGCAGGTGAACTCTTTCCATTGCTTATTTCGATTGCCAAATACCCACTTTTTAGCAGCAACGATAGTGGATGCTCTTAGGATGATGAGTCAAATCTCCTCTAAAGAAACTCTCTTCGACAAGGGAAGAGCAACAAACTCTATCTCTTCAACAAAAAGAGTAACTAACTATATCCCTTCACCATGGAAATCTGAAGTTTAATATCAAAAGATGCATTGCTAAGTCTATCTCTGATAACCAACTCCTAGATAATAAATACCCTCTACCTCCATCACGGTTAGGTAATCCGTAATCAATCTTTCTCCACTCAAAACTCTAATTCTCATTAACGTACTGACTTGAGCGTTAGATGGTCTTTCGTCGGGACAAATCTCAGTGTTTAGACTTTGTGCAGGTTCAGCGTGTAACACCCCGCAAAATTGAGTTATAATAATTTTGCCACGGGGGCTATACACATGTATTTTGTACTGTTACGAGAAATATCCGTAACGTATTTTAATATAATTGTCCTACGTATTTCTGCATTTCAATTATTTATACATTTTTTCTTCTCAAAATTTATTTTCAACCTATTCTGAGCCAACTTAAACATTTATTTTAATCTTTGTGTTTTTGCGTGCATTAAACGTGCTTTCAATACACGTGTCGATTACGTATATTCTACCGTTACGTGTGATATTATAAAATTTTCTACGTGTTCAATTATTTATTTTATAACTTGTTCGAATTCGTTCATAAATTGAAATTCTTTTTTCTGCTATTTTGACTCAAATATATTTTTACACGTGCGGTGCACGTGTTTTCTATGCATGCATTGATTATGTTGTTGTATACATATATAGAATTAATGAAATATATTTTACATATTTTTTACTTCGATTGTTATAGACATTTTCGTTTTCTCGAATTTATCTTATATATGAATATTTATTAGCACGTGTACACGAGTTTCTTTTTATGCACTCGCAAAAATTGTGCTATTTTATTACAAAGTTGTGCACTAAAAATTTCACTAGGCTAATTCTACTAAATTTAATAGGAGTATTTATTTTTAAAAAATAAGAATTTGAAATGGATTAAAATAATAAAAGTAAAAATAAAATGAGAAAGTGTACAAAACACGTCCACACATGCACGCGTGCAATGTGCACTCTTTCAAAAATGGCTGTATATAAGAGAGAATGAGGATGAGTAGGTTTTGTGAGTGGTGTGAGTGGGTGTGTGAGTGGGTGGGTAGTTGCTAAAACTACTCCCTAATTTCTTATATAAATTTCCCCTGTCCTAGCCCAAATAAACACAAAAATAAATCAAACAAAAGAGAGACTCAAGAGAAGGGACATGTTTTTTTTTTTTTTTTGCTTACGGGGTTGGCATAAAGGCTTGCGGGTTTTGCTTATGGAGTCTCTTGGAGCTTTTGCTAAGGGGTTCAACTACTAAGAGTGTAACCCCCGTTTTCGTAAATAAATATTTTCTGAATATTTTCTGTATTTTGATTAATTATGAATTACCTTGTGTTAAATTCATCTCGGATTTTTATTAAAATATTTTATAATCGAAAATTTTGTTTATTTCCAATAATGGTATATTTTATTCCCAATTTCTATTTCTATTTGATCTATTATTATATTATATATTGTTTGAATTATTTTAATAAATCTGTTAAACTCGAATTTGCATTTTGATATACATATATTATTGTTATTGTTATTAATCATATTTTTATTATTATTGTTATGAGTATTATTATTAATATTTTTACTATTATTATAATTACCAGTATTATTTTCTTGGTATTATTATTTTGCAATATCATTATTTTTATTGTTAATATTATTATTATTACTATTTTATTTTAAGCCGATCATACTCTATCTTATACGTATTCCTTATTTGATTTAATATACATGCATATATGTATGTTTTATAAACTCTATAATCATAATTGTTTTCCTATTGATTTATAACCCAAAACCCAAACCCATTTGCTTATTGAATCATACCCTATTCAAACCCATTAACCCAAAACCCATAATACTATAAATACCTTAGAGCATCTGTAGTCCTTTGCCATATATCGATAAAATGGATATTTGGCAAACGAACGTGCTACACTCGTTTGCCAAATATCCATTTTATCGATAAATCGCTACAGTCGATTGCTATAAATGAAAATCGATATAGCTTTTATTGATAAGTGAGGGACGGCATTCGAAGTGCCGTCCCACGAAAAAAAATAATTTTTTTTTCGTCGGACGGCACTTGAGACGGCACTTGAAGTGTCGTCCATTTGAAAATTAAGTAATTTTTCCGCATTAAATATCGCCAAATACAATTAAAAAACCCCCGAAAACCTTTCCCCTCAGACGGCACTCGGAGTGCCGTCCCACCCCTTCACCTTTTCTCGGACGGGACATCATGTGCCGTCCGTTGAGGAAGTTTTAAAAAAAAAATGTGAACTGTTTGTGATAGAAAGAGATAGCCAGACTATAGAGAGAGATAGCCAGGCTATATATATATATATATATTAGTGGAAGGTTTAAAACATGGACTTCATTAAAATTTCAATTCTGATGTCGAAAAATTAAATTTTTTTTTCTTTTTCCTTCTCCGACGGCACTTCATGTGTCGTCGCTCAAATTTGTTCGTTTTTTTCACTTCGACGGCACTTCATGTGGCGCCGCTTAATATTTTATTATAAATTGCTATAAACTAGCTTTGCATGAGTGCAGCAAAATTGAGAATCCTATTTCTATTTATCCATATATGGATATTTTGATAGTAAACGACTACAGATGCTCTTATACCCTAACCTACCCACTACTGTTCAACCCCATCAGCTGCCAACCCAGCCTCCCGCTTCATTTCTCTCATCTCGTCCACGTCTTCCCCCGTCCCGATTCTCCACCCTCGACGTCCGCCCTAAGCACCGCCCAGCAACACCCACAGCAACATCGTCATCTCCCCTTGTGCGCGCCCTACCTCCCGACACGGCAGCTAGCTCCACTCCCCGTCCCTACGTCATCTAGCAGCACAGCTACCCTGTGTTGTCTCCGCTCGCGACCCCATCTCGACAGTCGTCCCCCTGCGCTGCTCCCCTCTGCAGCGTCGCTGCACCAGCCCCTGTCATCTTCCCCTCCTGCTCGGTGCCCAGTGTCCTCCCCTGTCTCCGTCTTCAGCCTCGACAGCAGCTGCAGCTCCTGTATTGCCACCTCGGTCAGTCGCGCCCCTCACCTTGGCACCTCGACGCCGCTAGCCGCACCTTCGCAGTGCCTCCCCGTTCCGTCGACAGCGAGTTGCTCAACCAGCGACCCCGACTGCAGCGACGCTAGAAACGACAGCACCGTGCTGTCGTTCTCCCGAAGCCTGCAGCGATAGCCCCCCCCCCCCCCGGCCTGTCTCCTCGCCGCCAGTCCCGCCGCCTGCAGCTACTAGCCGTCGTCAGGACCAGAGCCAACCACTACATGTTTGCTGTTTGATCAAGGTATTGATCAAGTGGATTCTTGGCCGTCCGATCGTCGATCGATCTTGATCATCATGATCTCCATCATCATCAGTCTTGATCTGGACCATACAATCTGATCTGATCATGATCTTCATCATATCGTATCTCGGCCATCCGATCTCATCAAGATCGTGACACCATCAGATCTGACCTGATCTCCATCATCTTGATCAGATCAGATCTGATCTGAGCAATCCGATAGTTTTAATCTTGATCGCCATCAAGATCCACGCCAATCCGATCCATCTGATCTCGATTGTCGATCAACACCCTCATCCAATCAAGGAAAGTATCTTCTTGTACAATTTGTTGTTCTAGTACAAGCTCTTATTTGAAAATACTGCAAGTAGATCGTAGTTGTGACTCCCCTCTTGGCTTATCGTTTGATGATCTTATTTTTACTCCTTATTAATTCCATGATCATAAGAGTCACAATCTTTCATTGATATATTCGTTTCACAAATTGTTGAATCCATTTTATCTCCTAAATTTCTTGAACACATGAAACTAAGAACCACCTTGACTTGTAGATGCATGTTGTATGATGTATGTGTTGATTTTACCTCTTTCGAGTTAAGAAACAATTGTGACATGCTGATTTGACATCCATTACACCCTATTTGTATCACACTCTAATCTAGACTCACACTAGTCATTTATCATGCCACTTGTTATATAAAAGAAACCATCGATGTTGCTAATCCTGTTTTTACTTGCTGTTTCGACCCTGATAACATCAGAAAATGGACCTGAGTCCTAAACATGAAATTTAGCCACATATGTTTAGTTTACTACCCTTTTAACGGAATTGAATATCGAGTTATGGTTGGTGAGTTATCTCCGTTTTATTGCTGCTGTGTCGTAGAATTCCAGATTCTTAAAACCTGCTGCATCACCCTAATTTACAATTACTTTAACCATGCTACCTGTAAGATAATGACTTGATATTTTTCATGCTGATACTAGACATACTAGAGAACATTCTCTAACTTTCCTGAAATTAATTAATGATGTTTCAGACCTAACCATACTTATAAACATGATGTTTAAATTAATTAATTTAAACATGATGTTTTACAAATTTTGGCTAAACACAAATCATGTGTAGTTTGCTGTTTTGACACCTGATGCTACAATTTTTATGTATCTTGTTCATATGCACTAGATTCGGTAGAGAGTCTAGTTTCTAGACCTTTCGACGGATCCAAATTTGCATTCTTGTAGTGGCGGGAATCACAATTTTGGTGCAGCAACGTCATGCTGTCCAGATCTGGAATTCTCGTCGTTTTTGATAATTTAATTTGTTTTGACACTTGAATATGTATACTACCTAGCCTAAACTTGTTCCATGTTCTCGATCATCTATTCTTGCCCTATTTCTCACACTTTCATGCTTGGTCGATGATAATAATAAATAACAAACCGGGGTTAAGGGAAAGACCATAGTAGTGGACAATATAGGTAAGTGTACTCGGAAGGGGGCCCGTGTTTCCCAGTACTTGTTTCATGAACTTGTTGTATCTTGAGTATATCCATGAACCCATTACTTGGTTCATGGACTTGTTATACCTTTGGTGCATTCATGAACCCACTGTGTGGTTCTTGAACTTGTTAGTGCATTCACCAAGTGGTTCGTGAACTTGTTACTTTATTTTTGTATTCATGAACCTTGCTTGCTTGATACTTGATGCCTGAGTACACCGCCCTATAAAATCCACCACTAGGCCTAAATGAAATTTGTTTGTGAGTGGCAACCATGTGATAAATCATGGGACGCATGAAGTGCTACCTAGATAGAATCAAATATTAAACTTAAGAATAACTTGTCACATGTACACACTTTACACCTTACTTGATACTTGTTACTTGATACTCGTTACTTGATACTTGTCACTTGATATTTGACACCAACTACATGCTTACTTGTTACTTGATCCTACTAATTGTATTTGTTACCAAATCCTGTTACTTGAGTTATCATACTTGCTAGTTAGTCTTTTGAACTCCACTACTTATCGCATCCCTATCATATCATATTATACATTCTTGATTTCAAATCTTGTTTCATATTTTCTTGCACTTATTTTCATACCCTTGCTTGTACTACTTGCGGCCCTAACTTGCACTAAGGGCGTTTGTCTTTGTTTCTCCATTTTTCTTCTGCATGTATATATACAGACTTTGGAGACGAGTTGCCTGCTGGAATTGGTGAGCAAACCTTCTAGGCTTCGCTTGAAAAAGCTTGTTTCAGTTATTTGTATTTGAGTTATCTATTTCTTGTTGCTATTTAAAACTTGTAACGGGCTTGTAGTCCCGAAGTTTTACTTTTGATCCAGATCTGAAAATTATTTGGGATATTTATATTTTGTTTCAATTATTTCCTGTTGATTAATAAATTATTCATGCATGCGTAGTTGAGTTATTTACTATATTTCTTGTTATGATGCTGAGTCGATCCTACAGCTTATGAATAATGAAAATCATTCGATGGGCCAATGTTATGCGCTCGTATTCCGTATTCTTTTAGGAAGCGAGGCGTGATAGGTTTTTAGTGGTATCAGAGCTCAGGTTTGGCTAATATGTTAGTTTGACTAATACATTAGACAGACTTGGCTCAGTCAGGATTAACTCAACATTAAACCGTCCATGCAATCACATGAATAATTTGATGATCAACTTGATCTGGACACTAATCTTATCCCATTCATTTTGATCCCTTCATATTTAATTCTTTGATTTCTTGTTTCCTTCCATCTCTTACAGTCGTCCTGATTTGTTGATTCCATATTGGGTAAAATTCATTCTTCTGTACCCATATTGTTTTGATTCCGGTGCAAACAATCTCTTATTAAAGCTTGCCTCGTTGATTCTTTCTTATTTTAGCCCGTGTGTCGTTCATTGCTTCCCGTGCCTTACATTCATCTTCGTTTGTCGATTCATATTGTGTATCATACTAGTTGTTTCTTCCCTATCTTGTCCTCCTCAAATTTCGGTGCTGCCATTCCGTTATTCTTGCTCGGTTCGTTGAGTGACTACCCGTGATCTACATCGACATGTCAGGTTGGATCATCACCAGGAGAGGAAGTGTCATCTTTTTCTTCAAGATATGCATGCAGAGTCCCAGGATCTCAGGAAGTGTTCAGAATTTGAAGTTGCCAGGAGTTCGAACTTCATGCTAAAGAGATGTCGTTTGGGTGTATCGAGGACACGGGGAGCTACGAAGCAGATTGCTGGAGCTGATGGATGCTATTGGCAGAGCCTTCCCGATCAGAGTGTGACAGTGGAAGCGTGTGGGCCCATAACCCACAGGTCTTAGGATTCTCTTATTGTTTCTCCTTTCCTGCATTGTTTGCACCTTTCCATCCCTTGTAGTCTTCATCCGTTGACTCATTGGCTGGTCTAACTCTTCCTTGTCCATCCTTTATTTGATTCCAACTCTATCTATTTCTTCATCTCTTTGCAAGTCTTGTGTTGTTTCTTCTTCATTTTGTATACTAGTTACTTATTTCTTGCATTCCATTTTGCCACCATGCACCCATTCATTATTTGATTCAATTTTTCCCTGTCTTTTCTCTCTTCAATTCCAGTTCTACCTACTCCCTTATCTTACCTTGTTATCTTGTGCTGCTTCTTCCCTTTTGAAGTTATTTTCTTTCATGCATTCTACCTGACATCGTTGTTATCCATTTCCTTCATATCCTGGTGTTGTCACCAATTTGACTTTTCTTTGGATCCCTTGTTTTATTACCCTCCCCTAAGTTTGCTTTTGCCCTGTCCTATATACCGTCTAAGCAAATTTCGATGACGAAATTTTGTTGTAAGGTGGGTAGAATTTGTAACCCCCATTTTCGTAAATAAATATTTTCTGAATATTTTCTGTATTTTGATTAATTATGATTTACCTTGTGTTAAATTCATCTCAGATTTTTATTAAAATATTTTATAATCGAAAATTTTATTTATTTCCAATAATGGTATATTTTAATCTCAATTTCTATTTCTATTTGATCTACTATTATATTATATATTGTTTGGATTATTTTAATAAATCTGTTAAACTCGAATTTGCATTTTGATATACATATATTATTATTATTATTATGAGTATTATTATTATTATTATTATTTTAATTATTATTGTTATGAGTATTATTATTAATATTTTTGCTATTATTATAATTACCAGTATTATTTTCTTGGTATTATTATTTTGCGATATCATTATTTTTATTGTTAATATTATTATTATTACTATTTTATTTTAAGCCGATCATACTCTATCTTATATGTATTCCTTATTTGATTTAATGTATATGTATACATGTATGTTTTATAAACCCTATAATCCTAATTGTTTTCCTATTGATTTATAACCCAAAACCCAAACCCTTTTGCTTATTGGATCATACCCTATTCACACCCATTAACCCAAAATCCATAATACTATAAATACCCAATACCCTAACCTAACCCTAACCTACCCACTACTGTTCAACCCCATCAGCTGCCAACCCATCCTCCCGCTTCATCTCTCTCATCTCCTCACCGTCTTCCCCCGTCTCGGTTTCTCTACCCTTGACATCCGCCCTGAGCACCGCCCAGCAACACCCACAGCAACATCGTCGTCCCCCTTGTGCGCGCCCTGCCTCCCGATGCGGCAGCTGGCTCTGCTCCCCATCCCAACGTCAGCCAACAGCGCAGCTACCCTGCACTGTCTTCGCTCGCGACCCCACCTCGACAGCCATCCCCCTGCGCTGCTCCCCTCTGCACCGTCGCTGCACCAGCCCCTGTCATCTTCCCCTCCTGCTCGGCACCCGGTGCTCCTCCACTGTCTCCGTCTTCAGCCTCGATAGCAGCTGCAGCTCCTGCACCGCCACCTTGGTCAGTCGCGCCCTCATCTTCGCACCTCAATGCCGCCAGCCACACCTCCGCAGTGCCTCCCCGTTCCGTCGACAGCCAGTTGCTCAACCATCGACCCCGACTGCAGCGATGCCAACAACGACAGCGCCATACTGTCATTCTCCCGAAGCCTGCAGCGCCAGCGACAGCCCCCCCGGCCTGTCTCCCCGCTGTCACTTACGCCATGAGTCCCGCCGCCTGCAGCCGCTAGTTGCCGCTAGCCATCGCCAGGACCAGAGCCAACCATTGCATGTTTGTGGTTTGATCAAGGTATTGATCAAGTGGATTCTTGGCCATCCGATCGTCAATCGATCTTGATCATCATGAGCTCCATCATCATCAGTCTTGATCTGGACCGTACGATCTGATCTGATTGTGATCTTCATATTGTATCTCGGCCATCCGATCTCATCAAGATCGTGACACCAACAGATCTGACCCGATCTCCAACATCTTGATCAGATATGATATGATCTGAGCCGTCCGATTGTTTTGATCTTGATCGCCATAAAGATCCGCACAGATCCGATCCTTCCGATCCCGATCGTCGATCAACGCCCTCATCCAATCAAGGCAAGTATCTTCTTGTACAATTTGTTATTCTAGTAAAAGCACTTATTTAAAAATACTGCAGGTAGATCGTAGTTGTGACTCCCCACTTGGCTTATCGTTTGATGATCTTATTGTTACTCCTTATTAATTTCATGATCATAAGAGTCGCAATCTTTCATTGATATATTTGCTTCACAAATTGTTGGATCCATTTTATCTCCTAAATTTCTTGAACACATGAAACTAAGAACCACCTTGACTTGTAGATACATGTTGTATGATGTATGTGTTGATTTTACCTCTTTCGAGTTGAGAAACAATTGTGACTTGCTGATTTGACATCCATTACACCCTATTTGTATCGCACTCTAATCTAGACTCATACTAATCATTTATCATACCACTTGTTATATAAAAGAAACCATCTATGTTGTTATTCCTGTTTTTACTTGCTGTTTCGACCCTGATAACATCAGAATCTGGACCTGAGTCCTAAACATGAAATTTAACCCCAGATGTCTAGTTTACTACACTTTTGACGGAATTGAATTCCGAGTTATGGTTTGTGAGTTATCGCAGTTTTACTGCTGTTGTGTCGTAGAATTCCAGATTCTAAAAACTGCTACATCACTCTGATTTACAATTAATTTAACCATGCTACCTGTAAGATAATGACTTAAAATTTTGCATGCTGATACTAGACACACTAGATAACATTCTCTAATTTTCCTAAATTAATTAATGAAGTTTCAGGCTTGTTCCCTACTTATAAACATAGTTTTACAAATTTTGGCTGAACACAAATCTTGTGTAGTTTGCTGTTTTGATACCTGATGCTACAACTTTTATGTATCTTGTTTATATGCTCTGGATTCGGTAGAAATTCTAGTTTCTAGACCTTCCGAAGGATCCAGATTTGCATTCTTGTTGTGGCGGGAATTGCAGTTTTGGTGCAGCAACGTCATGCTGTCCAGATCTGGAACTCTCGTCGTTCTTGATAATTCAGTTTGTTTTGACTCTTGAATATGTATCCTACCTAGCCTAAACTTGTTCCGTGTTCTCGATCATGTATTTTTGCCCTATTTCGCACACTTTCATGCTGGGTTGATAATAATAATAAATAACAATCCGGGATTAAGGAAAAAATCATAGTAGTGGACAATATAAGTAAGTGTACTCGGAAGAAGGCCCATGTTTTCCAGTACTTGGTTGATGAACATATTGTATCATGAGTGTATCCATGAACCCATTACTTGGTTCATGGACTTGTTATACTTTTGGTGCATTCATGAACCCACTGTGTAGTTCTTGAACTTGTTAGTGCATTCACGAACTGGTTCGTGAACTTGTTACATTATTTTTGTATTCATGAACCTTACTTACTTGATACTTGATGTCTGAGTACACCTCCCTATTAAATTCACCACTAGGCCTAAACGAAATTTGTTTGTGAGTAGCAACCATGTGATAAATCATGGGACGCATGAAGTGCTACCTAGATAGAATCAAACATTAAACTTAAGAATAACTTATCACATGTACACATTTAACACCTTACTTGATACTTGTTACTTGATACTCGTTACTTGATACTTGTCACTTGATGTTTGACACTAACTACATGCTCACTTGTTACTTGACCCTACTACTTGTATTTGTTACCAAATCCTGTTACTTGAGTTATCTTACTTGCTAGCTAGTCTCTTAAACTCCACTACTTGTTGCATCCCTATCATATCATGTTATACATTTTTTATTTCAAATCTTATTTCATATTTTCTTGCACTTATTTTCATACCTTTGCTTGTATTACTTGCAGCCCAAACTTGCACTAAGGGCGTTTGTCTTTGTTTCTCCATTTTTCTTCTGCATATATATATATACAGACTTTAGAGACGAGTTACCTGCTGGAATTGGTGAGCAAACCTTCTAGGCTTCGATTGGGAAAGCTTGTTTCAGTTATTTGTGTTTGAGTTATCTATCTCTTGTTGCTATTTAAAACTTGTAACGGGCTTGTAGTCCCTAAATTTTACTTTTGATCCAGATCTAGAAATTATTTGGGATATTTATATTTTGTTTCAATTGTTTCATGTTGATTAATAAATTATTCAGGCATGCGTGGTTGAGTTATTTACTATATTTCTTGTTATGATGCTGAGTCGATCCTACAGGTTATGAATGATAAAAATCATTCGCTGGGCCAATGTTACGCGCTCGTATTCCGTATTCCTTTGGGAAGCGGGGCGTGACAAAGAGGGTTTTTTGAGGTGGGTATTTCTCCAACTTTCTAATATAATTTTATTAGTAAAATGCTAGATAGTAGAATATATATGCATGAATTGTTAGATGCATGATAACTTATATAGATTAAGTATTCATGTTTAGATTATGTGTTGTTGATTATAGGTGTGAAATTATGTTATGATTGATTTAAGGGCATTTTCATAAGTTTTTGTTTTAAGTTTTAATTGAACTTCAGAAAATTATATCTATTAAACTAGATAGAATTTAGAGCTAAAATTTTTATATGAACATCTCGTATATGTCAAGAACATCTCCTTAAAATTTCATAATATTTAGATGTCGTTTACTATTTTAATAAAAATCCAAACTTAGGACTGTTTGGCAGTTTGGCTAGTTGATGGACATTTGTATATTTTTCGAATTTTGATCATTTCGACATTTTAGATGCAGTATTTTTAGAAAAGTTAAAACTAAGAAGTTGAAGTAGACTCGTTAACCTTTCTTTAGAATCTAAGAAATCAATTTTCCATGAAGAATAGAATTTATAATAAATTTTACAAGATTGAACAAGTGACAGTCTGCATAACATTTCGACCCGACTTTAGATTTCGAAGAATTCAGGGTTGCAGACACAATATTTTGAAGAAACATATAACTACAAAGTTATAGTAGACTTGTATACTTTTAATTTGAATTAAAAAAACACAGTTTTATGAAGCATAGAATTTTCTGTGATTTTTATAAGTAGCATGAGCTTCAATTTTCGGATTTTCAACTTACTGTTTTGCAAATGAATTTAAACGAAGTAATTGATGATGAATTTAGATGATCTTAACTACAAAATTGTAGTAGACTCATTTATGTTTCCTATAAAACTAAAAAATCTATTTTTTAAGTAGTATTAGAATTTATATGATTTTTTACAATATCATTGGGTTGTTGTCTCAAGTAGAGCATTCAAATAGTGGATTCTATGTATATGTTGTTACCTTAAAAAGAAGTTGATAGAGAAATAGGCTTGGAGTATTGGTTAGTGCCTGTGGCTTAGGATATTTGAGATCGTAGGTTTGAGTCTTGGTGAGCTCGAATTTGATAGTATTTACTATTTTTTAGTATATTGGATATATAATTTGATTTCTGCGGAAATATTTTGATGGCAATTTGTACAAACATTTTTAGGTTAATTACCCCCATTTAGATAAGGGATTGAGCACATATTTGGTGATTGGATTTGAAGAATTTGAATAGAGATGATTTTAAAGGATATTAGTATATTGGAAAATTAAGATTTGATAAAAATTGGTACTAATATTTTGAATTAAACTTCATATTTGAATTAACAATTTTAGGACATATTTGATAATCAGATTTGAGATATTAGAACAAAGATGATGTTCATTGAATTGAGTCTTTTCAAGTCCTATTGTAACAGTTTGGAAGATTTTATCGAGTTATTTGAGGATGACTAATTGAATGGAATAAATATGAGATGAATTAAGTATATGAATGAATGAAATTTGTAATTGATTATAAAAGAGGTTAAGGATAACCTAAAAATATTGTGAATATTTTGGAATGTGTGGATTCTAGAGGCTGAGCGAGACCCAGGCTACCGGCAAATTTGTGATTATGAAGGTTCGAAAAATTGTCAGTGTGGGCTAATGTTCTCGTGTGTTGATTTAAGTCCGGTAGGAGGGTAAGCTAGTTCTAGGTGATATTATTTAATGTTTGAACTTAAGAATAGACACTAGAGGGAGATGTGATGAGGTATGGGCAAACATGAGTATGAGGGCCTCATATGATTCATGATGAGAGATTATCTAAAGAATTATCGGGGCGTGAGGCATGATGTCCAAAATCGCTCGGATTTATCTTCAGAATTATCGAGATTGAGGCAACGCTCATGAAATATTTGTGTGATAAGGTATCATATGACTCGCGGTATGGGTTTCGTCTCTATAATTATTGGGGTGTGAGGCATGATGTCCAAAAATCACTCGCGGTGGGAGAACGACTCACAAGAATCATCAGGGTTATGGCTCGCATTGTGGATTTCGTATCCAAAATTATCCCAGTGTGAGATATTATGTCCAAAATCACTCGCAATGGAAGAACGGTTCTCAAGAATTATCGGGACGGTACTAGATACTCACAGGATATATAAACCTTACATTAGTCACCGTTGTAATATTTCATAACGAGAGATTGAACCTTATAATGAGGAGTATGATAAAAGCTTTCCCTCAAACCTATGTAGTATAAAATGCATAGAATCCGAACAAGTATGCATTAGTATCATCATAGTGAAATGTCTGCATTAGGCATTAAGTTCATATCATACACTGACATGTTTATGATAGTCATCTTTCACATTTTGTTTCACATTCAAGTTTGTGTTTGTTAAAGTAGAAGAATCGCTATATTATAGCATTGCGTCAGTTGTATGCAACTGACGTACCCATAATTTCCGAGTTGCAGAATTGAATTTGGTATGAACTTGAAATCGCTGTGATGGATTGTCACAAGATTGAAGAGCTTTCATTAACATATGTTGTATTGTACTTATTTATTTTCGCTGTGTTATTGTAAAAAAAAATATTGTAAATGAAAACTTTTTAATTCCTTGTATTTTTGTACGAAGTTGAAGAAAAAGATCATATTTGTGCTACGAATTACATGTGTTTGTAATTCAGGGCGTTACACATTGGACGTTTTCAACTGGTCAACTCTAGATCAGATCGACGGTTGAGACTAAGTTTCCCTCTCAAAATCTGAATTCATCATCCAATTGCTCCCACACAAAAAAAGCAGCAACAAGAAGTAATCTAAGTGAGATGAAAGATTAATCAAGCAATGTAATATTTAACATTCAAGAAAGTTTTTAGCAGATATAGACTCCCAACCAATTGCCATCAGCATTGGTATCGAGTCGGGTCCTTCACTACCCGGACCCTGGTCCCCTATGGGTCCAAAAATTGGACCCAGACCCGGACCCGTGAGGACCGGGTCCAGTTCCGGATCCGGTTCCAGGTCCTATTAAATATTCCTACCCATTCAGGTAGGAGCGAGAGTGTGAGCGACGAGCGAAGGCGGCGAGTGGAGAATTTAGAATAGAGAAAATAAGAAAAATGCATGAGTTTTGAGTTTGGAAAATGAAGATTTAGAATTGAAGAGCAGAGAGAGGAATGAGGATAGAATATTTATTTTTATGTTGATTTTTTGGATTTTTTTACGGGTTCAGGGTTCGGGTTCGGGTCGGGTCTCTTTTGAGCGGACCCAGACCCGAAAGTACAACGGGTACCATTTTAGAACCCGGACACGGATAGGCCAGGTCGGTTCCGGTCCAATGCCGGATCCGGATCGGATCCGAATTTCAGGTATTTATACCAATGCTAATCGCCATCATCAATTGGAGACGGATAAAACTACATACTTGAGTAGGTGGAAACTCCCAATCATTCATTTTGAAGGAGTAGAAAAAGTACATGTAAATCTAATTATATAAGCTAAATAATGTAGCATTCATGTACCAAACAGTGCACCATATTTAACCATTGAGTTTTGCTTACAGATACTGAATTCCATCAATTTAGTTTTTGCTAGGCAATGCCATCTACCATTTTATATAGCAAGGCCTCTATCGCATTATCCCATCACATACAAACACAACAGGAATACAGCTCACTGCATCAAATCTCTGTATAACGTATGAAGATGTCAAGAAAATAAGGTTCAAGGCCTCAAAGTGCACTCGATATTAATCAACTCAAGAACCAGGGATAAATACAAAGTAAACATACATGTACCATTCATTGGAGGGTAGCGTTACGGAGTTGGTCTGTACCAGACATGTATGGTGTATCTAATTCTTCATTGATTCAGTATAAGCAAGCCAGCTAAGAAGTCCTCCCCTCTGCTCCTTTCCTATACCCACAAACTTAAATTGCCTAGATTAACATTGCAAATCATAGTAAATAAGTATAAAAAATGAATACTGTACATTCAAAATAGTTTATGAGAAAGTAGTATTAGTAAACTTGTTTAGATAAACGAGAAATGATAGCATGTTAGTCCAAATGTACAACTGCATTTAAAACTTTGATTTGTCCACTTACAGAAGTGAGTGGTCCCAACTAACTACTCATCTATTTTTTCCTTCAAAATTTTTTGTATGGACCAATCATTTGATAAGAGTTGCAAATAGAGATGCATTTGGATTAACATGCTATCATTTCTCTAGATAAAGATACTAATTCTATCAGTACAGTCAACTGTTCCCACAAACCTAAATAGTATTTACAGTATCAGAGAGACAACGCAGTATGCACCCCAATCCTGCTCTCTCTGTCAATTTTTCATGAATCCTTAGGCACTGATCACATGTTGGTCGATCTCCTGTAGCTAATCCTCTATACAGATACCTGCATTCTTCTTATAGTGAGTACACATGTAAAGAGACTAATAATAAGAAAACCAATCCAAGTAAAAATGTACACGCATTAGCACAATAGTAGCAATAACGGAAGGTATCTCAAAAAATGTGTGGTATACATGGTGATGGCCCCTCTTCAACTGTTAAGTGTACTGATCAACTGAGACAGTAGAATCACCAAAAGTGCAGTTATTCGAGATAATGATCAGTATATCAAGTTTTGAAGTAAAGCCTACATATCATGTCCACTATATTCAAGTTGCAAAATATTGTAGGCAAAAAGGCTAAATAATTTCATCACCTATCTCCTTTTGCTTAAAGCAAATAAATTGGTCCTAATATAAAGGTATTTTACTGTTGGGATATAAATATAAATTACCCTACCCTCACAACCGCTAGGGAGTTCCATTGTTAGTAGAGCTACCTGCATCCAATTACTACTAGATGTGTATTTAACACGGATTATTAAGAAATATGGCAATGCACAACCAAGGTATCAGCCCACAACAAGCATGATCAACCGGGTCAGGTGTGTTATAATGTGAATATAATATAAATCCCTGAACCTCACAGTTCAATACTTTGGTTTAGTAGAAGGCTCAGTTCACAGTTAGGAAAGAGGAGGTTAAGAAAAAGCCAATGGATATCCAGATTCCAGAGGATCATGTACATGCTGCGAGGAATTGTGCAAGTGGATGAAAGAGGAATATGACACGAAGAAAGCTGGGGGTCTTAAATATGGCCTGGACTAAATTGATTGCTATTATATTTACTGATAGTTCAGAACGTTCTGGCCAATCGCATCCCATCTTCCTTTCAAACTACAGAATATTGATGAATGGTGACTGTTTCAAAGTTTACTATATCTGCAAAATAAATAAGCCCTTTGGATGTCCATTGCTTCCATATTTACAAAGTGAAGCCAAAGGGAAAAGCTAGGTCTGCTAATGTCCATAGCAAAAGAGATCCATTCCTTACCATGGTGGCAATTACAGCTATGAATTTATCATCAGCTAGTTACAATTTAAGTAAAAAAGTTCAATAGCACGAGATTTTGTTGACTGGTAACCTTTTTTTCCTTCATTTTTTTGGGAGAAAGGCTGACTGGTAAGTTAGAATAGTAGTCTTGACAAACTTTCAACCATCAACAATATCACCAGGAACAATTATTATGCTAGTGCGAGTTTCTTTTTCAGTTCCTACAAGTATAGCATGCCACCCAGGTTTTAAATCAGACTCACTAAAGCTGAAATTCATCTCTTCAGATTATCTTTCACATGTTTTCCTTTGCCAGTTAAGGGCGCCCTTGCATAATTCCCCAAAAAATTGATACTTCATGTCGCTCAGAGCTTACAGAAATGCTAGTAATAACCATTGGGATACATGATACATGGATGGGAGTTTATAAGTATAACATGGTCACATTCCTAGGAATTATCCTACATCTCTTAATTGGGTCCTTATGATCTCACATAATTGTGTCCTTATGATTACTCACCAACACAGCCACACATAGAAGTCCTCCAGAGGTGCAAGAAAACTGATGACTCACAAGCATATAAGCTTCTGAGTTAATGAGAGTTGACCAATCCATTTTGTTCAGATTCTATTATAAGCATTGTCGTGATCAGTATGGGAAAGTATAGCACACCAAAGTATAGCAATTATTACGCTGTGAGTATAGCACAACAAAGTAATGCTCCGCACCTAGGGATGGCAACCGGGCCGGGCTGACCCGCGACCCGCTCGCCTAACCCGGCCCGTTAAAATACGGTTCGGATCCGGGTCGAACCCGCGAGTCTAAGCGGGTCGATCCGGGTCGTCAAATAATGGTTTCCAATCTGTTGAACCCGGCCCGTGAACCCGATGAATAGTGCCAAATCCACCCACCAACCCGCGGGTCGACCCGTGGGTTTCGAACCGTTAGACCCGTACGGGCCAAATGTTCGACCCGCAGGTCCAACGGCCAAAAACAGGGGGAACGACTGTTATAGCCGTTTTTTTGGTTTTTTTTTTGTTTTTTTTCCCCCTATAAATATCTCTTAAACCCAATCTAAAAATTTTACACATTATTCTCTTACTCTCTCTACTACTACTACTCAATTCAATCTCAATTTTTTGAAATTTTGTCAACAAAGAAGCTAGCAACATAGAAGCGACAAATTCCAATCGTATCGAATTCAACATTCAACTACATTTTCAAGTCTTCAACTTCTCCAAGGCTCCAACAAAGAAGCTCTCTTTCTATCTATATACGAGTCCGGATTTCTACTTCTACTTCCACTTTTACTTTTATTTTCTCTCATTCTATATACGAGTATCCGCGAAGTACGGTATCAAAATTTCACAACCCTCTGATTGTCTTGATATTCTTTTTGTAGTTATAAATTTTTTTATCATATTTGTTTGTTGGTTTTTTTATCTTCTCTCTCACAACTCTCCTATTGTTTTCTAGATTTTTTTTAACTTATCTCGCCTAGATTGTATTTAATTTTTTCACATACACTACTGTTGCCGCTGAATTCGGGTGTGGGGGCAACAGATGAGATTTGTAGGTTCGTGAGGAACTCACACAGGTTGACCCCTTCGTCCTTGCTGATTTGTTGACCCCTTGGTGCTCCCTTGAAACCTACACAAACGTTCGAGACACCGAGATGGATCCCGGTGACAAACCCTCCGACGCTCAAGTCAATACACAGAAAAAGTGAAGAAAAAGAGCTCAAGTATGCAAAGTGTGATCACCTGTGACAGTAGAAGGTAGGGGGTATTTATAGTCGCCATGGGGATCTCTTTCAGGATAAGGGTGAATCCCTACTTCTCAGGTGAGGCTGGATAGGGGTGGTTATAACCACCTCCTCAAGATCAGGGCGGGCCAAGATTTCCTCCAATCCTGTTGAGTTGGCCCTTAACGGGTCGGACCCGTTCTCAACTGAACAGATCCGTTCATGAGTTAGCGGATCCAGACGGAGGGACCCGGTTCCCAATTCGGAGCCATTTGTAGGTGAAATTACCGTCTTATCCCTGGGACTTTGAGATTCGTGCCCACTTTGAATGGTTCCGATTTAACCCCATTTTTAGCCATATCATGAGCTCCCCACTCCCAAAGACTGTGTTACGGCCTTTAGGGAGTAGTTTTGTTGTTTTAATGGCGTACTGGGCTTTTTCGGAGTTCTCAAAGAGTGTTCGAATCTCGTCTGAGGGGTGATGGTGCTTTTCTGAGCTCGTAGTGTGCCCAAGTTAGCTCTCAGGTCCTTCTGGATTTTTGGTGATTTTTTTCCATTTTTCAATTGTTTTTTCGAATCAATTACTTAATTTTGCGAAGCAATAATCTAATTTCAAGAGGCGTCAATTAATTATTCTAGCAAATAATTATTTACTCAGGAGGTCGAAAATATTTTTCCCGAATTTATAATTATTTTTTAGAATTTTTAATTGATTTGTCTGAATTTTTAATTATTTTTTCGCAATTTTTAAATAATTAATCCGAATTTTAATTAAAATAAAGGGATTTATCGCCAAATTGACGACGTGGCACAATCTGAACCGTTCATCCTGTATCGGCGCGCGGTTCGGCATGATCAGACGACAGGGTGGCGCTAAGCGACGTGGACGAGTCTCGACTCTCCATCAACATCTAGCTTGGAATTCTAAGTGATCCGACGGTTCATGTCGCTCGGCAAGACTTTCTCCGCATGGGCAGCTCAGAAGGCCAGTTGCTCAGATTGTGATTCCGAGCGACGTGGCACAATCTGGGGCATCCATCTAGATGCGGCACGAATCCCGAGGTCATCTGATGGTGGATCTCACGTTTGGACACGCGGTCGAATCAGGGACGTCTATCAGGTCGTGGCGCGAATCACGAGGAGATCGGATGGCTCATGCTGCTCGGCGTGATTTTCCCCGTATGAGCAGCTTGGAAGGCCAGTCGCTCGGATTGTGTTTCCGAGCGACGTGGTGCAATCTAGGATGTCCATCTGGAGATCATGCACGAATCTCGAGGCACAACGGCGGGAATCACGAGAAAACGTGATCTTGGTTGGTGCGATCGGATCTGAGCCATTCATCAAATCTCGGCACGAATCACGAGGCGATCGGACGGCTCATGCTGCTCGGTGTGAATTTTTCCGTTTGAGCAGCTCGGAATGCCAGTCGCTAGAGTTGGGTTTCCGAGCGACATGGCGCAATCTGGAACGTCCATCTGGAGATCATGCACAAATCTCGAGGCACGACGGTGCGGATCACGAGAAAATGTGATCTTGGTTGACGCAGTCGAATCTGAGCGGACTGATCAAGCTCTGGCGCAAATCACGAGGAGAAAGTCGTTTTTCTCCAATACGCAGCTCGGAATGCAAGTTGCTCATACTTGATTTCCGAGCGACGTGGCACGATCTTCGCCGTCTGATTGAAGATTAGGCACGAATCTCAAGACACGACGGCACGATCACGAGAAAACATGATCTTGGTTGACGCAGTCAGATCTGAGCCGTCTGATCAAGGTCTGGCGCGAATCACGAGGAGAAAGTCGTTTTTCTCCAATACACAGCTCGGAATGCAAGTTGCTCAGACTTGGTTTCCGAGCGACGTGGCACGATCTCCGCCGTCTGATTGAAGATCAGGTACGAATCTCGAGACACGACGGTGCGGATCACGAGAAAACGTGATCTTGGTTGACGCAGTCGGATCTGAGCCGTCTGATCAAGGTCGGGCACGAATCACGAGGAGAAAGTCGTTTTCCTCCAATACACAGCTCGGAATGCAAGTTGCTCGGATTTGGTTTCCGAGCGACGTGGCACGATCTCTGCCTTCCGATTGAAGATCAGGCACGAATCTCGAGGCAAGAGATATTCAGGCTTCAGGGTTAGACGTTTACGCTTCCAATGAGCCGTTATGGGGGCCCAAAGTGTTCAAAGGCCCACCCAAATTTCACTTTAACACTTATAAGTTTTCACCACTCTTTCCCTTCATTTTTACGGTTTCATTTTTACTTCACTTTTGCTAAAGCTATTCTTGTTCTCGAGCGGCGCTGCTAGCTTTCGCGGCCAGGCGTTTTCAATCTCTGGCGATCTATTCCGACCATAAACGTCATTTCGAGGTTAGTTATTTCAAACTCAATCTTGAAATGTCTAAAGCGTCATCGGGGGACGAGACCTCCACTTCGGACCAAGGTACCGACCGAGCGGTAATGGTCGTGCCGAGGAAAGTGAAGGAAGTGGCTAAGTCAGTCGTTGTTTCGACAATAATGGGGACTCCAAGGGGGGCAGGAGAGCTGGGTCGGCTGCCATCCACACGGTCGAGCCTCGGCAGGGTCAGGAGCTACCCCGAGGACATTTTGAAGAAGGCGGTGCACGGAATGGCCGCGGTGTACGAGGAGAACAGCCCAAGGAATCCTTCCGAGGTGGATGAGATCCCTTCGATCATGACCGAGGCGGACCTTCATCGGATCAGGAAGGGATTCCGCATCCCGAAGGAGTACACTCTGGTACTCTCCCTGGCCCCAGCTTCCGAGCGTGTACAGAGACGTCGCCAGACACATGCGTCTTCCCGTACGACGCACTTAATGCCGGCCTTCGGCTACCGCTTCCGCCTTTCGTGGTCAAGGTGTTGCAGTGGTACGGCCTGAGCCCCGTGCAGTTCATGCCGAACATGTGGCGGCACATCATCGCCTTCATCCTCCAATGTCAGGCGATCGGTGTGCAGCCCCAACTCGTTCTCCTTCGCAGCCCCTACCGGATCTGCCGAATGAGCAAGATGGAGTACCGGTACTACTTATCGCCGAGGAAGGAGGCTAAACTGATCGAGAACCCGGACTCCATCAAACATTGGAAGGAGAAATACTTATTGATCCGAGGTCCCGAGCGTGGGGCTTCCCTACGACGTGGAAGGACGTTCCGAAGTGGGCGAAGGCCGAACCGGTGCTCACTAAAGAAGAAGAGGAGACAGTGACAAAGATCCTCGGTCTTCCGACCCTCGATTGGACGGATATTACCGAGAAGGTCTTGTTCGGTGGAGGTCTCAGTCCGATCGACCCCAATAGGCTCATTTTCTTTTTTTTTCCCTAGCATATGAGTACTCACCTTTAGCGTTTGTGTTTTTCACTAACTCTTTTGTTCGGTTTTTCTTTGTGTGCAGAAGCCCCCGGTATGGACTACCGAGCCCTGATAGCAAAGAGGAGCGCGGCCGCGGCAAAGGGTGCGTATACGAAAAAGAGGAAGAGGACTACGGCAGGGCCTCCTTCCGGCCGAGCGGTACAAGCGCCCTCAACGCCAGCGGCTGATGTCGACTTAGTCAGCGACGCCCCCTCGGAGCCGCAAGTTACGCTCCCTTCCGCTGAAGCCCCGGGATCTTCGAGCGGGGGGGTCCCGGCCGGTGCCGCTCTGGCCCTGGAGGTGCTGCCGCTCACGACCGAGGTGGAGGCCATCCTTACCGAAGAGCACAAGAGGCTCTTCGTCCACGACTGGCGGGTGATGAAGCTGGATGGCTTCCTCGATGATGCAGGGATGTGCATGTAGGCAGTACACCATCTGCCGACCCCGAAGGATCTCGCGGCGCTGAGGGCAAGGTATGGTCGGCGACGATGCCTTGGAGATCGCCCGGTCGACGATGTCGGTAAGTAGCCTCGCTCTGTTCCCTTCAGCTTCAGGGTTAACGATCTTTGAGTTCTCATATTCCTTTATTTTGTTCACAGACCCTCTACCACTTCAGCCATATGCTCGAGCAGTTCGCCGAGCAAGAGAAGGAGATGAAAGGCGGCGAACGATCGCGAGCGGTCGAAGCGCTTCAAGGCGGTGAAGCTGTTCGAGGCTGAACAGCGACTCTCGGCATCACGAGCAGCCGAGGTGGGTGCCCTCGAGACGAAGCTCGCCGAAGCGCTCGAGCACTCAGTGGCCGAGACAGCCAAGGTCGAGGCGCTAGAGAAGGAGAAGGCTCGCCTCGAGGAGCTGGCGAAGGCTTTGAGGGCGTCTGAAGAGGTGCTGAAGGGGCAGGAGATGAAGGTGGCGGAGGCGCAAAAAGCCATTCAGGGCGAGGCGGAGGCCCATATGATGACAAATATGGAGGAGGCCTACGCTCGAGCTCTGAAGCATGTGGCGGCTCGCATCCCTGGCTTTGACGGTTCGACATATTACTTCTACGATCCGGTAGAGGTCGAGGAGTTCATCCCTCTGGAAGAAGTCGAGCCCGAGCTGGAGGGTGGCGAAGCTGAGGGCGACGGCGAGGAGGAGGTGAACCCCGAAGTGGCGCTCATCACTCTGGCGAGCGAGGGCGCTTCGGAGCAGCACCTTGAGGTGGCTCCTTGACTCAGTCGCTTCTTTGTTATTTTTGTTTTTTTTTTGTATTGCCGAACTGCGGACTGGCCACCGCTTCAACTTTGAAACGAATAAGAAAGTTCTCCGTTTTAACTAAGTGTTGAAAAGCCTCGAACTCTTTTTGTCTAAGTGTTGAGAAAATTTCAAACTTTTTTTTGTCTAAGTGTTGGAGTAGTGTGAATCTCAACGGCCTCGTGCCCTGGTTCTTTTCAGATCGTCGAGGCGCTACAGGTCATCGAGGTGCCTCGATGGCCGAAGTGGCTCGCCTAAGAGCTAGTCTAGGGGCGACGAGATTGGGGCTCGAGCGGAACCGAGAGCATCTTCAAGAAGTAGAGTGGGACCTCCGTAAGGCGAAATACGAGCTGAAGCACCTGAGGTCAACCTTAGTTCGTCGAGACATAGAGAGGAGGCGATTAGAGGAACGGATTAAAGAGAGGACCCCTGAAGGCGATGACTTGGATTCGTCGACTGAAGCCAACCTCGGCCTGAAGATTAAGCATCTTCGCCACTCCTTGTCTAAGGTGACGGCGAAGAGGGATGAGCTGAAGAAAGTGACCCTCGACAAGAGCATGAAGGTTGCTCACCTTCGGCGGACGATCACCGAAGGATCCCGAGGGGCAGGCTCGATGCGGTTGCCTCTTCTGTCAACAAAAGTGAGAGACGACTCGCTTAAAGAGCGAATTGTTGAGCTCGAGGCAGAGGTTGCCCATCTTCAACCACGACCCGAACGGAGCAATGTCCGATCCACCACCTGCACTCGCGAAGAGCGTGATAGGGGGATACCTTCCACGAGCTGGCGCGTTGCTCGCCGTCAGTGCATCGGAGTCCGGGCGACGTGCAAAGTGGGGCAGCAGCTTCGTCGAGTGGAGCATCTGTTGGAGCCACCGCTAAAATGGGTGCCGACGATGCTTCTCGGCTAGCCGGTCTAGAGATGAGTGCCGTAGGGAGGACGTCGGCAGTTCAACATTCGTCGCCCTCGGGTGTCTCTTAACTGAAGTATGCGCGCGCCTCGGAGGTGCGGAAGTAGGCCTTAGGAGTCTTGCACTTTTGGTTTCACAAGTTTTGTATCTCGTTATAAAGATAAGTAGTTGGTCTTGTAATTAGACTTGTTTCTCAAACTTTAATGAAATAATACTTGTTTTCGCACTTGTGTGTTTTGACGACATTCGTAGTTGTCAATAGTTGTAGGTGCACTTCTGAGTAGTGAGTCACTTCTTACTCGCTTATAAGCAATTAGTCGAAGTGGAATCGAGCCAAGTGTTGGACTCCGAACTCATCGTTAAAAGAGAGTCAATGGTTGTGGGAGCAATTCCGAATGGCGACCCACTTCTTACTCGCTTATGAACAAGTAGTTGAAGCGGAATCGAGCAAAGTGTTGGACTCCGAACTCGTTGTTTAAAGAGAGAGTCAACGGTTGTGGGAGCAATTCCAAATGGCAAACCACTTCTTACTCGCTTATGAGTAAGTAGTTGAAGCGGAATCGAGCCAAGTGTTGGACTCTGAACTCGTCGTTTAAAGAGAGAGTCAACGGTTGTGAGAGCAATTCCAAATAGCGACCCACTTCTTACTCACTTATGAGCAAGTGGTTGAAGCGGAATCGAGCCAAGTGTTGGACTCCGAACTCGTCGTTAATAAAAAAAATTTTACAAGTAGAGTTAGACTACCCCAAAAATGTAAAATGTGCTAGGTAGAGTTAGGTTCCTCAAGAGATAGGGAAGTTGTGAGGAGTTTCTCTTTATTGAAAACAAATGGGCGGCCGCTTCTAAGTTGCAGACCGCCTTTACATTTTGATTAAAAAGAAGATACAAGGTTTTTGCAATCCTGTGCTAGGTAGAGTTAGGTTACTCAAGCGATAGGAAAGTTGCTTGAAGCGGTGTTTAGACACCCTCTCGGTACTTCATCAGGTACTCGGCATTCCAAGTCCTTGGTATCTTCCTGCCCCTCGGGTCTTCGAGTTGATACGCGCCCGGGCGTATAACTCTGGAGACCTTATATGGTCCTTCCCAATTGGGTGCCAGCTTGCCTCTTTTGCTTGGATCCGAAATTGATAACTTTCTCAGCACTAACTCCTCTTCCTTTAGGTTGGTCGGTCGTACCCTCTTGTTGTAAGCTTAAGTAATCCTACGACAGTAGGTCTCCTGGCGGATTGCGGCTCTCTCGCGGATCTTGTCAATGAGGTCTTGGCAGTTGCGAAGCTGGTTCGCGTTCTGCGCCTCGTTGTAAGCTATGAGTCGAGGTGAAGGCAGACTCACCTCCAAAGGGATAAGAGCTTCTGATCCGTATGTGAGGTTGAAAGGAGACTCTCCCGTCCGAGTTCTTTTGGTGGTGCGATAGCTCCAAAGCACATTAGGGAGTTGTTCGGCCCATAGCCCTTTGGTGGACTTGTCGAGCCTCTTCTTTAAGCCTAAGAGGATTTGTCGGTTCGCGTTCTCCGCTTGGCCGTTGGACTGCGGGTACGCTACTGAAGAGAACCGCTGCTGAATCCCGAAGTTGGTGCAAAAGTCGTGGAAGGCAGCTCCCGTAAATTGGGTCCCGTTGTCAGTTACGAGAATGCGAGGTACCCCGAACCGACAGACAATGTTCTTCCAAAAGAACCTTTGCACCTTGTTCTCGGTGATCGTTGAGAGAGGTTCAGCCTCTATCCACTTGGAGAAGTAGTCTATTGCAACCACCAAGAACTTCAGCTGGCCTGATGCCGGAGGGAAGGGTCCGAGCAAATCCATCCCCCACATTGCGAACAGGATTGGGCTCGCCAAGGAGGCGAGTTGTGCTTGGGGCAGGCGACGGATTGGGACGAACTTCTGGCAAGAGTCGCACTGGCGGACGTACTCCTCGGAATCACTTAGTAGTGTGGGCCAGAAGTACCCGTAGTTCAAAAGCTTCCGGACAAGGGATCTCACTCCCAAGTGCGCACCACATAGACCATCATGGGCTTCCCTTAGGGCGTAGAGCGCTTCTTCCGATGAAAGGCATCTCAGATAGGGCCGACCATCGACCTGGGTGTAGGAGCGTTTGTACATGACCCCGTCCAGAAGTGTGTACCGCTCTGCTCGTGTCCTGATCCTCCTTGCTTCTTTCGGATCTTCGGGAAGGACTCCATCCCGGAGGTAATCGAGGAGGGGCTTCATCCAGTTTTTCCCAAGTGTTAGAGGGTAGGCTTCCATTTGCTCCGAGCCATCTTCGTCGATGCTTGGTTTGAGAAGGACCTCTATTAAGACGGTCCGCTCTAGACCTTGGAGGGACGAGGAGACGAGCTTAGAGAGGGCATCCGCTTGAGTGTTTTCCTCTCGAGGAACCTGCTGGAGTTGAACATCTCTGAATAGAGCTAGAAGCTCCCTCACTTTCGCCAAGTACCTAGCCATGCGGTCGTCTCTCGCCTCGTACTCCCCGGACACTTGATTGACCACTAACTGAGAGTCGCTGAAGACCCTGACTTGTTCAGCACCCGCCTTCCGAGCCAAGCAGAGCCCCGCAATTAGAGCTTCGTATTCTGCATCATTGTTTGATGCTGGAAAGTTGAGGCGGAGGGAATACTAGAGAACAAAGCCGTCGGGGCCAGTTAGGATGACACCGGCCCTGCTTCCATTGGCACAGGAAGACCCATCCACATAGACGGTCCAGACGAAGCGGTCGATAGGCGACTCGCATGAGTCGTGGATGGTGTTCGCCACGATGAACTCGGCCAGAGCTTGAGCCTTTATCGCCGTCCTGGGCTGGTAGCTGATGTCGTGCTGACTCAGCTCAATGGACCACTTCATGAGCCGCCCGGAAGTCTCCGGCTTGTGGAGAACCTTGTTTCAGCGGTTAGTCGGTAAGGGCGGCCACCGAGTGGGATTGAAAGTAGGGGCAGAGCTTTCGGGCCGTCATGACCAAGGCGAGTGCCATCTTTTTCAGCTTCGGATAACGGAGTTCGACGTCGCGAAACACCTTACTCACGAAATAGATGGGCTTTTGCGTCTTATCCTCTTCCCTCACGAGGACCGGGCTGAGCGTCTGCTCCGAAGCTGCGAGGTAGAGGTAGAAGACCTCCCCAGGTGCCAGCTTACTCAAGAGCGGGGAGTTGGCCAAATACTCTTTGAGCTTGTCAAAGGACTCCTGTTGCTGCGGCCCCCACTCGAAGCCTTTAGCCCCCCTGAGGGCTTTGAAGAAGGGAAAGCACTTTTTCCCAGACTTGGAGAGGAACTGCCCGATCGCGGCGAGGCACCCCGTGAGCCTCTGCACTTCTTTGACGTTGGAGGGGGAGCCATTTTGAGAATGGCTTAGATCTTCTCGGGGTTGGCCTCTATGCCCATCTGGCTGATCATAAACCTCAGAAATTTGCCCGATGAGACACCGAACGCACACTTGTTCAGGTTTAGCCTCATATTGTGCCTCCTAAGCACTTCGAAGGCTTCTTGAAGGTCGAGGGTGTGCTCCTGCCCTCGAGTGCTCTTGACCAACTTGTCGACGTAAACCTCCATGTTTTCGCCAATCTGGTCTCGAAAGACCTTGTTAACCAGGCGCTGATAGGTAGCCCCCGCGTTTTTCAAGCCGAATGGCATAACACGGTAGCATAGAGGCCTTGGTCCGTCACGAACGAGGT
Organism: Hemerocallis citrina; assembly: GCA_017893485.1. Lineage (NCBI taxonomy): Eukaryota > Viridiplantae > Streptophyta > Magnoliopsida > Asparagales > Asphodelaceae > Hemerocallis > Hemerocallis citrina. Next base: position 225,191,579 of record CM030361.1, on the reverse strand, counting down.
CTTCGGGATGTCCTGGAAGGAACATCCTGATTTGGTTGTATCCTGAGAAGGCATCCATAAAACTGAGGAGCTCGTGTCAGGAAGTTGCATCGATCAGGGCGTCGATGCTGGAAAGAGGAAAGGGGTCCTTCGGGCACGCCTTGTTGAGATCAGTGAAGTCAATGCATATCCTCCAACTCCCATTGGCCGTCTTGACCATTACCACGTTGGAGAGCCACTCAGGGTAGTTCACCTCCTGAATAAAGCGTGCGTTGAGGAGTTTCTCAACCTCTTCCTTGATCGCCTGTTGCCTCTCGGGGGCAAACTTTTGCCTCTTCTGCTGGACAGGCTTGACCCCAGGGGTGAAGCTCAGATGGTGCATTGAGAGCTCCGACGAGATCCCGGATATGTCTGCTGCAGTCCATGCGAAGAGGTCGCGATTCTCCCGTATGCACCGGGAGCTGTCTTGCTTTATGGAAGGGGAGAGAGCTTTGCTGACGCGGAACATCTTAGTGGTGTCTTCTTCGGAGAAGGTCACTTCTTCCAATTCGTCCACAGGGCTCGGAGATAGTTTGGCCACCTTCCTGAGGAAGTTCCAGTGCTTCCAAAGAGAGAACCGGATGCCCCATCGAGGTCATATAGAACTTATAAGCCGCTTCTTGGCTTTCCCCTCACTTCTCCCACTCTTGAGGGGGTGGGGAACTTCATTTTCATGTGGTAGGCTGAAAGGATGGCTTGAAGCGCGGCCAAACCTAATCTTCCCAGGATAACATTATAAGTGGCCTTGACATCAACCACAAAGAAATCCATTTGCTCCGTGCGAGTTGTCGGGGCCTTTCCTGCCGTTACGTCAAGGGTTATAATTCCCTCGACCGTAACCGGAAGCCCGGTGAACTCGTGGAGAGTGTAGCCGGCGGGCTTGAGCCGGTCGCTGGACAGAAGAGATGTTGACGAAGCTACCGTTATCTACCAGGACGCGACGAACTTCGAAGTTCGCCATGCGGAGATTGATGACGAGGGCGTCGCAGTGGGGCGTGCAGACGCCCTCCAGGTCCCTATCGGAGAACGTCACCTGGACTCTGAGGCCCTTTGGGGGAGGATGGCTCTGCACGGAGTTAACCTCCCTTACGAAGGCTTTTCGGAAGGAGTTGGAATCTCTCCCCATTGAGCCCCCATGTATCAGGTGCAAGATGCCCTCTACTTAGGCCTCCGGAGTCTCCGTGCGCTGCTCATTTCGCCTGTTAGCCCCCCGAGGCGGCGGGGGCAGATCGGGTCGGTCCCTATTCACGAACCGGTTGAGTTGCCCTCTCTGAATGAGGGCCTCGACTTCATCCTTCAAGGCACGACATTCATCCGTATCGTGCCCGTGGTCTCGATGGAAACGGCACCACTTATTCTGGTCCCTCTTTTTTGCCGAGGTATTCATCCTTGGGGGAGGCGGTAGGAGGACATCGTTCCCTATCTCCATGAGGATGGCAGATACACTCGCGTTAAGCAGAGTGAATTTCTCGAACCGAGGAAGACGCCGCTGACCCCCATTGTCTTTTTGGAGCTTTTTAGCTCCTTCTACACCCTTCCGCTTGTTCGCGGAAGATGAGGCCTCGAAGGTGGGGCGCCGCTCGGATGTACTTCTCGCTCTGAAGTAGGAGATCTGAGAAGTCCCGAGGGGGCTTCTTGGCGAAGAACGCCCTGAGGTCAGCATTGAAGACGTTGGACTGGAAGGCGATGGTGGCGACCGAGGGTTCCAAAGAATCAATGAACCTAGCCTCGGCAGTGAAGCGTTTGACATAATCCCTTAGTCATTCGCCCTTCTTTTGGCTGAGGAATAATAGGGTGTCGCTCGTCTTCTCGGTGCGCTGACTACTCACGAAATGCGTGAGGAAAAAACCCTCGAACTGGTCGAAGGAGAAGATAGATGTCGGCGCAAGCCGAGGGTACCATTCCCGAGCTGGCCCCTTGAGTGTGGCCGGGAAGGCCATGCAAAGGAGGGAGTCGGATGCATGGTGGATCATCATGAGAGTTATGAAACTCTCAATGTGATCTGTAGGGTCCGACTCCCCAGTATAGGTCTCGAAATGTGGAGGCTTGAAGTTGTCGGGAACTGACGCCTCCATAATGGTACAAGAGAATGGGGGCCTGCTCGGACGAAGGTCTCTTGCATGTCGCCCCTCGTCTCGGTCGAGCCGGCCGAGGTGCCTCTCCATCTCGTGGAGACGGCGATAAACTGAGTCCTCCCTTCGGTCTTGTCTGGCCGAGCCCCAAGACTCGTTCTCATGTCGAAGAGGGCTGGGGCTGCGCCGGTGATGGCTCAGAGTAGGAGGTGGACTGACTGAGAGACGGGGGTGACTTGTGGTAGGACGTGGACTACGGGAGCGGCGGTGGTGATCGGGAGAAGGGCGGCGATGGCTCGCAGCCTGCCTAGGACTTCAAGAGCGGCGAGGATGGTGAGGAGCCTGTCGAGGACTAAGGGAGCGGCGAGGATGGTGAGGAGCCGGTCGAGGACTACGGGAGCGGCGAGGATGGTGAGGAGCTGGCGGAGGACTGGGAGCCCTACGGCCATTGTTGAAGGCAACATTGAGAACCCGGAGGACCGCCTCCTGGAATTGCTGGAATTCCTGCCCTTGTGACGGGGGCCTCCTGCTCATGATGGTCCCGAGGTGCATGGCGACCTGTTGGGGAACGGCTCCGTCTTAGGCGATGTTGGGGCAACTCTTCGTCTACTAGGAGAGTTGGACCCCCCTCGGTTGGATCGGTGTGGCGAACGATCCCTGGCCTGCTCGCGGCGAGGGTTCGACTCTTGGGCCCGCCTCTCCTCCAGATGGGTACGGAGATCGGGTCCGTGCTCGGTCTGCCGATTGTTGATCACGTTCCGCAGATCCTTTGGAGTGGGGGGAGTATAGGAAGCCATAGAATCGGTGTTGGCATTGTGGATGGAGACTCGAACCTGATGGACAGGTTGCTTGCGGCGACTCCGTCGAGAGGGTTCCCCCACTGTAGCCTAGGGTCCCAAAGGGTGCTGGATGGACTGTGGAGCCAGAGGATCGAGCTGCTGGGTTGGTTGGTAGGGATGGGGGAGATCCCCCTGCAGAGTAGGATGAGAAGAAGTTGTCCGTTCGATTGGAGTTTGCGGGTCTTTTCTTAGGAGGCATGGCTAGGAGTAACGTGGGTTGAAGGAGGAAGACGAGATTGCTTGTCAAGTAGTTTGCCACAGACGGCGCCAATCTGTTGCCGCTGAATTCGGGTGTGGGGGCAATAGATGAGATTTATAGGTTCGTGAGGAACTCACACAGGTTGACCCCTTCTTCTTCCTTGCTGATTTGTTGACCCCTTGGTGCTCCCTTGAAACCTGCACAAACGTTCGAGACACCGGGATGGATCCCGGCGATGAACCCTCCGACGCTCAAGTCAATACACAGAAAAAGTGAAGAGAAAGAGCTCAAGTGTGCAAAGTGTGATCACCTATGACAGTAGGAGGTAGAGGGGTATTTATAGTCGCCATGGGGATCTCTTTCAGGATAAGGGTGAATCCCTACTTCCCGATGAGGCTGGATAGGGGTGGTTATAACCACCTCCTCAAGATCAGGGCGGACCAGGATTTCCTCCAATCCTGTTGAGTTGGCCCTTAACGGGTCGAGACCCGTTCTCAACTGAACATATCCGTTCATGGGTTAGCGGATCCAGGCGGAGGGACCCGGTTCCCAATTCGGATCCGTCTATAGGTGAAATTACCGTCTTATCCCTGGAACTTTGAGATTCGTGCCCACTTTGAATGGTTCCGATTTAACCCCATTTTTAGCCATATCAACTACTATATCAACTTGTCTAGATCACGAGGTAACGGTCGTAGCCAACGTGGACAAGATTCCACTGGCACTTCTCGTAGGCCTCCACTTGTCCCACAAAATGAGCTGCCGAAGAGTACTCTATGACCGGACAGATTGATACACACGATGAGTTTGTAGGAAACATAGACAGAAGAAGAACCACAAACACAAGCAACCAAAACAACACAACCGGGTGGTAGTAGGAAAACTAGAGGGAAAACTAGTGATTGGCACAAATTTTATGATTATATTTCGGACGAAGAAAATCCGGATGTAGGTATAAAAATTTGTAAAGCATGTTCGAAGCCATACAAATGGAAGAAGGGTGAGGGGACGGGTACAATAAAACGACACATCTAAAATGTACACAAAGAACTTTTTTGTAGACCTACCCGGCCAACAAAAAATCCACCCTAGAACCGGTGTAGTTGATAGTCATTCTTATGATCCCGAACTAGTTCGTCGGAAAATAGCCCGACTAGTAATCAAGGAAGAGTTACCATTTTCCTATTCCGAGAGTAGGGACTTGGAAACTTTTAATCAAACCGCCTTAAACCCGCACTTTAAAAGAATCCCTAGGAATACTTTGAAGTCTGATTGTTTTAAAATGTACAACGAAATAAGAGAAGCTTTAATTGCCATTTTATTGAGTTTAACTTGTAGAGTTTCTCTAACGTCCGATTGTTGGAAGGGTTGCAACAATATTCCAATGATGGTAATAATTTGTCATTGGATCGGCAGTGATTGGATCCTTGAAAAAAGGATCATATCACTTGCCGCGTTGCCCTATTCCCATAGTGGTAATGAAATTGTAAATCGTATTTTAGAAATTTGTAATTTTTTTCATATTCGTGATAAAATTGTGTGTATAAGTTTTGATAATGCATCTAACAACAATATATCAATTAGTATATTAAAAACCGTACTAAACCCTCCATCTGACAATATTTTTCATGCTAGAAGTGCATGTCATATTATAAATTTATGTGTTCAAGATGCATTAAAAATAGTCGACCCATATATAGTTAACATTAGAAATTGTGTACATTTTATTGCATTAAGTGGCCCTATATTTCAAGAATGAAAAGCTGTGTAGACTTAAAAATGTACATTTTAGAAAATTTCCAAAGGATGTTAAACACCGCTGGAACTCTACTTTTGATTTGCTATATGTTGTTACTGAATATAAAGCATGTATAAATGATTTTTGCATGGCAAAAAATATGCCAAATTTTGAAATGACTCCCCAAGCTTGGTTTTATGCCGAATCTTTGCTAGTATTTTTAGAACCTTTTAAAACCGCAACTTTAAAATTTTCAAAATCTTGTGAATCTACTTCTAGTAGCATTTTTATTTCAATAGTTACTATGATGCAAACTTTCAAAGAAATGATCAATGATGCTTTTATTGGTCATGTTGTGAAACCTGCATACACCAAATTTTTGAAGTATTTTAATCCTCCTCCTATATTGTATTGTATTACTACTGTGATGGATCCTCAAATCAAATTAGAATGTACGAAGAGTTTGATTGAAATGTTTTTTACTTTACCTGGGGAAGATGAATCTGAAATTGATTGCGGAACATTTTTAGCTAAATTTGAATCGACATTAAATAACATGTATGATTATTATGATAGAAGTTTTTCATCTAGTAGTACTACTACTTTAGTTACTTCTTCTACTACTTCTACAGGAAAGGGTAAGAATAAATTAGATGATGCCACATTTAATTACTTGCAAAAATTCAATCAAAAAAGGCTAGGACTAATTAACCAAATGAATTACATTGGTACGATCAACAAGATTCTGAAAGTTCTACTTCTTCATTAGTTATTTTACAATGGTGGAAAGACCATGAACATACTTATAGTATTCTTAAATATATGGCTAAAGATCTACTAACTCCTGTCTCTACAGTTGCTTCAGAAAGTACATTTTCTACAAGTGGCAGGTGTCTAACCGATTACAGAAATCGCTTAAAGCCCCAATCGTTGGAGATGCTCGTCTGTACGGAAGACTGGATGAAGACCGAAGATAGGACTCAAGGAATAGGGTTCGACTCTACAAGTGGAAGCAACTCGCCGGAAGAACAACAACAACAACAATAGCAACCAACATGAAGAATTGAAGACCACCAACAACAACAAATTGAAGACCAACATATTCAAGAAATTTGTAAATGTATAAAAAATTGTAATAAATCTTTGTTTCTTATAAATAAGTTGAAAATTTGAAGAAAATTGTCATTTTATAGAAGAAAATTGTAATTGTATAGAACCAATTTATAATAATTCTTTGTTTCTTATAAAAATGTTGGAAATTTGTAAAAGTTGAAATCATATGATTAATATATACATTTTTTTTTGCAATTTCACTCTTTAATTATTATTATTATTATTATTATTATTATTATTATTACTACTACTACTACTACAATTTTTTTTAAAGTAAAAAAAATATTCAAACACACGAGCCAACCCGCGACCCGACCCGACCCGGGTTGGACCCGAATGGGTTCACGGGTTGGGCAGGTTGACATTTTGCAAATCCAACCTGGCCCGGCCCAGGTTAACAAACCGATCCGACCCGGACCCGCCTAACTTCGGTTCCAACCCGGGCGGGTCCGACCCGACCCGACCCGGCCCGGCCGACTTGGTTGCCAACCCTATCTGCACCCATACAAAACCATCTTATTCCTACAACATTAAACCTTCTTCCATGGTATGAATCTCAATCAAATAGGTCAGATTACTATTCTCAGTAATCTCTATGTGAGCTTAACCGCATTTCTCTAGATAAATAGGTAGATGATAAATAGGTACATGGCACTAATTCATTAGCACAGTAAACGGAAATCCGTCAAATAAGCACACAGTTCACGTTATTTACATAATCAAACTAGTAAATATACTAAACCTCCAAGAGGCTTCCAAATAGGCATAAATATCCTATTAATTCCTATCTAACCTAAATGATTTTCAAGTTCAACAAATTAAAAAATAATCGGGAATATTATCCAATATATCAGGAGACCCTAATTAAGAAAAGAGCATATAGACTCCAGAGCCACAATCTTAAAATATCCTCACTCTTAAGTCTACATGGAAGTTTTTTGAATTCATGCACGAAGAATTTCATATTTGGAAGCATAATGATATTAACTTAAGCCTAAGTTGAGAATTTCCAAGAATATTAAGAGATTAAGTTAGAATGCGGATAGTGGCTTAAGTTAGAAATTTAAACTAATAATGTGGATTAAGTTAGAAATTTAAACTAATAACTGGTTTAATGAATTTTCAAGATATGAAATAGATTAATAAGCTCAGTTAAAGACTCAATTCTAACAATCAATAATTATACCTAAACGTGATTAGCAAGTAAGTTATTCAATAAAGATTCGTAATCTAATTAGCAAATAGAAACGCTCACTCTCAATATTTGTGGATGACAGTTAAATCAAATAATATTATAGAGAAGATAAAGCAGTTTTACAAATATTTGAGAAGTGAAAAGAGTTTACCAGGGTTGCAGATTGGTGAAGGAAGAAGGTCGGGGTGGCTGCTGTGGAGCCTTCAGCTAGACAGCGAGGAGAAGGCAGTGGCGGTGGCTGACGATGGAGGCAATGAAGGATCGTCGAGGTGCGGGTGATGGTGGCTTCGACTGTGCAGCGGCGGCGACTGGCGACGGGAGTCACAGGGTGGTCGCGCGATGGGCTGGCGATTGGAGATGATGATCGCAGCAAAGACGGACGCGACAGGCTGCAGGCGATGGTCGCTCGGTGAGGAAGTGGAGGTCAACGAGGGGTTGACGGGTGGTTCAGGGGTTGTGGTGAGGCAGCTGATGGGTTCGGCCAAGAAGAAGAATGAGAAGATGAGAGAGAGGGAGAGTTTGGTGGCTAGAAAGAGAGGGGTTAGGGTTAGGGTTGGATTTTAATTTGGGGTTTTTGGGATTGTACCTTTTGAGTTTATCACAAACCCTAAAATTGTATCTCAATGTCTCAGACAAAAAGATTAATGAAGAGCAAAACTCAATCACAGTAATCTTTTTTTTATCAAGAATAGCATATTTTCTCATTATTCTCAAGGCCTATATATAGGTTCAAAACAAATCTTGATACAAATCTCAAAAATATTCTAATGCATAAAATAAAGGGTGCAAATCGTAAAACTACTACATATGGCTATAATTACCAAAAACAAATAAAGTACTGAAATAAAATACTCAACTAATGGAACATCCATCCTAGACGATGTCTGCGCTGATAGAAACGCCCGAATCATCTTGAGCCGATAACCTCATCAATTCATTCCGGGTAGGAGATGGCTCGACCCAGTCAAGTCAAAACCAGCCCTCCTGTCATAATGCTCCAAAAGGTTTGGATCCAAGCGTTGGAGATCTTCACGATCTATCCAAGTATCCTCTGACTCCAGCTTGTTTTTCCATCTTACTAAATATCTATTAATACCACTATCTCTAGTAGAGATTATCTGATCACCTAAAATATATCCAATTTTTCTGTCGGTGGGTAAATAGTATCAGGTAGTGGGGTGTTATCGCTGAATCTGGTGTGGGGGCAAATAGATAGTATTTGTGGATTCTTAGGAAAACCGAATAGCAAAAACCTGGAATCTTCTCACCGGAGTTTGGCCGTTGACTCCCGCCGTTCACCTGCAAAAAGTGCAATACATCGGGGTTGATCCCGGCGACGCACCCTCCGACGCTCAAGTCAGTAATCTGGAAGATTATGAGAGAGCGTAAATTGGCAAAAAGATTGATTACCTCTTAATGGTGGTGGATGGGGGGTATTTATGGCCGCCTTTGGGATCAGATTAGGAATGTGATCCCTAGGATTAGATTAGGAATGTAATCCCTAATTCCCAGTAAAAGGATAGATATGAATCAGGATCGTTGATTAGGATTAATCAGAAACCCTAATTCTATCCTACTGGACTGGGTTTGTTGCGGGTTGAAACCCGCACCCAGTTGAGATGGGTCCGTTTGCGGGTCACTGGGCTTTTGGAGAGAAGATTCAATACCCACTTCAGACCCGTTTGTAGGTAAAATTACCATTTTATCCCCGGGCTTTGAGATTCGCGCCAAATTTGGACGGTTCCGATTTAACCCCATTTTTAGCCATATCATGGGGGTAATGTGGGAGTCTCACCAATAGGCTACAAGATAGGCTCATCTATAAGAGGATTTCTAGGGTTAAATTATGGGCCTTCATAGGGTACTAGATCCTCCATATTGAAAGTCTTACTTATGCCAAAATATTCAGGAAGGTCAACGATATAGACATTATCATTGATTTTATGCAAAATTTTAAATGAGCCTGCAGCACGTGTACTCAATTTCTTAACGGATCCAGCTGGAAACCGTTTCGGACAAATCAGAACCATCACTTCGTCACCCACATTAAAAAATTTAAATTTCCTTCTAATATCTGCTCTTAGCTTGTTGGTAAACTTAATCTCTTAATATTCTTGAAAATTCTCAACTTAGGCTTAAGTTTACATCACATAATCATAGTTGTGTGCACGCATATGTATGTTTTAACCACAATTACAGTGTCAGCATGATATAAATGTTGTACAAGTTACATTTTGATGGTCATAGCATATGAGGAAATATTCGTAAGTAGCTAAGTAAGCATTCTATAAATGTTCACACATACAAACATTTTGGGGTAAGATGTCTCTTGCAGATATGTTTTCTGCTTCGAGCTAGACTTTCAAATAAGTATAGATGTCACCTTATGCCATTCACTATGACTATCTAGATGATAATTATTTCATCTTTACATTTATCAGACATAATTTGTTGCCATTTTAAAATAAATTGCATTCTTTTCAAAGATACATAACTTTGTGAATAGTTTGAAAGTACTTTTTATGGTTTTATTTTGTACATATCTTTGTTTAAATTCAAACATTGTTGTTCTGAAGTTCCTCTGTTTAAATTCAAACTTTGATGGGATTAAGGTTATTGAAAACGAAACGAGATAACAACGGCTAAGCAATTAAAATCCCTGATTACGCTGGATTAATCCCCGATTAATCACTAATCGGAGGCTAAAGGATTATTTTTTAGCGATTTATAATATTTCAATAGTTAGCGATTTAATCGGGTATAATCGGCCGATTAGTAGTTAATCGGTCGATTAGTGGTTAATCGGCCAATTTTAAGTGGCCGATTAACCGATTAAATCTTCTCTAATTTTCATGCTTGTTTGCATTATTTGGTCTCAATTCAGCCCAAACTCAAATCCAAATCCAAAATCCAAACCCGACATGTCGTCGTTCTATTCTTCTTTCTCGTGCAAACCCTAACCCAAACTAAATCTCTTCAAACTCAAACCTAAACTGATTCTCTTCTACTTCCTCGAGCAATACCAAACCCGACCCGTCGTCTCTCCCCCTGCACAGTCGCATACTTGACCTGACCCGCATTTACTGCACCTCTTTCTCTTGCTGTTTGCGCTGCTCCCCAATTGTTTTTGTTTGATGGAACGACCAGCAAACCCAACCCGACCTACATCCAGAATCCAAACCCTCAGCTCAAACCAAGTACTCTCTTCTTTTTCTCTATAACTATAGTTCATGTTTGATAATCTCAATAGTTTTATGTGAGGATTTAGGGTTGCTACATAATGAGGATATATATATATATAGTGCACATGGCTTGTGCACCACCTATGGTGCATACGGCTTGTGCACTCGGCCTTCCCATCTTCATATCGACGATCCGAACTGTTCACATTGATCTACACATCTAAATTAGTCTAAATATGTAAAATCAAATCATTTGAAATTCATTTGCCCATCCATTTATAGAGACATGATGGATGGGCAAATGAATTGCAAATGATTTGATTTTACATATTTAGACTAATTTAGATGTGTAGATCAATGTGAACGGTTCGGATCGTCGATACGAAGGCAGGAAGACCGAGTGCACACAGAGGGGTGGTGCACAATAGAAGATTCTCTTATATATATATATATATATATATATATATATATATATATATAACGATTTTTCCGATTTAATCCCCAATTATTTTTCGATTAACTGATTACCACTAATCGCTCCTAGACCGATTAGTTCCAAAAACCAATTTTAACTGCCTAGAACAACGGTCATGCACTGTTGGGTTTTTTTTTCTTGTTTAAATGGGGTTTAAATGGGAAAAATTTTGTTTTTCTATTTTTAATATAAAAATATTTCAAAAATAGGAACATGAAGGAAAATATATAAAACTCCAAAAATTTAGGAAAAAATTATGGAAAATGCCAAAAATTGAAGCATTCATCACATGACATTTCATATGCACACATAAAATTAAATTTGATAGTTCGTAAGTTCATCTTAAAATTAAGGAACTTGCAAAGTGTAACACGTCGGGTTCATTACAAAGGTAACGATATGATTTTAATAGAATTGTTTGATAAAAATTTAAAATCCAAACCCAAAAATGTTTTTTTAAACAACTCGTTTAAACCCGAACCTGTTTAGTGTCTCATTAACCCAGTGTCCGATTAACCCATTTTTACCAATTTTTAAACAAAAAAGGAGCCCGTTTTCAACCACCGTTTCCCCCATAAACGAAACATTATGTTCAAAATTTGTTTTAAAAAACCGTTTTAACTAGGTTTTTACCATTGTTTAGAACAATGGATGGGAATGTGTTTTGTATCCCCTAAACCACCTAGTATTTGATCCTAGTGTGGTAGTGTTGATTTGCAGTAAGCGAAGTTTGATCTGGTACCATGAGGAGTTCTTTAACTCTTAGATGATGTCCTTTAATTACTCTAGGTGGTCTGTTATTTGATACAATTATTTAATTTTAAAAATAGATGAAAAGTTAACATACGGGTTTTACGCATTGTAGGTGTTTAACTTGAAATAGTTGTGGAAGCCATTTTTTCAATATATTTCATCCTCGTTTTCATTGATTCAACTTAAATAAGTTGAATACATTCTATGAGCAATATTTTCTTTCTATGATGTCCTTATAAAAAAATTGATATGAGTATATTTTGGTTCCTAATTATATTAGTTGGATCGATCTAGAGAAATATGAGAGGCTACAAAATGAGGTGGGCAACATGCATAATGAGATCGATCAACTCAAACAATTTATCTCCGGGCAATTTCCTGATTCTTCCCACTTCAAAAGCCAATTAGTAAGGATTATACTTCTGAGAATGACTGACGACGAATCTAGAGGGGAAGATGGTGTATAATTCTATTAACTTGTCTATAATTCATCTAATATGTTATAATAATTTCTTTAGGATCTTCATATTTGCAAATGAAAGTCATCATATTTTTTTGTAGGATGTTGGAAAATTCAAAAGGCTCTGGATATACGACAATGTCAAACTTCTCTAGTTTATTTTCGTTATTGTGTTTTTGAAATTGGATATTGAATATGAAACTATTGAAAATTTGTTTAATATTCTATGAGGATATGAAACTTGATGGAAACGTTTTGTATCTTAATATTTGGGTTGATTTTGTGTTGTTAAATTTATAGCTTTCCTATTTTTGGTTTATCATAAATTCTGTGTTATTAAGAAACAAGATGGACAAATTATTGATATATAATTTTGTTGGGAAGACATATATCAAGACAAAAAAAAATATTTGGAAAAAGGTTTCGGCAAACAAACAACTATTATGACAGTAAAATAGTTTTAGCCAGGGCGATGGCCAAGGTGAATTTCCTATGTTAATATGTTTCAGTCACAAAGGTGCCCATGGTCAATTTCCCATGTAATTACTCTTTAGCCCAAAAATGCCCAAAGAGGATTTTCCCTATAAATGCGGTTTAGCCACAACAGTGTCCGTAAGGAGTTGTCTACGGGAAATAGTTTATGGCAAGGGATTCTGACAATGGGGAGAGTTATGGCAAGGGATTCTGACAATGGGGAGAGTTTTGTAGAAGAAATCTAATACCCACAGAAGAGCACACTCCCCATGGGACTCTCCGAGGGCAGCGCACTAGCAAAGCCAGTAGAATCCACAAAATTTTGCTCACGGACAAACTGTTGGGAGTAGTTTATGTTCACAAATATGTTGCTACTCCCAACAGATTTTACCCTTGGGTGAAGTGACGTCTCCTGTAGTGTATGATTATATGAAGTGATTTTTTCATATACAGTGATTATAATAACCAGGTGGACCCATTACAGACCATCCGCACTATGTACATTGACTTTACATGTCATGATATCAGTGTACAAAAAATCAAGTTGTTTAGATGCTTCTTGTTTCAAGTGGTTGCAAAATGAACGTTTCCTTCTTTCACTACATCGCTTCTACTTTATTTATGCAGTCTAATTCATCTTCGTAACGACTTCACAACTCATCTTCACTTCCTCCATTTGCTTCATGTCTGAGTTGAAATTTGTCACGTTTACGAGAAAATGATGTTTTTGACTAAACAATTTGAGATATGCAAGAAACATTGAGACCGTTAGTTGTTTTCTTAAATACGTGGTCTCTTTAGCACTTTCACATTTAATGTCAACTTGTGATTGATATATCTATTTTCAAGTATATCTTTTGTACTTAACTTAAATTTGTATTCTTATACTCCACTTTCAATGATTTGCCAATCTTCTCAAACTTAAATTTACATTAGTATTAGTTATCACTTCATCTTATTCACTCGTTGGTTGTTCTACAACTTCGAAGTTTTAACGTAGTTATTGGAAATTTCATATGGTGACAGAGCACCACATGTTTGATTCTCGTTGGGTGCACTTTATTTTAATTATTTATTTCAGAATTTTAAAAAAAAGCTATCTCACTAAGCACATGCTGCACATCCAAATTGCGGCCCCAATATTTGTTAGGTACTAATCTCTAATTGCAACTCATAAAAATGGGCACTCGACCTATGGAGACATGTCAGAATACAAGTTCAATTCTCTTAATCTTCTACTACTTCGAAGTTTTAGCCAAGTGGTAGGGTATTTTGCAGTTGTCTTTCATTAAGTACTATATTCGATGCAACTTTATGCAGGTCTTTATATAATTTGGATGTAAAAGTACTTGGGCAAGAATTTGTAAACCTCATATTCTTCTTATATAGCTAAATCAAATTTGTTACTATTATTGCTTACGTTGTTTTTGCTTGTGATATAGAAATATAATAATATAATAACTAATCACATTTAGGATACATATTTTTTATCCAAAATGGCAACCCAATCTTTTTTCGGAATATCCTCGATAGATTCCCTATATCCAATATTTGATGATAATGATATCTGAAATTTAAAATCTTGGTAAAAGCCTCTAAACAAATTTATTTTTTGTATGCATGCGTCCAACGACATAACATGATGAACGATGTGGATCATCTAAATAGAGTCTCACTATGCATGTACAACTACTCTATATAAAGGAATTATTTATATTTATTTCGAGATGCCTTAGACAAAGAGTACATCCTAAGATGATTGAAGATGTGCAAGATGTGGTGTTCATTGTTGGGGTGAACATCGAAACAAGATTGTTTGGGATCTCAAGCCCATCATGAAAATCAAAAAAGTCTAAAGTACTTTTTGATCTTCGAATTAAAATGAGTTATAGATGTGTTCACTACGAGGTCCATCTTTTCCATATGAAAGATCCACATTTATATTTGGGTGAGCTTTGGTTGCATAATTTTTGGATCAAAGTTATTTTTTAATATATAAATTGAGAGGTAACCAACTGAACCATACCGATTAAAGTTGGGTTAGGTCGGATTGTTTGGCTTTGATTGCCCTAAAAAGGGGAAAACTTGGAGTAAACTGACCGTTGTTCACCCCAAGTTCAATGTCTCCAATTAAAGCAGATTTGTGGAGTTGATCTAAGCCTAGTAATTACTTACTCAACGCCACCTTATGCACCTTCAAGGAGTATTTTCTGAAGAGCAAAGAATTGAACTTGACGAATAAGTTGCCTCAATTCTTGTTGGATTTTGTTGCGGACCTATAACATAAACAAAATAATCTCACCCTGTGGAAGCTGTGAATGCAAATAAGTTGAGAATGAAAATAAGTAAAAGCTAGAACCCTAGTTTGAACTGAAAGCTAATGTAACTTTGTTAAAAATAAGGAAAAACCGCTAGCCACTAGGAAATCTCATGATTGACCTTAAAGCAAGTCCACTCTTAAGAAAACTCAAATATAGGTAGATCCCGTTGCCAAAATTAAGATAAGTTCCATTATCCATTGATCATGAATGAAAAAAACTTGGTTTATATTTTTTATGTTTGTGGAAAACAAATCATCTCCAAAAGCACTTCTACAAAAAGACAAAGAATAGACCCATTATTAAGAATTAACATGATTTGAGTCTAATTCGAGGTACGTTAGGTTAGTTGATTGCCCACCGAATTTGTTTGGTTCTAATTATAATCATTGTTCACTGAACTTTGATGCTAACTATATACATTTCTTTTGATTATCCATGGATCTCAACCTATGATAAAGCCAAATCAAAGGGAGTAGCAAGTCTCAAGGTAATACCTAGACATAACTAGAACCATAGGCCACCCTATGAAAACCAAAATATAGGTAGGTCCCCCTAGCATAAATTAGGATAAGTACCATTATCCATTGACCCAGACTAAAAGAACTTGGTGTTGTGTTTGCTAAGTTTGTGGAGAACCTATAAAGCACGGATACTCTTCGGGGGTTACGTACCAAGTATCCTGAACGTATCAGACGCGATACGCGTAGGATACTCTCAGGATACGTATCTGGTACGTATCCTGTGAATTTAAATTAAAAAAATAAAAAACTTGAACAAATACTCCTTGGATACGTCGGGACACGTTGGGGATATGTTTTGGGTTTTTTAATATTTTTTCAAATCAATTGAGACCCAACCCAGCCCAATAACCCATCCCCTTTCTCTCTTTTTTTCTTTCTCTTTTCCAGTCGCCTCATCCCCCTTTCTTTCTCTCTCTCCCGATCCAATCACTAACCCTAATCTCCATCCTCTCCACTCCATCAACTCCCGTCCCGTCGACTTCCTCACCTCCAGCCTGCACCCCAACTTCTTCGACAACTTCCTCACCTCAACTTCGATTTCGAACACCCACAAAGTCGACCTCCTCACCTCAACCGTCGACCTCCTCACCTCAGCTCAGTACACCATCGACCTCCTTCAAACTCGCTGCACTCCACCCCGACAACACTGTCGACCTCACCTCCTCACCTCAGCTCGGTATACGCTTTAATTGCTTTCGATTATCTTAGTAAAGCGATTGAGCCTAAGAAGGTTCAGATTTATGTTCCGGTTGCTTTTGGCCCTATAGAGGTCAAGAGTATTCATTTGTTATATACTTATAGGCTATAGCAAATTAAGGGTATAGCAAATTAAAATTGAACTATAATCAGGATGAGTTGATATCTAACGAAGTTTAATTTTTTATAGAATGGTATGAAGCAATATATAATGTTTTGTTTTGTTTTAGATCGGTTTTAAGATTGAACTATAATTAGGATGAGTTGATATCTAACGCAGTTGATGAGGACATCAATTTTATTTAGTTTAGGATTTTATTTCAGTACCATATTTGTTTCTGGCAATTACAGCTATATGTAATTTTTTTTGTATTTTTTAGATTTTGAGAATATTTTGAGATTTGTATCTTGATTTGTTTTGAGCCTATATATAGGCTTTGAGATTAATGAGAAAGATAGGCCATTCTTGATTAAAATTATTGTGTTGAGTTTTGCTCTTCATCTTCTCCTTTGTGTGATACAATTGAGATCCAACTTGTTAGGGTTTGTGATAAATCCTAATACAATTTTAGGGTTAGTGATTAACTCTAAAATCTACCCCAAATCCCCAAATTAAAACAACTCACAAAATCCAAAACCCTAATCTCTCCTACCCTACATCCTGACCAAACCCATCTCCTTCCTCCAACTCCAACCAACCCATCGTCTCTCTCCGACCGAAACCCTAACCTCCATCCCCGACCTCACCATCGCCGTAGCTCGACTCAGCGACCACTCCTCGCCTCTGCCGCCCACACCCGCAACCGACCTCGTCAGCGTCCACCCCGCTCTCCTTCCCTCACCGTTCTCTCGCCTGCATCCCATCGTCGAAGCCCCCCGTCCTCCGTCCTCCGAAGCCCCGTCGTTGCCTTCTCTCCCGAACCCCGTTGCCAGCCGTCCCGAGCATCCGCCTCGCCGTGTACCTCTGACCACGACCACGGCCACGGCCGACCACAGCCAGACAGACAGCATCAGCAAGTAGCGCCAGCCATTGCCAGATCCAGTAGCATGTTCTTCCAATAGTGGCTTCACCTTCGATTGTCGCAATTGTTCTTCGAACTCTCGGTATACTCTTTCCACTTTTAAATATTTATGTTCTACTGCCCTATTATCTATTATATTATTCAATTTAACTATCGTCCACAAACAATTGAGATCGAGTGTTCCACTTGCCTGATTAGAGTACGAATCAGTTTTGAATCTTTTACTTGCTAAGAACGCTTAGAAATTTCATTATTGATTGTAGAATTAAATTACTAATTGGGATTGTTAAACGTGATTCAGTTCTTGAAAATCCATCAAACCAATTAATTGTTTAAAATTTCTAACCTTAATCCGCATAACGTGTTAGTAAAATTAACCTGTTAAGATTCCTGAAAATTCTTTATTTTAGGGTTAGTTTTACATCATTTTGGTATCAGAGCGAAGGTTCTTAAAACCCTAGTACTTGCATCATTTAGGAATCAATTTTTGCATTCATTTAGGATCGTGTAGTCTTTGATTTTTTCTTTCTTTATTTTAGATCATTTCAGATTTATTATTAAAAAAAAACTAGCACACACACGACTCCTAGTTTTCCACTTTTGGTGAATGCGTCTTCGCAGCACCATCTCAGATCCTGAAGAGCCTTTCTTATCCCTCCTAAATCACCCAACAAGGAACCCTAGACCTTCCCGAACTGAGATGGACAACTCTGATATTTTCGCTACCCTACCTGCCATTCAAGCAACTCTTGCCAATATCAATCAGAGGCCTGAGAAAGTGGAATTAAATCAAACTGTTGCCCCTGAGCTTCATGCTGATCGTCAGATCCCTCAAGGGAATGTTCGTGACGATCGACGTCAAGAACGTGACCCTGACGAACAATATAAGAAGAACGTTAAGGCTGATGTTCCCCATTTTGAAGGCCACATGGAACCCCAAGCTTACATTGATTGGATCCGTGCGATGGACCACTACTTTGTGTGGTTTGACATGAGCGAAGCCCTGAAAGTTAAATTTGAAATTATGAAATTAACGGAAAAAGCTCAACAACACTGGACCAATCTTGAACATACCCGCAGAGGTCGAAGCCTGGCACCCATAGCCACTTAGGAAGCCATGAAAAAGAAGCTCACTGAGAGATATGTACCGTTATCGTTCCACACCCGATTGCTAGATTCGTGGAACCAACTGTATCAAGGAAGCAAATCCACACAAGAATATGTTGATAAACTTGATGACTTCCTTATTCGGTGCAATGCTTTAGATAAAGAGAGTGAAGAACAAACTCTCTCTAGGTTCAGGGCTGGATTACGAGCCGATCTGAGGAACGAGCTAATTCATAGAAATGTGGACTCATTAGCGTCAGCTTATGCTCTTGTCCTCGATATGGATTCCCTTAAAGGAAGTTCTCATTACAAGTCCAGCGATTCGATGGATCATTCCTCCAGAATGAATCCTCCTGATCCCTC
Source organism: Hemerocallis citrina (assembly GCA_017893485.1). Lineage (NCBI taxonomy): Eukaryota > Viridiplantae > Streptophyta > Magnoliopsida > Asparagales > Asphodelaceae > Hemerocallis > Hemerocallis citrina. Next base: position 225,173,031 of record CM030361.1, on the reverse strand, counting down.
TAGACCTGAGCACTCATCTCCTCAGTACCCTAACAAGTCTTACCCAAACAAACATACTTCAAATTCGTATCTACTTAGAAATGACAACACGGGTAAGAACACTGAAAGAGACTATTTTAAGATTGATCCTCTTACTGTGCTATAAATGTAAGGGATACGGCCATGTTGCTGGCAACTGCCCCAGCCCAAGTAGGATCAATATAGTAGAGGGTACCGCAGTTATCGCTGATGAGCCCGACACTGAGTTTATCTATGAACCTAATGTAAGTGATGACTTTGATGAAAAAAAGGATGACCAGTCTCTCAATTATATTCAGTCTGTCCAATCACCTCCATTGAGTGTACCTGAGTCACCCATCCCATCCCAAGTCACTTGGCAGCCTATTGATTTTATCCATGTGTTAGAACATCCTAGAGTCACAGAGTCTGCACCCACATTTGCATATCACATTCATGACTTGCATTGAGAAATTTCCAAGGAACTTAATGAAAATAATTTTAACTACAAGTTAATAGTAGATACTAGAAGAAAATTTATAACTTTTGATATTGGTGACGAGGTGATGGTTCAGATTCATCCGGAACAGTTTTCTGTTGGACCCGTTAAGAACTTAAACATACATGCTGCAGACCCATTTAAGATTCTACAGACAATCAATGATAATATCTACGTCGTTGACCTTCCTGGAGGCTTTGGCATAAGTAAGACTTTCAATATTGAGTATCTAGTACTCTATGAAGACTCAAAATTCAACCATAGAAATTTTCTTATAAACGAGCCCACCCTGCAGCCTAATGGTGAGATTCCCACATTTACCCCTCTACCTGATACTATTTACCCACCGACAGAAGAATTGAATAATATTTTAGATGATCTGATAATCTCTACAAGAGATGGTGGTATGCACAAGTATTTGGTGAGGTGGAAGAACAAGCCGAAGTCAGTTGACACTTGCAATGATCGTGAGGAGCTCCCGCAACTGGATCCAGATCTTTTGGAGCACCATGACAGGATCACTTGTTTTAGCTCGACTGGGTCGAGCTCTCTCCCACCTGGAGAAAATGATGACATCAATTTTTTTTAGTTTAGGATTTTATTTCAATACCATATTTGTTTCTAGCAATTATAGCCACATGTAATATTTTTTTGTATTTTTTAGATTTTGAGAATATTTTGAGATTTGTATCTTGATTTGTTTTGAGCCTATATATAGGCCTTGAGATTAATGAGAAAGATAGGCCATTCTTGATTAAAATTATTGTGATGAGTTTTGCTCTTCATCTTCTCCTTTGTGTGATACAATTGTGATCCAACTTGTTAGGGTTTGTGATAAATCCTAATACAATTTTAGGGTTAGTGATTAACTTTAAAATCTACCCCAAATTAAAAATCCCAAATCCCCAAATTAAAACAACTCACAAAATCCAAAACCCTAATCTCTCCTACCCTATATCCCGACCAAACCCATCTCCTTCCTCCAACTCCAACCAACCCATCGTCTCTCTCCAACCGAAACTCTAACCTCCATCCCCGACCTCACCATCGTCGTAGCTCGACTCAGCGACCACTCCTCACCTCTGCGGCCCACACCCGCAACCGACCTTGTCAGCATCCACCCCCCTCTCCTTCCCTCATCGTTCTCTCTCCTGCATCCCATCGTCGAAGCCCCCCATCCTCCGTCCTCCGAAGCCCCGCTGTTGCCTTCTCTCCCGAACCCCGTCGCCAGCCGTCCCGAGCATCCGCCTCGCCGTGTACCTCTGACCTACGACCACGGCCGACCACAGCCAGACAGACAGCATCAGCAAGTAGCGCCAGTCATTGCCAGATCCAGCGGCCTGTTCTTCCAACAGTGGCTTCACCTTCGATTGTCAAAATTGTTCTTTGAACTCTCATACTCTTTCCACTTTTAAATATTTGTGTTCTACTGCCCTATTATCTATTATATTATTCAATTTAACTGTCGTCCACAAACAATTGAGATCAAGTGTTCCACTTGCTTGATTAGAGTACGAATCAGTATTGAATCTTTTACTTGCTAAGAACGCTTAGGAATTTCATTATTGATTGTAGAGTTGAATTATTAATTGAGATTATTAAACGTGATTCAGTTCTTGAAAATCCATCAAACCAATTAACTGTTTAAAATTTCTAACTTTAATCAGCATAACGTGTTGGCAAAATTAACCCGTTAAGATTCTTGGAATTCTCTATTTTAGAATTAGTTTTACATCAGCAGTTTAATTTTTTATATAATGATATGAAGCAATATATAATGTTTTGTTTTGTTTTGTTTCAGTATCATACTCAGGTATGTATATCTACTATATTGATTATATTATAATGAGAGAAGGCCTTAGTGTGTAAATCTATCACCTTACGTGCATCGCATGTGCAACTCCAATTATCCCATTTTACTCTTTAAATCTACCAACTTATGTGTGTCGTACGTACAACTCCAACTCTTTATATTACTTTAAAAAATATATTTATTAACACGTGCCATATTATATTAATTTTAAAATATATATTTATTAAAATGTGCATCGCATGTGCTAAATGCTAGTTTTTATTAATGCAATTTTATGTTGTCTGCTGCATAAGGAATTCAATATATATATATATATATATATATATATATATATATATATATAGGAAAATCTTCCATTGTGCACCACCCCTTTGTGTGCACTCGGCCTTCCCGCCTTCGTATCGACGATCCGAACCGTTCACATTGATCTACAAATCTAAATTAGTCTAAATATGTAAAATCAAATCATTTGGAATTCATTTTTCCATCCATCATGTGACTATAAAAAACAATGATTTTCAGCTCTACAATTTTGTAACACTTCAATGGAGGGGCAAATAAATTTCAAATAATTTGATTTTACATATTTAGACTAATTTAGATGTGTAGATCAATGTGAACGGTTCAGATCGTCGATATGAAGGCGGAAAGGCCGAGTGCACATGTCGTGTGCACCATAGGTGTTGCACAACGGAAGACTTCCCTATATATATAAAGGTAAGGTCGTCTTTCTTTTCGTTGCAAACCACTTAAGCCATTGTTCGGAACAATGGCTTCAATTATTTTGAACCTAAGCCGTTGTTCCGAACAACAACTTAGGTTATATTCGGAACCACAGCATAAGCCGTTGTTTTAGAACAACGGCTTAGATTTATAATTTAAGTCGTTGTTTCCAACACCGGCTTTAGTAGTTTGTATACCCGTTTGCAATGGAGCATTGCTATATATATATATATATATATATATATATATATATATATTGTTTTTATTTATTTTATTTATTTTATTTAAGTGTATCCTAAACGTACCCGTATTCTAGATTTTGAGAAATTAGCGTATCAGCATACCGGATACACGTACCCGTATATGTGCTTCATAGTGGAGAACAAATCATCTCCAAAATGCTTCTAGAAAAAGATAGAATATACTCATTATTAAAATTAAAATGATTAAGTCTAATATGAAGTGTTAGATTACTTGATTATCCACCGATACTGTTTGGTTGTAACCATATCACTGAAATTCAGAGCTAAGTATATACATTACTTTTGATAATCCATGGTTTTCAACCTATGCAAGGGTCATGTGGGTGATGGATGAAAATTCAACGACACAAACCAAAGAAAGGAGCGAGTCTCAAAATAATATTTGAAAAGTACTCAACTAAAGAATGTCCTACATGTATCGTTTATTTGTAGTACCTAGTTCATGAATTTGGCATGTCAAATTTAGTTTTGTTGGTTGTTAACACTTGTTATTGTTGAACAGCGTTCTACGAGAAAATAATTTGATTGCAGCTTATTCTTCTTTATAATTTCAAAGTTGAATGATAATTTAAAAAAATCAGTTCAGTGTATAGGTTCATGACCAACCTAAATCTTGTCCTAAGGACTAATACCATACCTCCGAGTGTAATTTTGTGTAGTAAGAGCAACTGCAGTGGTTTCTCATTTTGCCAATATTTGAGAATGGGCAAAGAGTGCGTTGCCATATTTGGCAACACATTTGACAATTGTCAAAATATAGGGGACGAACCAATGATGTTCCGTCCGCAACTTTTTAATATTTTTGTTTATGATCGGTCCGATCAATTTTTATATTCTTTAAAAAAAATTGGATTGGACAGGACATGTTCCATCTGATTAAAAAAGAACCAAAAATTGTAGGGACAGAACAAGTTGTTTCGTCCCTCCATATTTAAGAAAAAAAATTCCATCAAAGTCCGAGTCCCTCCAATTATTTCATCAAAGTCCAAGTCCAAATCCCTCCAAGTTCATCAAAATTTCATCAGAGTGGCGGAACAGAACAAGTAGTTCCGTCTCACCATGGATTTTTTTTTTTCAAAAATTCGGACGAAACATCTTATTGTGTCCGTCAATTATATTTTTTTGATATCCAAATTTTGGCAATCAACCAGTGCAGCAAATCTCTCTTTTTGCCAATTTTTATTTTGCCATTTTACCATATCTCCCAAAAATAAGTTCAATTGCTCCAATATAATATAATTTGCTTGAGTAATATTGTTTTTAAGACATAAATAAAGTTTAATGTGGGAGAAACAAATGGAATGGCAATTTGCACAAAGCACTGATGTATAAATTTATAGTTTTATATATAGGAGAAAATAAGTGCTAGCTACAACCCATACCTAGTAATATAATGCGAGAGATGTTAAGCAACCGAGTTTGTGAGATACCAACTCACAAGTACCTATGGAAGATTTACATATGTAGACGTAATCGAGGCTAAATATGGGATTCTGATCGATCCTTAGTAACTCTCATGAAATGGCACCAACGAGTGTGGTCATTAATCCGCAGACCTACTGCACCAATAGCTAATTGTGGATTTTTTACATCTAGTAAAGGGTTGAATTCAAAACTGGATCTATTATGTCAGTCAAGTTACCACAAATATCACTAAGGGTTTAGAATCGAAAGCTACCTACACCTAATACACAATATTATAGTGTTTAGGTTCTAGATCCAACTAATGTATTCAATTTTCTTATAAATAGATCTATTTGCACATCTTTTGTGCATATTGTGAAACCTGGTTAAAGAGCAGTGTTAGTAAATTGTGCTACTTGCATGGATAAAGACAGAAAAGATTTGTCGGGTGCACCAACCAACAAAGAAGTTTTTTTTTAAAATCACTACTAATTATAAAGTAAATATATAACTTTTTAACATGGGGATCTAGTCTTCCAAATATATTTCACATATCATTCTTTTAGCAAAATAATAAATATTTCAATCTATGTGGGCTTATTTATAATTTTGTAAATCAAAGAAGCCAATATATTATGAGCTATGAGAACTTATTCATAATTTTTTGGATGGGCCAAAAAAAGAAATTTGTGTACTAGTAATGGGGGGTAAAAAAAATCTGGGTAGCCCAAGCCCACTCGGGCCCTAACATAGCTCCTTCACTGGCTAATAGAGTTTTCGCTAATCCCGGTTTTATATTGAGAATTGAGCTTAGCGGTTGAGCATCTTAGTTCTAGGTTGGAAGTGTTGAGACCAACTCCCAACATCCAAGCATTATTATCTTAATTTTTTGAAAGCAAGTCTTGTTTGACAATTATGTGAGCACTGAATTGGACTTAATGCAATTTTAATGCAATTACAGTTTCATTACAGAGGTAGCGGACACGTGTGAAGTTTGTTGTGAAAATCATAGGCCCATGCATTAACATGCTAATGGATTGCAAATGCATGACCTACTTATTTTCATATTGTTTAGAAAATGTTGTTCGGTGTATTTCTATTAAGTGCTAGATTTGATGAACATACTTGAAGACCCAATAATGAAAGAAAAATAAAATAAAATAACCCAATATCTTCTCTCTTACTCTCTTAGTTCAAATTCATTAATGTTTTTATGCCTCTCTTCTATTAAGCACAAATAATACCACTCAATTTCTTCCATTTCTATTTAACCACTACTATTGATGAAGATATCGGTTCAAGACGATTCGGGCGTTTCTATCAGCGCATGCATCGTCTAGGACAACTGTTTCATTAGTTTAGTATTTTATTCAGTAATTATTTGTTTTTTTAGCAATTATAGCCATATGTAGTAGTTTTACGATTTGCACCCTTTCTTTTATGCATTAGAATATTTTTTGAGATTTTAGAATATTTTGAGATTTGTATCAAGATTTGTTTTGAGCCTATATACAGAACCTGAGATTAATGAGAAGTTATGCTTCTATATTTAAAAAATTATTGTGAGTGACTTCTGCTTTTCATTAATCTTTTTTTGTGAGACAATGAGATACAATTTTAGGGTTTGTGATAAACTCTAAAACTACCACCAAATTTTCAAATTAAAATCTAAATCCGAACCCTAAATCCAAAGCCGCCACACCCTCTCTCTCTCCTTCTTCTTCCTCTTTCTTTCCCTTCCCGAATGCAACCCAACCTCCCCCAAATCCACCTTCTTCCCCTGATCGACTTCGAACCAAGCACCCGCACCTCCACTGCGTCGCAGCCGCACACCTCTGAACTCCCGAACTCCATCGCCTCCATAATCGCTAGCCCCACCGCAATCCTCCTCGCTGCCCCAGTCTCCACCATCGACGCCAGCCTCCCACGTCGAAACCACCCCAACTTCCTATACTTCGAAACCCTACTCCTCAACCACCACTACACCCCTCGTCAATCGCCTCTCCTTCACCGCAGCACAATCCCGACGCCCCCCGTTCACTGCCTTCCTCCTCCGCTTCGCGTCGATTTCCAAACAGTGCATCACCGATCGCTGATGGTACCTCCGCAGCAACCGCAGCCTCCTCCTCCTGGCCCGTAATGTCCCCTCGCTGCGCTGGCCCACCACTGCAGCCACCCCGAGATCTAATGCTATTTGCTTCGAACACCAGTATACTCTTTCCACTTCACAAATATTTGTGTTACAGTTTTATCATCTCTATAATATTATTTGATTTATTTGTCATCCACAAATAATTGAGAGTGTGCGCTTCTACATGCCTATTAGAGTACAAATTATTATTGCATCTTTTACTTGTTAAGAACGCTTAGGTCTATATAATTATTGATTATTATGATTGAATTTTAATTGGGTTTGTTACACTTATCTAATATCTTGAAAATCCATCTACCAATTAATAGTTTTAATTTCTCACTTAATCTGCATTACATGTTGGTAAATTTAATCCTTTAAAATTTTTGAAAATTTTCTAGTTAGGATTAAGTTTACATCAACTATACTCCTAGAACTTATTCAAGTGAGCTATTTCATCGATTGGTGTCTATCCTCATCTTTCATATGTGCAGTGGAGCCCCTGTAGTCGAGAGTTTTCATGACCATCAAGAAATTTAAATGTTTCTAAACCATTTGTTGCAGCAGTCTCTACTTCATATCTTTTCTAAAGATAAATGCAAAGCGCATATGCTAATTATCTATGAAAACTATTAATTATAATATCATCCATACTAATTACATGATTTGATTTTTAAATAAACAAATTTTGTTCTATATAGTATAATGAATCTTCCCTATATCCGATCCCATAGACAGCTTCTCATTTATGTTATATCTAATCACCAAAGAATTTGCACCCACAATCCAAAAACCCCAGGCAGATTGATTGCTTCTGCATGTTACTACTATCTGCTCTAACCCATATAATTTGCTTGTACCCACATTAAAATCCCTATTTATTTCAATTGTCACCGTCCAATTTGTGAACATTTGAATCTACTTTGTATTGTATTTGAACTCTCTTCAAACCTGCTTGATCTACAGATTTAAATCCACATCTTCAAAAAATTAATAACAATATAAGAATGTTAGGGATGGCACCTAGAATCTCAAGCATGGAACTAAGTGTCCCAAAGATTCAGCTAATCAACTAAATGCTTGGCACAAAATTGTCTTTTCCAAAACTATGTTTCACACGTCACAACCGAAATTCTCTTGCAACTTTTTTTAAAATCCTCTATAAGTATTCCACCAATCCTGTCAAAACCTTCTTAATGGATTTTCCTGTAAGAGCATCCACAGTCGTGTGCTATATATCCATAATATGCATTTTATATTAATGAGAGCACTGCAGTCGTGTGCTATTCTGCCATATTTTAGCTTTTTTGCTACAGGAGAATGCTATATTGAGAGAAGATATACCAATATGCATATTATAGCAGACGAAACATCATGTTTCGTCGCAAAAATTTATAATATTTTTAATCCATCGTCCAATGAAATTAGATTTTTTAATTAAAAAAAACCCATAAAATAAAAAAGATCACACACGTGGAAATGGAGGCCTTTTTGCAAATTTTTGACATGTTTTCGATTTTATGGGTTGGATTGCATATGATTTTCTAAGGGATAATTGATTGGGACGGTTGGATTACCTAAACTAACACCTAAATTTAAAATTAAAAAACAAAACAAAACAAAAAATCCCTGTTTCGTCTGTGGAAATGGAGGTTTTTTTGCAAAATTTTTGACATTTTCTAGGATTGTATGAGTTGGAGAGCATATGATTTCTATGGGACATTTGATTGTAACGGTTGGATTACTCTAAACTAACACCTAAATTGAAAGGAAAAAAAAACCAAAAATCCTGGGAGAAACATCATGTTTCGTCCGAGAGTTTTACTCATTTAAAAAATATAAAAAATTAAAAACTTTTCATCAGACGTCCATTTAAATTTTCTCTAACTTTGCTATATTTTGTATTTCACTACTGCAGCAAAACAACAAAATGCTATTTCTATTTATCCATTTTGCCATTTTTTAGCATGCATGACTGTGGATGCTCTAACACCTCTTTTGATACTTTGACTACTTTCAATGAACCAAGTAGGCTCCTAAGATAAGAAACATTACATTGTAGACTCACGTTGAACCCTTTGTAGAAGACAATCTATTGCAAAGTGTACAACCCTCATCCAACCAATCATCACCCGCAACCAAGTAAGCCCCTTTAAACTCCTTTTCTTGTATGTAGTTACAAGCCTCCCCAATCAAACAACTATCATTATCACTCAAACGTATGTCTTTAGCCAACATTATACACTTCATTACGCTAATTTAAGCATACCAAATCCCTAAGTTATCCAAGTCTTCGTCGCAATCATAGCACCGCCAATTATCCACTCACCCATAGTCTGATGAACGATTTCGTACATCAAATGATCATTTCCTAAATAATTGGAAGGTATCACTTCAAATTAACATCCCATCATCTAAACTCCCATCAAAACATAACCATCCACTAAAAAAAAAAAAAGGAAATACAACCTGAAAAGTGAAAGCTACAAAAACCAGGTTCTAGAGTCCATGAGTTCTCATCATTTTGTAAAAAATCATCATTACCATATACAAAGATGGTGATATAATAATAGCAATCAATTGCTAATTTAACTAATAATATGGCAGTTGCCCTAGTGGTAAGCCACTTCGCTAGTGAGCAAGAAGTCGGGGGCTAGAACATCCGCATCCACAATTCTTCAATTATGGGACGAATCCGTGCGTGTTTGTGTGCAAGGTGGATCTGTGGCTACGGCCTTGTTCAAGATAAGTAAATAACTAAACTAAACTATATGAAAGGTATCCGGCACTCACTTCATGAGAATGTCGTAGTACTCGGGATCCAAATAAGAGAACATTCCATCCGCATCCTTTATCGCCATCATCGCCCGATGCACCACGATCCAATTCGCCGACTAACATCAGCCAAAACAACAAAATCGAACCTCAATTTTCGACAAAAGAAACAAAAATGCATCAGAAAGAGAGAACAGAAATTGCAGACCTTACACCTCTCGTCCTTGGTATCAATCGGTGGACTTTCCAGAGCCGTCCTCAGCGCTTCCACCGGCTTAGATCTAAATCCAGAAACTCGATCTTTTAGTAGTAATTATTAAGCATAAAATTAGGGTTTCCTATTTTAGCAATTTGAGATGAAATTGCTTAACTGTTTGAGTAAGCTGTCGACTTTGCGAGACTTCTGCTCGATTCTCGTGATGATAGCTTCGAGCTTCTCTAATTCAAGAGAATTCGCAGCCGCCATTGATGCTGACGTGGCAAAGGAATATGAGTATGGCGAGACTTGGGATTCGAGGTTAGGGAGCAGGGAGGGAAGTGAGAACAGGACGAGGAAGCGGATACGCTAGGGCTGCCAATCGGGTTGGGTCTTTCCGAACTCGCCGTACCTAACCCGCCAATTTTTTGGTAAGGTTAGAACATCCATTGTTAGAAAATGTATAAATGCATATTTAGATATAGCATTTTGATACTTTGACGCAGTCGTCGAATGGTATTTTATAACAATTTAATAAAAAAAAGAAAAAAAAATTCAGACGGAGTTTGTAGTTCCGTCGGAGGAATTTATTTATTTTTTTAAAGGGTAGACGGAACTTCAATTTGAATCGGAGGGGAAAACAAAAACAAAAACAAAAAATTGAAGGGACGGAACTTCACTTTGCGTCCCACGATTTTTAAGATTTTTTTACGATTTTTTATTAATTAAAAACATTTTTAAGTAAAGAACAAAACAAAAAAAGGGTGGGCCCCTCCTTGGACGGATCTTCAAGATCCATCCAAGAAGCATATATGAACACTTTTTATATTCAATTTTTTAAATAAAAAGACGTCGGACGGAAATTGAAGATCCATCTGACGAATTAAAAAAAAAATTCTTTCGTTGGACGGAAATTGAAGTTGCATTTTTTATATTATGCATTTTGCTATATCTTCTGTCATTTATAGCAATCTACTGTCGTTATTTTGTCAAAAAATGCATAAATAGCAAACGACTGCAGCTGGTCGTTTGCTATAAAATGTATTTTATGTATAAATAGCACACGACTGTGGATGCTTTTACTTCTTTTCAAAACCCGAATCCATATGAATTTTAAAATTTAGTTAAAAAATAATTTGGGTCGACTATCAATATTTTCTCTAACCCACCCGAATCCAACCCGAACCCAGCCCGAATGAACCCAATCTATATATTTTTCGAACACGTGTGTTTGTGTGTTTTAATTCAATTGTACAATAATCTTCTTTTTTTTAAAAGAAGAGTTATTCTACAATTATGTAAGTAAAGTTATGGCAAAATTTTAAAAAACGTCACAATAGTTTGGCCCAGTTTAAAAAAACGTCACAAAACTTTTTTAAAAAAAAAAACCACACAAAGTTTAACTTTCAACACACAGAGTTACCAACCGTTAACTGGGTTATACGTGCACTGCACGTACTCAAAATACGTTACAAAAATACCCCTGACCTTTTCCTTCTCCTTACCGTAAAAACACCCCCATATCAATGAACCCTAACTCACCCCATAGATTCAATCAGCAACGTACTCTTCCCTAATCTTGGAGTGGAGCTCAGCAAATCCTGTACAAGTTATCTCCCATTCCAAAATCTGACCTAGAGTATTAATATTTTGGGGATAGACTCTTCGATTCGGCAGTAGTTCCCAAACCTAAAGTGTATCGAAGCAATCGAACAAGGTTGGTTGTCAAATTATTATATTTTTGTATGTTGGGATCGGTATTGGTATCTTGATGTCGTTTGAACCAAATGAAAGTGTCGTTTGGGTGGACGAATTTTGATAATTTTTTTGTTGTTAATGTGGTGTGGGACTAGATTTTTACAATCAACCCATATATTCATCTTTCTTACCAAATCTGTTGTTGCAATCGGAAGTGAATATTCTTTCTAAAAGCTCCATGTCAGGTTGAATCTTTATTTCAACTTAAATCTATCATATAATTTTGATGTTTCCATGTCTCATATAATCTTTTTGTTGTACAATTTAAATCTTTGCATACTTCTCTTGCAGATTCCATAATTTCAAAGCTCCAATGAGGAGGTCCACAAAGAATTGCGATGGAGGTGGAACCCTATTGTGTCATCACAAGGAGGCAGCAGTAGTTACGATAGCCAGTACCTGTACCAATGCTGGAAGATATTTTGCCGGATGCCCAAGATGGAAAACTGATAATTGCCGTTTTTTTAGGTGGGTAGAAATTGTGGGAGACAACAAGAGGGAGAAAGCATACTCTAATTTGATGGCGGAGAATGTGAAGATGACTTTGGTAATTGAGGAAACAGCCAGTAGGTTAAAAAATTTGGAAGTGGAGTGCGACTCATTGCGAAAAAAAGGTGGTCGATTTGAAGGTGAAGGAGGGAACGGTGAAGGGGTTTGCTTTGTCGTTGTTTATATTTGTTGTTTTCATATTGTATGTCTTCAAATAGTAGTATTGTACTATTCAATAAATGTATCTTGATGACAATGTAATCGATGTGCTTTGAAATGTGAAACATGCTTTAACTTGTCTGCTCAATGTTTATGAATGCTTGGGTTGTTTGCGGAGTTTCATTTTGTGTTTGAAATGTTAATAGATGTAGTGGTTATGATGAATAAAAGCAAATCTTTTCATTTTAGATGTAGTGTTTGAAATGTTAATAGAAGTAGTGGTTATGAATGTTAATAGATGTAGTGTTTGAAATATTAATAGATGTATAAAAATGTTTAAAAAAAACATCACAAAACTATTGTTTAGTTTAAAAAAACAACACAAAACTATTGTTTTGTTTAAAAAAACATCACAAAAGTATTTTTTTGTTTTAAAAAAACATCACAAAACTATTAGTTTCGTTTACAAAACATCCCTAAACTATCGATAATGTCCAGAATGTACACATGATCAGGTTTTCCTCTCAAAATTTTTAGTGTGTATATTTCACAAGATTAGGTTTTCTTTCAACTTTGTAAGTGTGTATATTTCACACATTCACTTACACTGACAACACATTTACAACAAATTGACACATTGCACATTCGACAAAATCCAACACCTTAAACAAATGACATCTACAAATCGGAGCATCACCAACATTGCAAATCAGATCAATGTCATTGAACACATTGCATTAAACACATTGCATTAAATCAGATCAATCAACTAAACTGAGACCACTGACTCCACTGACTAAAATGCAAATGTTCAACACATTGCATTAAATTTCATAGTACATGTTCAATACAAAATAGTTGAGTAACCATGACAATACAAAAATTCTTATATTCCTTAGGAATCAAAAATTGGAACTCCACTGACTCCACTGACTTTTTTTGGACACAAAATCATTGAAACTCCACTGACTTTTTTTGTACATTTCAAATTTCTTTGCCAAAATTTACTAATCTTGTACACAAACCCACTGATGCATATTTCAAGCTTCATATCCAAATTTCTTCTCCAAAAAAGCTTCATATACACATTTCCAGTTTCATATCCAAGCTTCATACCCTGTACACAAACTCCACTGACCCCTTATCCAAACATTCTCCCTCTTCTTCTTTACATTTGAAACAAACATTTGAAGTAAGATTGGGTCAAATGTGAATTATGAACCCTGTAGCAAAAAAACTTAAATTAATGCACCAAATTTAAACTGGTTGGAAGACAACTAGTGCACCAAACTCAAAAAAAATTGATACATTAACTATGACACCGAATGCACTTCCACTTGAAAACAAACCAGATGAACAAATTTTCTATAGGCACATCTGCCTTGGGTAGGCTGAGTCTGGCTTCATTCTTGGGTAGGCTGTGTAGAACCCCGTATTTTCAAATATTATTTTAATTATTTGAAAAATGAATTTAAATGATTTTTGAGAATTTAATAAATATTTTCTAAGAAATTTATCTTTTGTACACGTGCAAAACACGTGCAAATGACTTTTGAGAAGTTTGAAAAATTAAGTTTTCTTTATGAAAAATCATTATTTATTATTTGAGAATTATTTAGTATTTTTCCAGATTTTTCTGAAATTAATTAGTACTATTTGCAATTTTTGAGAAAAGAAGGACTTATTTGCAAAATTGACAATTTTGAGGGTTGAAGTGCAAAACGTATTTACTGGACATTCCGATCAGTATTTGTTGAGGTTTAGAAATATATTTTTCTATTAGATCCTAATTTAAATGATATTTGATTCAATTTTCAAGAAAAGAATTATATGTATGCAAGAAGAATTTTTGGAAAGGATTATTTTGCAAAGTGGGAATAAAACCCTAATATACAATCCGGCATATTTAAGGGAAATTCTTTTCCCAGCCGTCATTGAGTATATTCAGATTATTGGGATTTCTTTGAGGAGCAAAAAGGAGGATTCTTGGATCTAGCAAGGAGAAGCTTTTTGTGGATTTTCTTCGAATCAAAGGTGAGTGGATTGTTTTGTTTGTTTTGTTTTGCTTTGCTTTGTTTGTTTGATTGATGAATGACGTGAGACCTTTTGTTATGCTTATTTGTGATCATTATGCCATTATTTTTGTTAGACGCATTGTATGTATGATATGGATCTTAAATTTGATATGGAGGATGAGAACTTTTATTTGATATTTGGATCATGTATGAGAAATATTAAAGATTTGTTGAGGAAAAGTTTGATTGATGAGATCGTATTGTTGGGAGACATATTAGGAATTGATAATGTTGTGATCAGATGATAAACATCTGGATCTCGTGATTGTAAACCAGATTCTGATTAAGATGTGAAAGACATTTGTTGAGAAGAAGCCCTAATGGGAGAATTTAGAGTTTAGATCATGAGAATATGAGATTTGAGAAATTGATTGATTGAGTAATGTATCCATGATGGAGATTATTGAGAGTTGTTTATTAGCCTGGATACGATTGATTTTATGTTCAGTGAATCTTTAGAAAACTCCAGTTGATTCGTGTTCAGACCTATTGTTGGAAACCTGTAGCCGACAGTCGACTGGACTATAAAGCAGTCGACTGGTACGAGCCTATTGTGTATTTTTAGTCTTTGAGATTTGTTCGGGACAGTCGACCTATGACCCCTCTCAGTCAACTGATATACTTAGAATATTTTTGATGAGAATTATTTGTTTTTGTCTCGGGGCAGTCGACTGACTCCTTGGTAAGTCGACTGATCATGCCTTAGTTTATTTTTGAGAAATGTTGGATTATGTCCTCTGGACAGTCGACTGATCTGATATGCAGTCGACTGGTCCTGAAGGATCTTGTATTTGATTATGAGATATTTTGTTTAGTGTTTGATTTTAAGATGTTCAGTTGAGAACATGATTTTGAGTTATTCAGTTGAGCCACTTGTTCAGTGGGAATTTGTTTAGATATTTGTTTTTGAGTCTCTAGAGGTATGTGACCCTAGTATACCGGTGTTGAGATATTTGTTCAGTTATTTGTTGAGGCCCATTGAGGCACATTTTCAGTATTCAGATTTTTAGTCCGGTAGGGTACACTACTCTAGGAGATTTGTTCAGTAACCCAAATTGATAAGGACAGGCATTAGTAGTGTCATGACGAATGAGAACATGAGTTATGCACCTCAGTATGGCTTTTGATGTAGGATTTTAATCTCCTGAATTATCCAAGTAGTTAACTTGTGATGTGTGATTTATCTCCGGAATTATCCAGGTAGTTAACCTGAGATGTGAGGTACTTCTCCTGAATTATCCAAGTAATTATCTTGAGATGTGGGATTGACCTACGGAATGATCGAAGTCGAGGCGACGCTTTTGGGGTATTATTGTGATGATGAGTCTATGTTTAGATGTGGGATGATCTCCTGAATTATCCAGGGAAAATACCTGTGATGTGGGATCAATCTCCGGAATGATCAAACATGGGCAAATTATCATAGTTTATCTTCATCTCTTAGTAGTCATCGTTGTCAGCATGTAGTCATGATGTTTTTCTTGAATCACTTTTATGCATTTGGATTTCCTGTTTTTACACACTTGGCTTTTGGTTTTGATATCACCCATCATTCTTCGTTGTTACTTCATACTTTAGTGTTTGATTATTATTGTTGGACATTATGCTTTAAGTTCATTCATGTTATTTGTTTGATTTGTTGCCACTCACACCATTTATGGCTGACCCCGTAGTTTGGAGGTTAGGGTTCAACTCTAGCCTCACATGTTGCAGGTTATTGCTTAGATTGGAGGTCGGATGCTTGAGTGGGCAGTTTGAGATAATTGGATTATTTAGTGATTGGTGTAAAACTGTAAAGGATATTTGAGATCATTTTGAATTGTAAATAAAAAGATTAGTTTGTGTTGAAATGATTAGACTTCCGCTGGGATTTGTAATAATTGTTGTAATAAAAGAAAGAAAATTTTAGTGGTGTTTGTTGGTGTTTATTGTTGTATTGAAGTGGATTACTGGGATTTCGCCATGTCTTTTCTAAGCTCTCATATTAGAAATTCGGGGCGCTACAGGCTGAGTCTGGCTTTGACTGTCTGTAGGCACATCTGCCTTGTTTGACACCTATAAGTTGCCACAAAAAAATGAACAAGGACATGTACAGTATGCCATTGTATGAACTAATTCTTGCAATATAAAATTGTTTCGTATACTTACCTTTCGCTTCTTATGTTGATTTCCTTGCACATATGGCTCCTTCTCCTTCATTTTTCTCCCACACTTCTTCTTGCCGGTACCAAATCCTAGTGGATTAGCATCAGCTGCACTTCCACATGACTTTCCACGATGGATACCTCTACCTATACCACTACCACTAGCTTCATTTCCAGCATCTCCTCCCCCAACATTAGTCAATGTCTTCCTTATACTACTTACCTCCTCATCTGTCCTTTTTCCCTTCGGTCTTCCACCCTTATTGGGGGATCTTTCTGGTGGTGGTGGTGGTGGTGGTGCCGCTTCATTCTTGCACATTCTAACATTGTGCGCAAATTGTTGACAACTCGTACATTTGAGTTTATATCCACCCCTGCCTGCCCTTTGCATGGTAGCTTGGACTCCTAGGTTTTTTTTCTTTGGCTCGTCAGGGTCTTTCTTCCTAGGTTTAGGTGGTCTACCTGCAACCCTTCTCATTTTTGGGGGTGGTATCATCGCATATTCCAACTTGTCCCAAAGTAAGGAGTTCGGAATTGGGTCTATGGTGCCTACAAAAAAATAAGATGTATTAAATTGAAATGAAGAAACTTGGTTGTATTAGATGCTAAAATAAGTAGTGAGTACTTAAGGACAAAAGGATACCTTCGTATACTTTCACATACGTACTCCTACTGTAGCTTGTGTCGCAATACTCCTCCGCACTCTTCCTTGCATTGTTTAGGCATACCAATACATGCCTACACACCACCCCACTTAATTGCCACTCTCCACAGTCGCAAGATCTTGCTTCTAGGTCGACACAAAAATTGGTCCCATGCTCCATTATCTCGTACATAGTTTCTGATGATTTGAAAATGAAACAAGCTCTTGACCTTTCATACTGCGACCTTAACTTTTCTCTTATCTTTGGAGTGACAATACCAGTATATTTTTCAATCATCTCCCTTTTCTTCTGCAGCCTCACCATAACCAGTCGTCTGATCTTTTCCAACATAGTAATTATTGGGCAATCTCTGGCCTCCATAATGTACTTGTTCCATGCTTCGCATATATTGTTGCAGAGTAGATCACACTTGTTAGAATCTTGAAAATGTGATCTTGCCCATTTATCTGGTCCTATATCCATCCACCACTTTGCGGCCTCCTCATCTATATTCTTCATTGCTGTCATTGAAGTCTCCCACCCTTGCTTCGTGTACGACCTTGCCGCAGCCCATACATGACCCTTTAGGTCTAGCCCCCTAAACTTCTTTGCAAAGTTGGCATATAGATGCCGTACACAATACCGGATTTGAGCCTTAGGGAATAGTTCCTTAAATGTCTCGAGTAACACCTGCATTAGATGAAATGTTGAAATCACTTGTGCTAAAATAATAACTTCTCATAAAAGTTAGTAACTAAACTATTTAAGGAATTAAAATGTTAACATGAATTAGAACCTTCTGCCTATCCGAGATGAAGGTCCATCCCCGCAATGATACTACCCATATTGCTTCTATCAGGTTAGTCAAAAACCATGTCCAAGTCTCCTTATTCTCAATGCCTACCACCGCCCATGCAATTGGCCACATTTGATTGTTGGGGTCTCTTGAACATGCCGTCAGTAACACACCACCAGAGATAGTTTTCAAATGACAACCGTCCATCCCAAATATTTTCCAACAACCATTCAACATTCCCTTGACAAGTGCGCCAAAACACATAAACTTACCACCAAATCTTTTATCCTCACAACCTACAATGTTTTCGGTTTTGATTACCACAGTATTATCGGGCAATTTCTTCAACATTTCGTTTGCATTATCCCATATTCTACGATACTGCTCCACATGCTTCCCATCCACCTCATCAATGGCCATTCTCCTTGCCCTATAAGCTGTTTGTTTGTTGATGGTCACATCGTAATCTCTATTGACCGCTGAAATGAAGGCATTAACATTCCAGGTTGGATCATCTCGGATGGACTCTAGATACTTGTTAGCTAGCCAAGGAGCACTCACTTGACTGTTCTCAATTCCCCTCTCACATGTATGTTCTTCACATAGGGAAACAATCCTAAATACCCTTGCAGCTTCTTTCCATGCACCTCCAACATAGAAAGGGCACCCATTCTGAGATGCACATTCAACTGTAATCCTCATCGAAGTATTTCTTCTCTAAAAAAGATCATAACCATTCCTGATTGCCCACTCTCGTAAGCATGCTCGAAAGTCTCGAGCATGTGGGAACTCCATACCGACTAGAATCACTGGATCCACCAGATGTCTCTCTTCATTGTACTGTATGTTTCCTAGATTGTCATCATCTGAGCTGACTACATCTCCCAATTCCTCACTATCAGCATAGTCTGACTCCAAAGAGGGTGCATCACATTCTTTTCCACATAATTTCTCCTCTACTTTACTCCTTGAAGTAGATGGCCTACCACCTCCTTTTTTGGCACCCATGCTGACATTTACTACATCTTCATGAAGAAATGTTGACTGACTAGGGATATCAATGGGTACATCAGGTATCTCATTGGTTGTAACAACTTCGGTAGGTTGTTCTTGCATTGGAAAATCACCTACAAAGTTATCAAAATCCAACAAGAGAAGATACATATATTAGTACATTGTTTGAAAACAAAATTGTATGCAGGAGTGTCGATAAAAATACAAAAAAAATTTACCTTCCATCTCCACAACCTCAATGCCGGTTTGTTCCACTCGCCCCAACTGTGTATCATCAACAATCGTAACAACTTCGATAGGTTTTTCTTGGATGGTAATATCATCTGCAAAGTTATCAAATTCCAAGAAGAGAAGATACATATATTAGTACATTAATTGAAATCAACATTGTATGGGCTGTTTATAAAAATAAAAAAAATTACCTTGCCTCTCCACAACCTCAATGCTGGTTTGTTCCACTGCCCCCAGCTGCGTATCACCAACAATCGAAACAACTTCTATAGGTTTTCCTTCAATTGGAACATCACCTACAAAGTTTTCAAAGTCCAACAAGATAAGATACATATATTAGTACGTTAATTGAAAACAAAATTGTATGTAGTGCTGTTGATAAAATTACAAAAAAATACCTTCCATCTCCATAACCTCAATGCCGGTTTGTTCCACTCCCCTCAACTGTGTATTATCAACAATCGTAACAACTTCGATAGGCTTTTCTAGGATGATAATATCATCTGCAAAGTTATCAAATTCCAACAAGAGAAGATAGATATATTAGCACATAAATTCGTTTTAAAATTAATGCAGTGTTATGGAACAATATACACAAAAAATTTACCTTCCATCTCCACATCATCAATGCTGGTTTGTTCTACAACCCCCATTCGATTATCAACATACAAAAACACTTCACCAACATCGGGTTCCACATTGTGTTCATCCCACATCTCCTTAGTTTTGACATCATCATCTACCAACATGAAATTGTAGGCAAAATCCCCTACTCCAATTTTGTAGTATACAAGATGTGTCTCATTGTAATCAGCCACCTTCTTCAGGATGTTCTTCAATGCTTCCCATTTGGTCAATTTGGGGATGACGAATCTATATCTCCCCTTCTTCCCTCCTACGTATTTCCAAGTACGATTCTTCACAAAATACTCATTGCAGTGAATGTTTAAGTTTAACATTTTCCTGCATCACATCCAATAAATTGATTTAACAAATGAGATCAAACCTACACTCACAATAATATTCATCTCAAACGTCACATCTTTAAAACCACTGTTTTCTATAACAGCCACTGTTTTAAAAAGCAAACTTGCTCAACACCCACAACCCGACATCCCCTTATTCAAAACCCTAGCCCCACACCATATTAACAATATAAAACTGCTTTACAATGGTCCCCCACACCATATTAACAATATAAAACTGCTTAACAATGGTCCCCCACACCAGATTATTATTAGATTCCAAAAAAGATTCATAATACAAAACCCACCAAATATAATGAAACCAACTTAAGAAATTTTTTTTTTGTAGAACTAACCTTCCTCGATAGCTGAACTTCGAATCGATCACAAAACACCCTCGGGAATTCCAACTTTCGTTAGATTTGTCCAGCACACAAATTGGGTAGAGGAATCGCTAAGTGAGGAACCTTCAAAAACTTCACAACATCTCCAATACCTTCACAACGTCTCCAATTTGGGAGCTTTCAGTGAAGTATCTCAAACACACTTTCTTTTCCAGGGTTAGGGAAACAAATCGACGAGATTAGCCTCCGATCATTAGGGGTCCTCTAATTTGGGTTTTTTTTACCGGTTACTAATTGGGGACAAAGAGGACAAGCAAACGATTCTAACCCTATCAAATATGGGGGTATTTTTGTCAATTTTTTTGATTACGTGCAATGCACGTATAACCCAGTTAACGGTGGGTAACTCTGTGAGTTGAAAGTTAAACTTTGTATGGTTTTTTTTTAAAAAAAGTTTTGTGACGTTTTTTTAAACTGGGCCAAACTATTGTGACGTTTTTTTAAATTTTGCCTAAAGTTATATATAAGTGTATATCTATCGTGAAGTCAATGAAATGTTGTTAATAAACTTGAGGTATATTGTTTTTATTACAGAAAATTATGATCAATATTTGTGTTATAGTCTTTATTCGCTACTAAAGAATCTATGGTTTAAGCTTGTTAAGGCTAAATATTATAATGAATGAATATTGTCATTAGAAATTTGTAAAATTAACTTGAACCTGTCCGATCCAACCCGAAATCACCTTTCCCAAAAAAGCCCGTTTTAAGCCAAAAACCTGCCCGAACCCGTAGGTTCGGGTTCAGGATTAGGAAACTAAAAACATGTTGGGTATGGGTCGGGTCGAGTGAGCGAGTGCAGAGTTCGGCTTCGGGTTTAAAATATGTCAAAACCTGCCCGACCCAGTCTGCGGGCCTATAATGGGCCCTTCTAGTAAAAGTAATTTTGGCAGTATGACAATCCCTTTAGCTATGAGCTTGTTCATATTAGTTCAAAAAGCAAGGCAAGCCACCATAGAGGTCACAGTTTTGGATTCTAGAGAAGAAGATGAAAGAAGTGGCAATGACTCTGATGTTATTTTTGTTGCTGCTGCTGGAAGATTTCTAACCAATTGGCCAAGGATGAAAACTACAGAGTGTGCTCATTCATAAGGGGCATGAAAAGCATTTAGATGTTTGTCTTGGTGAGCTTCTCAAGTTGGCACAATTTGTAGTAGTCGTTCCATGGGGTTCCCCCAAAGGCATTATTCACTAAAGGCATCATTGATTTGTCTGTTACTATCTAGTTAACACAATAGAAGTGATGGTCACTTGGACATGAGATGATGGTCCCCCCCCCCTCTCATGCCCACCCACACAGACTGACAAACAAACAAAAAATACTGGTATCAAATAAGGCCTAACTACATCAAACTCCCCATTTGTCGTATTTGATTTCTTATATATGGTTAAACAGTTATGATAATCGAGTATGAGACCACATGAGAGTGACCCTCACTCGAATATTCCAAACAAGGCCTAATTGCGTCAAACTCCCCAAACAGGGTCTAGATATGTTCTTTATATGGGATTTACATTCTAGTACGCAAAGTTAAGAACACTAAGCAGTATACTTTCCCCCATGTCATAAGGCATACATTAGGAAAGACGAGATAAGAATCAACCATGATAAGAGCTACACAAATAGAGTTGAAGCTTTCTGATAATAACCACCACAATGGGAAATGATATCTTCCGGTTACTTTACATTAGTTTACAATATGTTGAGCTACATTTGGAGATTCATCGTCAGAATCCCGCAACTTTCAACCAACCATTTGAATCTACAACCATGCTTCCGTCTTCCCTATCCTCTGCTAGTAGTAGCAACCGCTTTCAGTAAATTGGGCTTCAAACAACCTGAATCCATATAACAAAGGCAAGAAAATTAATGTAAATGATTCTGTTGGAACTTTGTAGGAAAAACTCAAAAGTTCCTTAATTATTTGATTAAATATTTCTACATGTACTTCATGTGTTAACCCATTCAAAAACCTTTATCATTGCATTAGCCTATTGTATTTATTTCAATAACTTTTTATATTCATTACTTTTAGCATACTAATTGCTTTCACTAATGATTCTTAGTTACTCTACCCTTTAACATTACTTATATTGCCTTACATGTATCAAATAATATTCTTATTAACTCATGAATTCTTTAGCAATTAAACTCTTCGTAAATGACAAGTTTATATCTAAAGTTAATGATTATATATGACACATATACACATAGATGGATTTTTCTTTAGGGTAAAAACTAAAGTACCCCCCCCCCCCCCACGTTCTAAGTACAATATACCTATATAATGTTTGAAAAAGTACACTAAACTCATTTCTCCGTTAACTTAACCTCATCCGTTAAGTTATAATTATTAAATTACTGTTTTACCCTTACCCTTTCATAATTATTAACATTTCAAAAAATAGACAATGAAACGAAGATAAAGGGAAAGAGAGATTAAAAAGAGAATCAAACAAACAAGCAAAAGAGGCACAGAAACTGGCAACAACTACTATTCGCAAACAACCACATGGATTCTGTGGTAATAGGCAAAAAAATATCCACTAAAGAATGTCGGGCAAAGCACCATGAAATTTGTTTTGACATATCATCGCTTCATTGTAATCTAGTGTGGTATACCATACAGATACAAGAACATACAATTAGGGACCAATCAACCAAATCCTTGAAAAATTAAAGTCATTTGATTTCACATACAATGAATAAGACAATTCCTTTTTTATTGCTTCCCAACTCACACGAGCCCTTACCCTCCAACATTCTGGACATGGAAACAATTGCTAATGGAATGTATCATCCATAAAAGTACAAGTGTCCGTTACAGCCATATATCTTTTTCTAAATAGGTATTATAGACCCTTTTATCCTTAGGAAAAGATTGTAATTAATGATTTTCTAATTAGGGTCAACTCCACCCTACAACAACAATAAGAAGACCGTGAAATTAGCAACTAGTGACCCAGACCATTACAGTTAGAGCCATATCCTATGGATGCACAGATTTTTCGATAGGAACAAGCCAATAATGCTCCATATGTTGTGGAGGACATACGTCGAAAGGATGACATTGCGATTGCTGATGTAGAAGAAATAGTCTATTTCATTACCAAACTCACTCCATGGTTCCTAGTGACAGTAACCAATGCTATGTCATGGAATGAACATTAAAAGGGTTACCCACTTGTGAAGAGGCGAGCTGCCTTCGTCACATTGCTGTCATAGTTAAAATGTCAGATGTTTGGCCTGTATGCAGAGGTTGGACCAAAATCACTTGGCGTTACCTATAGGTACTCACGAATTTTTTTATTTTTTAATTTTTTTTTTGAAGCAAAATTGTGTTTTTTTAATAATTGTGGCATGTTCGATTATCATTCATGGTGTTTTCCATACAAACTACATTTGATGAAGAAGAAAGTTCAAGAATGAATGTCGTTCAAACCCGAGATTTTGGGGAAGAAGAAGAAAAATGAAAAGAGAACTGAGCTTCTTACCGTTGCCAACCCCACCTTGCCGACCACTACCATTTTGCTGCCGACAGAAGAAATCATTACCGAAGAAATCGTTGTTAATAGAGAAAAATGAAAGAATAAAAAAGGAATGAAGAAAGGGAAGAATAGTGTACTTTTTCAAACGTTATATGGACATATTGTACTTAGGCCAGCCAAACGTTGGGGGGGGGGCACTTTGGTTTTTTCCCTTTTCTTTATCTCCTCCATACTATGATTTATGTGTTATTCAAAAGTCTAAATATACTATACTATATCCTATTTTAGTTGGGTGTTGAAGTAGCTCAACCTACCCCTCCATGATCGTGTTCGCAGGAGGAGAGCCTCACTTGTATCTTGAGGTGTATTCTCAAGCCACCCACACGATGATTGAGATTCACCTTAGGTCAATGTCTTTGCACCTCTCCGGCTTTATGTATTATTTCTGCAGGTATTCCAGCAAAGCTAAAGGCAGTTCTACTCTTAGGGTTTGTTTGGTTCAAAAGAGGGGAGGGGAGGGATTTTAATGGAGGGGGGGGGGGGGGGGGGGGGGGGGGGGGGGGGGGGGGGGGGGGAGGGAGGGAAAGAGAGAGGAGGGATTTTAATCAAGACTCTATTTGGTTCAAAAGAGGGGAGGGGAGGGAAAATAATTCTCTTATTGTTTGGTTCATAAGGGGAGGGAAGAGATTTTATAATTAAATTACTTTTATACCCTTTTATTTTTTAGGAGAGCCTATGTATTATTGTTTCTAATTCCAATTTGATAATATAAACAAAATAATGAAGACCAATAAATAATTAGTCCAAATTCTACAAAATTTTAGTAATGAAGACCAATAAATAAAATAATGAAGACTAATAAAAAAAATAATGAAGACCCACACTACAAAATTTTAGTCCAAATTCTCAAGCCTTTGGAACTCGACCAATTATTACCTAAAAAATAATCTAGGAAGTTGATGAATAAAGGGGAAAAAATGTGAAGCCCTTCATAGTAAAAATGAATAAAGGGTTGCCACAACATAAAATTAAAATTAAATACTGATTAGATGTTTTAAAAAAAATCTCATTCATATTGGAAGGAAAAGATGACAAAAATAACTCTGAGAGTGCCTCTGATCAACATTATTTAGATATGTGAACATTGAGCAAGAAATGAAAAGGGTTCTTCAATCTAAAAAATATTAGATATCTAAACCATGTTACCAGGACTAATAAATGTTACAACCTTGACTTACTTGCAATCTAACCATCTTAGAAGGAGAGAGAGTCGGGGATCTGTTTTTTTATGTTAGAAAGAGAGATCTTATGGATTTAGATCTAAAAAGGGCAATTTAGTTCAATCTTTAAAAAAAATTAGACATACTTTCTCTCCCTTCCAAATCCCCCCCAATATTGGAGGGGAGTCAAAATTGACTCAGGAGGGATTTTGCACCCTTCCATTCCCCTTCCCTCCCCTCCTAAAAAATGAACCAAACAAGAAATGTTTTAAAAAATCCCTCCCCCCCTCCACTCCCCTCCAACCAAACAGACCCTTATTAAGCAGATCAATCCAACCGGACCTAGGTTACTGTTGTTTTTTTTGTGTGGGAGCAATCAGATGATGAGTTCTTTTATTGATTAGAAATGTAACTCCCGTTTCCGTCTATACGTATTTTCGTACGTATATTTTGTTTCGGTTATCTGCTCTATTTCTTTTTCTTCTTTTGAACCCGTTTGTTATCTCTTTTTTCTTTTGGGCTTATTAGCAAATACTACATTATTTAATTATTTATTAGTTCATGTTAAAAGCCCAAACTTCTAACTCATTCTAATAATTATTATCATTTGATTTTTTTGAAAGGACACATTTAAAACACAGTCAATTCAAATCCAAATCCTATCTCTTTTATTCTTGATTATTTATTAATAAGCACATTTATTTTATTTTATGTTACCCTAGTTCGCTTCTAAACCAAGCCCATATATTAACCCAAACTCATCCTGAAATTCCTTAACTGCACATCACCTTACTATCTCCATAATCCTCTCTTAATCCCTTCATTATTCACTAACTTCCCCATTATCTCTTAACCACTCTCCCACTAATCGCTCCTCTCTTTAACAAGCCCCGATTGCTTCTTTTCTTCTTCTTCTTCTTCAACCTAACAATCGACGCCTTTCTAGTTCACCCATCGAGCTTCCCTCCTTCTCCACTTCCTGCCAAACACCTCCGAGCCCGACTACCTTCAACCCACCGCACACCCATTGCCTTCCTCCTCCATCAATCGAAACCCATCGCCACGGCTGCTACCATCAACCGATGCCTCCTTCCTTCACCACCGAACTCCATTCTATCTTATCGCCTTACTTGCTGTCGTTCCTGAAGCTGAAACCATCACCCCACTCCTCAACTCCATCTTCCTCCACCCGCTACCGAACTCCTCACCCTCGCTACTACTCCAAGCGTCATCGCAACACCACCACGACCACCTTGCAGTCGACCCTTGCTGCTCTGCCGCCGCACACAACCCCGACGCGACTAACTGCCTGCACCCCGACAATCACTGCACAATGGCAACTTACTCCTTCCTCCATGCTGCATCATATCGACCAACCGCTTATGCTCAAGCTCTACTCTGTAGCGTCATCGCCGTCGTTCAATGTCGTTGTTGTCATCATCACTCTAACTTTTTGCTCATTGTTGTCCCATTGCCGCGAGCTTCCGCCATAGTCATTGCCACATCTCCTTGTTGTTGTTGTTGCGGTTGTGCCACTGTCTCTTTGTTGTGCATTACTGCGTTCGTAGTTGTCGTTGCCGTTTCGTTCATCATCGTTTCATCTTCACTCCATATTCATAAACATCATGTAAAAGGCAAGCATCTCTTGAACTTAATTTATTGTTCTGCTTCAAGAAAATATTTTTATTGAATTCCGGCAAGTAGTTATTGAATTGAATATCGTTTCTAATTAAATTTCATTATTGATTCATTGTTTTCCTTATCATACCATGTTATTGATTCGAGTCTTGACCAGTTAATTCATTATGTTATCGAATACTTGAATGTTCTGTCTGTCATTTGTCCGAACTTGTACTAAGATTTCGACCCAATTTTCGATACTGAAATTTAGAACTTTGTACATAGAAATTGTAGAAAACTGAGTCTAGAATCTAGAACATCTTACAGATTCTCAATCCGATTTATAGATTGTAAGTTATTGACGTTTTAGTACTGTCATGTTGTAATTTCCAGAAGATAAATTATACACGCAACCATAAAGTATGAATTTATATGCACAGCTACTGTAATTATAATGTATCGTGTGAATATGAGTTGGAACTGATAGAAAGCCTATTTTCTAAAATCTTTGACGGAATCGGTTTTGCATTTCCGTAGCAGCGAAAAAGTAAAATTGGGTACCAATAGGTACTGCTGTCCAAAACTTGAATTGTTACGTTGTTGTGTATAACCCGTTATTTTCCATATTTAATGAATTGAACAATGTATATTTCATGTATCGCATAGCCTTGATGTCTTCTTGATATTGTATTAATACTACCGTTCTCATCGATTGTACTCATTGCATAATTCTTGATACCACCATTCTTATTGATCATATTGATAGCATTGATAGTAATAAAATGATAATAAGTCGGGGTAATAATTGTCGACTTAGTAGTGGACAATATAGGAGAGTGTACTCGGAAGGGGATATTGGTCACAACCCATATTAGTCCTTATTATTGGTCATATTGGTCATCAATTGATTTTGGATTACTGACTATAGTTTTCAGATTTATCGTGTATTGGTCATCGGTCATTGGTCATGGTCATTGATATTGCAAGACCCGAGTACATGACCTGTAGGGTTCACCACTAGTGTCTAAACGTTCACTTGATTGTATGCACCCGAACCTGTGGTATGAGACGTAGGATTGTGTGCATTAGATATGTAACATCCCGTAGTAAATTTTAAAATAAAAATACATTTTTTTTTCATTTTTGCATGTGAAACGCACGTGCAATTTCATCTCATTTTTCATTCTATTTTTTTTATAAAAGTTATGCATAAGTTCCCTTTTATTTATTTTATCTCATTTGGTTTTCTTTTCTTAATTAGAACCCATAGGCCTAATAGATGACTCTAAGCCCATTGTAATAAATTAAATAAAAAAATATAATGAAGCCCACAATGAGAAGCCCACTAAAAGAACCTACATTTAATTTGTACACACTTTTACACTTGTCTTGTAACAAATAGTAGCTACTAACAATTTAACAAAATATAAAAATGAATGAGAGTGTGCATGTGCACTACACGTGCACGTGCGTTTGTGCATGCACAAACAAGAGGTAAGGCTGGCCAATGATGGAGGAAGTGGGAGAGTGGGGTAGTGGGGTGAGTTCATGGGGTAGTGGAGTTAATCCTAGCCACACAAATTTTCTATATATACCCCCCCCCCCCCCCCCCCCCCCCCCCCCCCCCCCCCATATTGTATGTCATTTGCACCTAAACTAAAGAATCAAAGAGAGAAAAAAATAAAGAGAGCAAGAGGGATTTCGGTTTTTGTATTCCTTGGAGCTTGGAGTTTGCTTTTGCTAGGAGAAGTGCTAGGCCATTGGAGTGGAGTTAGGAGCTTTTCTTTAGGAGATTTTCTATTTGTGCAACAAGAAGAGGAGGGTGTCTTGCTTGTTTTCTAATTAGTTTGGAAACCATGATTAGGTGTTATGTAGTAAAATTTAGTTTAATTTTAATGATTCTTGCTAATCTTGATACATGTTGAAATGATGAAATTTACTATCATGAGGTTTATTGTGTGTTAAATTAAAGTATATGATTTGAATGATATAATAGAATGAGGGAAGGGATAATTAAATGCATGTTTATAAGTGCTAGGCACAATTGCAAAAAAAATGAGTTTCTTTTGTTGCATGATTGTTGTAATGTACAAAATTAGACAAATGTATAAGAAATGTGATAATTAGTGAATAGAAATTAGAAACAAATTGGGGAAATAAAAGGGGTATGGTGGAAAGATGAAGAATTTCATTAACATGTGTTGCCGCTAATTTCGGTGTGGGGGCAAACAGATAGTATTTGTGAGTTCGTGGAAAAACCTGAATAGCGGATCCAAACCTGTTCCGTCGGGGTTGGGCTGCTGACTCCCGCCGTGACCTGCAAGGAAGTGCGAAACACCGGGGTTGATCCCGGCGACGCACCCTCCGACGCTCAAGTCAGTAACCAGAAATGATTATGAAAGAGCGTTTAACTAGCAAAAGATTGATTACCTCTTAATGGAGATGGGTGGGGGGTATTTATAGTCGCCGTTAGGATCAGATAAGGAATGTGATTCCTGTGATCTGATAAGGCATAAAATCCTCGTAATCAGATTAGGAATGTAATCCCTTAATTCCCGGTGAGAGGATAGTCGCGAATCAGGCCCGTTGATTTGGTTCAATCAGAGACCCTAATTCTATCCTGTCGGACTGGGTTTGTATCGGGTCGGGGCCTGTACCCAGCTAAGGTGGATCCGTTCGCGGGTTATTGGATCTGTGAGAAGGAGACCCAGTAACCGCTTCAGACCCATTTGTATGTGAAATTACCGTTTTACCCCTGAGCTTTGAGATTCGCGTCCGATGTGAACGGTCCCGGTTTAATCCTATTTTTAGTCATATCACGAGCCCCCCACTCCCGAAGACTGAGTTTGATCAGCCTTTGAGGAGTAGTTTTACTATTCTAATGGCGTACGGGATTTTATCGATGTTCTTAAGGGAGTTTGGAATCTTGCTCGGGATGTAACAGTGTTATTATGGGCTTGTAAAATGCCCAAAAATATTCTCAGAATTTTCTGGATTTTTCGTGATTTTTCCAGATTTTTCTGAATTTTTTCTCATTTTTTGAATTTTTTATTCATTTTCCGAATTAAATAATTAATTATCAAAAATATTAATTAATTATTCTAATTTAATAATTATTTTTTCAGAATTTAAAAATAATTTTTCCGAATTAATAATTATTTTTAGAATTTTTAATTAATTTTTTTCGATTTTTAAATATTTTTTTCGGATTTTTTAAATAAATAAATAAATAAATAATTTAAATATTACCTGGACACGTGGTGCATTCCTGACCGTCGATCACGATCAGATGTGCGCGCATCGTGAGGCAGATCACGTACTGGACACGTGGCACGTTTCTGAGCGTCGATCGTGTCGCGACGCGAATTTTGAAACGATCGGACGGATCGTGTGGGTCGGCCGATTTTTTTCTCTAATTACGAGTTTGGTGCTTCGGCTCCTCGGATCGGCTACTTAGTTCAGCTCGGCTACTTGGTTTTCCTCCAATTATGGCTCGGCTATGATGCCACGTGGCAGTGCCACGTGGCGGCTTTTTTTTCTTTCTTTCTGGTCCGCCACTGTTCTTCTCCTCTTTTCTTCTTCGCCCAGTTTTCTTTCTTCTTCGCTCTTCTTCGCCTTTCCTCGCTTCTCCTTCGTCATCGACTTCAAGCTCCTCTCACACTCAAGCTCTGACCTTGCCGACTCGTTTATGGGGAGTTCGACGCAGCGATTTCACCAGGCCATGGGTTCGGCGATGGCGATGGCGATGGTGATGGCATCGACGCTCGACGAGAAGAACTCGACGCTGTGATGCGAGCTCGGCGATGGAGGTCGGCGAGGGGAGCGCGCAAAGTGGGGAGCTGTGGCGATGTGGATTTGAAGCTCGACGAAGCTTCGAGCTTGGCACCGGAGCTTCGATGGCGTTCGGCAACGAGCTTGGCCATGATGGGTTCCTCAAACTCAGAGGTGGTGAAGAAGTTCGGTTGCATTCTGGCGATGAAGTTCGGGCGGAGACAAGCTTCGATGGGAGATGAAGGAGAGCTCAGCGAAGAGCTCAGTGATGCGGAGTTTTGGCGATGAGGAGCTCGGCACTTCGGAGCTTTGTGAGCTCAGCATTGGGCCTCGATAGCGGAGCTTGGAGGCGACGGTGTTCGCCGAGGAAGGGCTCGACGATGAGCTTCGGCTGCTCGGAGCAGCGGTGAGCTTCGTGAAGGGGGGAGCTTGTCGACGTGTTGGGTCTTGGAGCTCGACGACGGAGGGAGCTCGGCGAGAGTGAGAGTTAGCCGCTCGGTGTCGTTGGAGGTGGCGAAGCTCCTCACTGGAGTTCGCAGCGGAGGCGAGCTCGCCGTTGGAGCTCGGTGCAGGGAGAGAGGGAGGTGGAGCTCGTCGGAGGTGGTGGAAGCCTGGGATCGACCCCGGAGCTCGGTGGCTAAGGGTTCGGCGAAGCCAAGGCGGGTTCGACGACGAAAGGGAGCGAGAATGGCGAAGTGCTCGTCGAGGGAGATGATGCTACGTTTTTTGCCCTGTCTTTTGGTTTTGGCCGGAGGTCGGAAGGAGAAGAAGTGGGTTGATGGGTTCGGATCCCTTAACGGGTCGACCCCGGCCCACGTGCCTCTTTTTTTTCTTTTGTCTTTTTTTTTCCTCCTCCTCCTCCTCCTCCTCCTCCTCCTTCTCCTCTGCTCTGCTTCTTGCTCGGCAAATCCGAGCACGAATTTTGAGGAGCATTTTTTCCCACTTTGCTGTTCGGTAGGTCGGTAGCTCGGATTTGAGATCCGAGCTATGTGGCTCAATCTAGGCAGTTGATCACGATCGTGGCGCGAATCACGAGACAAGAGGCTCAAATTTCGAGAAAACATTATCTTGTCGTTTTGTGGAGACGTGGCGAGATCTGAGCCGTTCATCATGTTTTAGCACGAATTTTGAGACGATCCGACGGTGAGATGGGATCGGCCGAATTTTTCTCCATATGTGGAGGTTGGTACCTTGGCACCTCGGATCGATGGGATCGGCAGCTCTTCTGAGAAGAAAGAGGAAGGGGAGGAGAGGCATTTGGGTTCTCTCCGCTACCTTGTTCTTTCGCACAGTGGAGAAGAGGAGAAAAGGAAGGGGAGGAGAGGCATTTGGGTTCTCTCCTCTGCCTTGTTCTTTCGCACAATGGAGAAGAGGAGAAGAGGAAGGGGAGGAGAGGCACTTGGGTTCTCTCCTCTGCCTTGTTCTTTCGCACAGTGGAGAAGAGGAGAAGAGGAAGGGGAGGAGAGGCATTTGGGTTCTTTCCTCTGCCTTGTTCTTTCGCATAGTGGAGAAGAGGAGAAGAGGAAGGGGAGGAGAGGCATTTGGGTTCTCTCCTCTGCCTTGTTCTTTCGCACAGTGGAGAAGAGGAGAAGTGCTGGGTACTTTTTGGAGAGGTGAAGAGGAGCTCCACTCCTAGGGGCGGAGAAGAGGCGCTGGGAAGATCCTCATAAGAGCCATGGGAAGACCCATTCTTTGAAGTGAGCGCAAGGAGCAACTCTAGGGGAGAGTTGTGAGCTCCGAACTCGTTGAGAAGAGGTCCGCTTTGGAGGCGAGCGGAGCGAAGAGCTCGGTTCTAGGGAAGAGCCACTTGGAGGGGGAGTGTAAGGAGGAACTCTAGGGGAGAGTTGTGCTCCGAACTCGTTTGGAAGAGGTCCGCTTTAGAGGGAGCGGAGTGACGAGCTCGGTTCTAGGGAAGAGCCACTTGGAGGGCGAGTGTGAGGAGGAACTCTAGGGGAGAGTTGTGCTCCGAACTCGTTTGGAAGAGGTCCACTTTAGAGGGAGCGGAGTGATGAGCACGGTTCTAGGGAAGAGCCACTTGGAGGGCGAGTGTGAGGAGGAACTCTAGGGGAGAGTTGTGCTCCGAACTCGTTTGGAAGAGGTCCGCTTTAGAGGGAGCGGAGTGAGGAGCTCGGCTCCGGGAGAGAGCGGTATGGAAGACGAGTTTGAGGAGCAACTCTAGGAGAGAGTTTTAGCTCTAAACTCGTTGAGAAGAGCTCCGCTTTGGAGGCGAGCGGAGTGAAGAGCTCGGCTCTAGGAGAGCCATCTGGATGGTTGATCACTATCGTGGCACGAATCACGAGACAAGAGGCACGAGTTTCGAGAAAATGTTATCTTGTCGTTTTGTGGAGACGTGGCGTGATCTGAGCCGTTCATCATGTTCTAGCACGTTTTTTGAGATGATCCAATGGTGAGATGGCTCGGCAGCATTTTTCTCCATATGTGAGGGTCGGTTCCTCGTCCGCTCGGCTCGGTGACTCAGTAGTTCACCCTCTGCCCGTAGTAGCTCGGTATCTCAAAAGGGTGGGTCGGAGCTCTGCTCCTCGGCTCGGGAGGATGGGTCGGCATATGGGAGAGGTGAAGGGCTCTGAAGCTCTGCCTCTATTCTGTTTGGTTTTGGAGATTTTTGAAGAGGAGCTCCACTCCTAGGGTTGGAGAAGAGGTGCTAGGAAGAGGTGCTGGGAAGACCTATTCTTTGAAGTGAGTGCAAGGAGCAACTCTAGGGGAGAGTTGTGAGCTCCGAACTCATTGAGAAGAGGTCCGCTTCGGAAGCGAGCAGAGTGAAGAGCTCGACTCTAGGAGAGAGCCATCTGGAAGACGAGTTTTGAGGAGCAACTCTAGGAGAGAGTTGTGAGCTCTGAACTTGTTTGAGAAGATTTCCGCTTTGGAGGCGAGCGGAGTGAAGAGCTCGGCATTAGAAGAGCCATCTGGCAAACGAGTTTGAGGAGCAACTCTAGGAGAGAGTTGTGCTCCGAACTCGTTTGAGAAGATCTCCGCTTTGGAGGCGAGCAGAGTGAAGAGCCATTTGAGAGACAAGTTTTGAGGAGCAACTCTAGGGGAGAGTTGTGCTCCGAACTCGTTGAGAAGAGCTCCGCTTTAGGATAGCCATTTGGAAGACGAGTTTTGAGGAACAACTCTAAGGGAGAGTTGTGCTTCGAACTCGTTGAGAAGAGCTCCGCTTTGGGATAGCCATTTGGAAGACGAGTTTTGAGGAGCAACTCTAAGGGAGAGTTGTGCTCCGAACTCGTTGAGAAGAGCTCTGCTTTGGAGGCGAGCGGAGTGAAGAGCTCGGCATTAGAAGAACCATCTGGCAGACGAGTTTGAGGAGCAACTCTAGGAGAGAGTTGTGCTCTGAACTCGTTTGAGAAGATCTCCGCTTTGGAGGCGAGCGGAGTGAAGAGCTCGGCATTAGAAGAACCATCTGGCAGACGAGTTTGAGGAGCAACTCGAGGAGAGAGTTTTAGCTCTGAACTTGTTGAGAAGATATCCGCCTTGGAGGTAAGCGAAGTGAAGAGCTCGACCCTGAGAAGAAAGAGGAAGGGGAGGAGAGGCATTCGGGTTTTCTCCTCTGCCTTGTTCTTTCGCACAGTGAAGAAGAGCAAAAGTGTTGGGTACTTTTGGCAGGAAGACTAAAGAAGGAGAAGAATGAAGGAGCTAAGAAGGGTATGGGTTGGACCGTGGGTATCAGATCCGACCCTGACCCGTTAGCCTCTTTTTCTTTCTTCCTCTTTATCTGCTTGCTTGTTCGGCGAATCCGAGCACGGATTTTGAGGCACATTTTCCGCCACTTTGCTGCTCGGTAGATCGGTAGCTCGGATTTCAGATCCGAGCTACGTGGCTCCATCTGGACGGTTGATCATGATCGTGGCGCGAATCACGAGACAAGAGGCATGAGTTTCGAGAAAACGTTATCTTGTCGTTTTGTGGTGACATGGCGCGATCTGATCCGTCCATCACGCTTGAGTGCGAATTTTGAGATGATCTAACGGTGAAATCGGGTCGGCGGTATTTTTCTCCATATGTGGAGGTCGGTACCTCGTCCGCTCGGCTCGGTGTAGTGGAGCTCGGAGTTCGGACAGCTCGAGTGTGAGGAGAAGCTCGGCGAGTTGATGAAAGGGATGGGTTGGTATATGGAAGAGGTGATGCTCTGTTGGTTTTGGAGATTTATGAAGAGGAGCTCCACTCCTTGGGGTGGAGAAGAGGTGCTAGGAAGATCCTCGTAAGAGCCATGGGAAGACCCATCCTTTGAAGTGAGTGCAAGGAGCAACTCTAGGGGAGAGTTGTGAGCTCCGGACTCGTTGAGAAGAGGTCCGGTTCGGAGGCGAGCGGAGTGAAGAGATCGGCTCTGGGAGAGAGCGATCTGGAAGACGAGTTTGAGGAGCAACTCTAGGAGAGAGTTTGAGCTCCGAACTCGTTTGAGAAGAGGTCCGCTTCGGAGGCGAGCGGAGTGAAGAGCTCGGCTCTGGGAGAGAGCGATCTGGAAGACGAGTTTGAGGAGCAACTCTAGGAGAGAGTTTGAGCTCCGAACTCGTTTGAGAAGAGGTCCGCTTCGGAGGTGAGCTGAGTGAAGAGCTCGGCTCTGGGAGAGAGCGATCTGGAAGACGAGTTTGAGGAGCAACTCTAGGAGAGAGTTTGAGCTCCGAATTCGTTTGAGAAGGGGTCCGCGTTGGAGGAGAGCGGAGCAAAGAGCTCGACTCTGGAAGAGAGCCATCTGGAGGACGAGTTTGAGGAGCAACTCTAGGAGAGAGTTTTAGCTCCGAACTTGTTTGAGAAGTGGTCCGCCTTGGAGGTAAGCGGAGTGAAGAGCTCGACATTAGGAGAGCCATTTGAGAGACAAGTTTGAGGAGGAACTCTAGGAGAGAGTTGTGCTCCGAACTCGCTATTTAAATGACAGAATCAACGGTTGTGGGAGCAGTTCCGAATGACGAACCACTTCTAACTAGCCGAAGAGCAGGTTATTTGAAGAGGAATCGAGCCAAGTGTTGGACTCCGAACCCATCGGTAGAGGTGTTCAACGGTTGTGGGAGCAATTTCGAATGGCGAACCACTTCTAACCCGCTGAAGAGCAGGTTATTTGAAGAGGAATTGAGCCAAGTGTTGGACTCCGAACCGTCGGTAGAGGTATTCAACGGTTGTGGGAGCAATTCCGAATGGTGAACCACTTCTAACTCGCTGAAGAGCAGGTTATTTGAAGAGGAATCGAGCCAAGTGTTGGACTCCGAACCATCGGTAGAGGTGTTCAACGGTTGTGGGAGCAATTCCGAATGGCGAGCCACTTCTAAACCGCTGAAGAGCAGGTTATTTGAACAGGAATCGAGCCAAGTGTTGGACTCCGAACCATCGGTAGAGGTATTCAATGGTTGTGGGAGCAATTCCGAATGGCGAACCACTTCTAACCCGCTGAAGATCAGGTTATTTGAAGAGGAATCGAGCAAAGTGTTGGACTTCGAACCATCGTTGTTAAAGGTTAGTAAGTTGCGGGAGCAGCTATGTAGAAGAAGCTGGACTCTGAACCCACCATTTAAGAGAGTCGTGACTCGGAGAGATAGAGAAGCAAGAGCAATAATTTTTAATAAAAAGATGTAAAGCTTGAAATAAACTGTAAAGCTTGAAATAAACTAAGTGACCGCTTCAATAGGGCGAGCCATTATTACATGCTATTGGCCGAGTTACAAGCATCAGCTTTATTGAAAATCAGAATCCTACTTCTACAATAAGGTGAATACCTCTTGGGAGGAGCTAGGAGATTCTAAGTCTTGAAGCTCGGCAGGGCCCTTCTGCTCGTTTGTAGGCTCCTCAGGGGGTAAGCTCGGCCCCCTCTTTTTGGACGAACTTGATCAGGTGCCCCCGCTGTATGAGTTCTTCGATCTCCTCCTTGAGAGCCCGACAATCATCCGTGTTGTGGCCGTGGTCCCTGTGAAAGCGGCACCACTTATCCTTGTTCCTCTTCTTGCCAGGTGTATTCATTCTCGGGGGAGCACGGAGTAGCCCTTCCTTGTCCACCTCCATAAGAACTTCTAATATATTGGCAATGAGGGGGGTGAACTTCTCAAAACGAGGAGTCGAGCGACGCTGTCCATTGCCGTCCTTCTGGGATTCCTGGGACCCCTCTTCGCTTGTGCTCTTCCGTTTGTTCCCGGAAGATGTCTCCTCAAAGCCCGGGAGATTCTCGGCTTCTTCGGCCCGAATGTACTTCTCGCTCCTAAGAAGGAGGTCGGCGAAATTATGTGGGGGCTTCTTAGCAAGGGACCAGCGAAGGTTAGAATTGAGGACGTTGGATTGGAATGCGACAGTCGCAACCGACTGGTCGAGGGAGGTGATCGATCTGACCTCTGCAGTGAACCTCCTCACATAGTCCCTCAACTTCTCTCCCCTTTCTTGACAGAGGTGGAGCAATGAGAGGCTGGTCTTCTCCGTGCGCCTGCTGCTCACGAAGTGGGTGATGAAGAGGGTTTCGAATTGCTCGAAGGAAAAGATGGAAGAGGGAGCAAGGCGGGAGTACCATTCCCTAGCCGACCCCTTCAGGGTGGCGGGGAAGGTCTTGCAAAGTAAGGCGTCGGAAGCCTGGTGGATGAGCATGAGGATCTTGAAGCTCTCAATGTGGTTGACGGGGTCCGACTCCCCGGAATAGGTTTCAAACTGCGGAGGCTTGAATCCCCTCGGGATGGGAGCCTCCATGATTGTCCGGGAGAAAGGGGGTCTGCTCGGACGGGTGGTTCTGCTGTTTGATGCCTCCCCCTCGTGCATCCGACCGATTCGCCTCTCCACCTCATGGAGATGGCGATATAGGGCATCATCCCTCCCGCGGTAGTCGAACGAGCCTCTGGACTCGTCTTCGTAGGAGGGAGAGCCGGGGCTACGACGTCGGTCGTCCCGGGAGCGGTGAGGGCTAAGATCATGCTACTGGTGGTTAGGAGCTGGCGGAGGAGAGGCGGACCTAGGGCGAGGACTGGGAACCCGTTGGGGCGAAGGGACCCTTTGGGCGTCATTATTGTTGGGTCAGAGGTTAAGAGCCTGCAACACCATTGCTTGAAACTGCAGGAACTCGGTGCGAGTGATGGGCGCCTCATTGTTCCTCGGCTGATGCCGACCGGTAGGAGAGTGGTGCTTCCTTCTGTGATGCTCGGGTGACTCTCTCCGCCCTCTCCTGGTAGGAGACCTTCTATACTCGCGGTGGTGAGGATTCCGCTCATCTGGACGGTGTAGGCGGGAGGCTCCCTTTCGGGACCGCTTTTCGTCCAGATGGCGGCGGAGATCCTCATCCTTTTGCCAGTTGAGAATAGTATTTCGAAGGTCGGGGGCCTGAGGACTGTGGGAGGCGTAAGAGTCTGTAGAGGCGTTGTGTACCGATATGCGGTCTTGATGGAGAGGTTGTTTTTGCCTCCGTGGATCGGGACCGTTTGGGGGTTGCCGGTTCGGAAGAGGAGGTTGGTCCTGCTGGACACGGTCCTCGGCGGGCGGAGGGAGCCCCCCCAGTTGTTGAGAGGGATGGACAGGGACTTCTTGCTGGTCTGCAGGGTTGGGTGCACGATTGGACCCTCTAGATCTGACTTTCCGAGGAGGCATGGCTGGAGGAGATCTGACCAACGGGAAGAGGAGAGGCTGCTATTCGTATGGTTCCCACAGACGGCGCCAATCTGTTGCCGCTAATTTCGGTGTGGGGCAAACAGATAGTATTTGTGAGTTCGTGGAAAAACCTGAATAGCGGATCCAAACCTGTTCCGTCGGGGTTGGGCTACTGACTCCCGCCGTTCACCTGCAAGGAAGTGCGAAACACCAGGGTTGATCCCGGCGACGCACCCTCCGACGCTCAAGTCAGTAACCAGAAATGATTATGAAAGAGCGTTTAACTAGCAAAAGATTGATTACCTCTTAATGGAGATGGGTGGGGGGTATTTATAGTCGCCGTTAGGATCAGATAAGGAATGTGATTCCTGTGATCTGATAAGGCATAAATTCCTCGTAATCAGATTAGGAATGTAATCCCTTAATTCCCGGTGAGAGGATAGTCGCGAATCAGGACCGTTGATTTGGTTCAATCAGAGACCCTAATTCTATCCTGTCGGACAGGGTTTGTATCGGGTCGGGACCCGTACCCAGCTGAGGTGGATCCGTTCGCGGGTTATTGGATCTGTGAGAAGGAGACCCAGTACCCGCTTTGGACCCATTTGTATGTGAAATTACCGTTTTACCCCTGAGCTTTGAGATTCGCGTCTGATGTGAACGGTCCCGGTTTAATCCTATTTTTAGCCATATCAACATGCTTAAGACACAATTGGCATAGTTGCATTTGTATTAAATTTGTTCCATAAGAGAAAATGGCTATTTTGGAAAAAAGAGAGATAATTCCCATTTTCAAAAAAAATCAGTAAAATTGGTTAGTGTATAAATACAAATGTTAAATTATTATTTTTGAAGGAAATAAATAGTGGTTCTAAATCAATTTCATGTATATACACTTTAGAAGATGAATATGTGTAAAAATGGGTATAAATCCCTTTAAAAAATAATTAAATATAGTAAGATAGAAATTATGGAGCTTAGAAACATTTTCTTATGATATAAATTTTGAGAAGAAAATGGAAAATTGAAATAGTTGAGATTGTGAAAAATGAGAATTTGCGTAGAGCAATTACTTAAGAAATATAACCCCTTATTAATCAGTTAAGCACTTGTCTCAAGTGGCTAGCACGTGGGCGCGGTGCTTATGCGCGCCACGTGGCGTGGCCTGAGTCGGGGGGGTCTCGGGTTCGAGCCTAGCTCCTTTTGATTTTTTTTTATTTTTATGTTCTTTTATATTTTTGGGTCTTAAAAATCTAGAAAAACTATATAAATAATTATAAAAAATATTATGAGGATAATATAAATATTTCTCACTATTTAAAATATATTTTTGGAGATTAAGAGTTATATACTTGTGATAGATATGATTTGATATACAATGTGTATAATTAAAGGGATAAGAATTGATTTGTGGTAAAAAAGAATGTGGCAGATTTTTGAATAATAAGTTTTTAAGGGGTGAATCTCAAGAGTTGATATTTAAATTATTAATAAATTTTGGGTTGGAAGTTAGATGAACATGAAAGAAAATAGTTTTGTGAGAAACAATAAATTGAGTTTGTTCTTCATGAATGGTAAATACAAGAATAAGATGAATTGATTAAGATGCGAGTAAAGTGAATTTGATACATGAATATTGAAAGGTATGAGTACCCATGAGTTTTGGAACATGAAAAGATGTGATTCTAGAGGTTAGTGAAACCTAAGTACCGGAAAATGTTGAAAGAATTAACTGATTTGAGATTTGGCTATATGGGTTATCTCGGTATTTTTGTTTAAGTCCGATAAGAGGGAGAGCTAACTCTAGGTGGTGTAACTTGTTCATATTTTAAAAGGATTAGGCACTAGGAGAAGATGTAATAGATCTTGGGCAAATATAAGTGGGGTGTCTCTGTATAGTCTGACGGTGGATTCCTGGACTGTGGTTGCTTGCGGGGTGAGACGATCCTCAATTAAATTCGGGACTATGATTGGTTTGACGGTGTATTCCAGGACCATGAATAGTCTGGCGGATGGGAGGTAGTTCAACATTATATATGTATATACCGGGGCCGGAGCGACACTTACGGGACGTTCGCATGATGAGAATTTCCATATAGCTTGACGGTGGATTCCAGGGCTGGGGTCGTACTCGTGGGATGTCTAAAACTTGATTCTGTTACTGTAGTAGTTTATTCATGGAGAGGGATTAAACCCTTTAATGTGGAGTACGTAGGTGTTTGCCCTCGGACCTATATAGTATGGGATGCATAGAATCCGAACAAGTATGAATTAGTGTCATCTTAGAGTAAGCTCCTACATTAGGCATTAAGGCATTTGCATACACTGACATGTTTAAGATAGTCACTTTTAACACTTTGTTTACATTCAAGTTTGTGATTGT
The DNA here is from genome assembly GCA_017893485.1 of Hemerocallis citrina. NCBI lineage: Eukaryota > Viridiplantae > Streptophyta > Magnoliopsida > Asparagales > Asphodelaceae > Hemerocallis > Hemerocallis citrina. The sequence continues at coordinate 225,132,508 of CM030361.1, read as the reverse complement.
TAATGTCGCGCCCCGCTTCCCAAAAATATGGAATACGAGCACATGACATTGGCCCAGCGAATGACTAATGTTACCCATAAGCTGTTTATCCGATTAACTCAATAATATAATTAATACAGAACAATTGCGCAAATAATAATAATAATCTCATGAATAATAATATTTGGAATAGAGATATCCAAATACAATAAATCAACGTCTGGAAATAATAACAAAATTCGAGTCATAAGCCCAATACAATGAAATAACAATAGTTCAATAATTAAATATTCATGACAAAAACAATTATTTATTAAGCGGCGATGCTATCAATTCCTTCACCAATGTTGTTGTAATACCCCAGATCTAGCAGCGAATAGTCGACTGGTTGGATTAGTAGTCGACTGGTCTGCGCGGATTTGAGAATTTGAGATTGAGATTGAGAAATATAGTCCCACATGGGAAGTTTACAAAAACTAATTTGAGTATAAATACTATTAGCCAATGATCATGAGTCACCTAATTGGTTAACCACCTTTTGAGAGGCAGCCTGTGGTGGGCAGTTGTACTACATAGTATCTAATTTGTATTTCTAAAAAATATTAAAATTGTCTGAGTATTGGGGCGGGGCGTTACAAATGGTATCAGAGCCGACTTTCGACACCGGATGTGGTAGAGGTCAGTATGATCTGCGGTGCTGAGAGTCATTGATCTCCAGGGTTGGGTATACTCTGCGGTGTTGAGAATCACAGGTAGTGATTGATAGCCGGGTATCCGATCTGCGGTGTTGAGAGTGATTGATCTCCGGGATCGAGGACTATATACTACATCGGCTAGAAAGGGCGGTCCTACACTAGATGTGTGCCCTGTACTCAGCGAGGACGCTGATTTCTAAGGGGGGGTGTATGTAATACCCTATATCTGGCAGCGAATAGTCGACTGGTTGGATTAGCAGTCGACTGGTCTGCGCGGATTTGAGAATTTGAGATTGAGATTGAGAAATATAGTCCCACATGGGAAGTTTACAAAAACTAATTTGAGTATAAATACTATTAGCCAATGATCAAGAGTCACCTAATTGGTTAACCACCTTTTGAGAGGCAGCCTGTGGTGGGCAGTTGTACTACATAGTATCTAATTTGTATTTCTAAAAAATATTAAAATTGTCTGAGTATTGGGGCGGGGCGTTACAGTTGTTTTCCCAATCCATCAGACAATTCTCCATCAATACCTGTAAACACTTCATCTAAAAAGAGGAGAAAAATTCTCCTTAGAGCAAGTCGTGGACAACAAGTAGAGAAAGCAAGGAACAATGGAATAACGGTATAACATTGAATCAATGGATCAGTAGGAATCAATAACACGGAACAATAACAATAATCAATATCATGATAGTCGATACAATGGTTATAACCAATGATTCAATATTCGGTAACAATATTCAATGATCAATATCTAGCCAATATTTGATATCAATAGAAACAATGATGAACAATATGCAATGTCGATGTGGTGTCAATCCTTAAGTCTATTAATCATTTTAATCCTAACTAATGTAGCACTTCAAGCATCCCATTTATTTACGACATGGTTGCTACATACAAACAAGTTACGTTTAGACTTAGTGGTGGATTTTACAGTTCATGTACTCGAGAATGATGTAAACGATTCTCTTCAGTATTCAGTTATTCAGTCATTCAGTTATTCAGTTATTTAGTATCAATATCCATGGAATAATATGCAGTTATCCAGTTATTTAGTCATTCAGTCATTCAGTCATTCAGTATTTGTAGGAAAACCACGAGCTCCCTTCCGAGTACAGTCTCTATATTGTCCACTACTTAGGTCAACCCTTAAACCCCGGCTTGATTAACAATTTTATTAATGCAACAATACAACACAATATGCAAATATGAGACATTAGATGGACAATAGTAACAATGGGGAAACAATAGGACGATAACTTAGATAGGATAATTAGAATGATGACAATAGGACACTAGGATCATGCAATGCATTATACACACTTCGATTCATGCAATACTACGATATAGGAATAATTAATCTATTAAAACTAGAAGATAAAATTCTGGACAGAAAGTGTAGTCTGTACTAAAATGTAACTTTCCGCTGCTTCAGAACTCAAAAACTCAAAAACTCAAAAACTGAATACTTCAGAAGTTCTAGAAACTAGACTTCCACACGGTTCCAACGCATATTTAAAGTTCAAAATCCGACAACAGTAGCTAGGTCAATCACACCATTCTTTACAGATTTTATGTTCAGAAAGAATTTCGACATCATGTTGTTATAATTTTAGAATCAGCAAAAACTCAATATTAAATTCCCTAAAAATATTTTCTAAACCCCTAAACATGTTAAGCAACAATCTGGAAATTTTCAGAGTAAAATTTTAACATTTGATCAGCCTATTTAATATTTAAATATGTAAGATACAAGAATCTGAAAATCTGAAAGTAAAAACATAGCTGTAGTAAAATGGACATAACTTTTGCTACAAAACTTGGAATTTAGAAATTCAATATATTCTGGAAACTAGAAAGATAAGGCCACAATTCATATTCAGAAAATTATTCATTTTAAAATCATTTACTGGTTCAAAAATAGCAGTCAACATATAGGCCAGCAAGCAAGATACAGGTTTTAGGGTATTTTTATGAAATAAGTTAATCAAACATGATGGGCATCAATTCTACTAGTCGATAAACTTCTTAGTCAGCATGAAGGGTATAAAAACATGGTAAATAAGGTTAAGAACACATACATACATCAATTTATCATCAATCAACCATCAATCGATCAAACAACATACAACATAGCAATTCTCTCTACAATCAATTCATTGTGTCGTGACTATATGTGTAACCCTATTATCAATTCTCCATGCACACATGAAAGATTCAATCTTTGGATTCAAAAGTGGCACGAAATCAAGTAAATTGGGGTTAGCTCGTATAAACCCTCATTATACCCAACGAAAGAGATGAACAATGTATAATACGATAAACGAAGGGATCTACTTGCAAGAGTTTCAATAAAACTTGAATTTGGTACAATTAACAATTCAAGAGGACAGTGACTTGCCTGTTAGATGATAATTTCGAATATTTAGAATAACGGGATGAGAATCCCGGGCGACGAACCACGAACACGAGAACACAGAATCAAGTGCGAACTATGAGCAAACACACACCCAAAACGGCAAACACCGGATCTCCAATCCAAACACCAAACACTGGATCCAAAACACCAAACACAACTCCTTCACAAACAACAAACTGCCTAGAGCAGATCCCCTCTCCCAAAACACCAAACAGCCAAACATCAACATCAACTACTCCCCTTCTCACAAACTCCAAACAACGATATACAAATCCTCAGATCCAAAACAGCACACAGCAAAAATCCACATAGCGACTGTGGCTAGGCGCGATCTCGACGGCAGGGAACGGGGCGACGCTGGCAGCGAAGGGTGCTCCGGGGTGTGGCAAACAGCATCGGGAGGGGTTCTCGAGTGGTTGCTGCTGTCGTCGAGTGGAACAGAGATGACAACAATGGAGACTCTGTTTTGGGCAGGAAAAATAGAGACACAGCAGAATGGGAGTGGGGTCGACGACCTAGCGAGGGTGGTGGTCGACAGTGCTAGGGTGTGCAGTCGATAGGGAGCAGTCAACGGGATGAGAGGACGACGACGACGAAGGTGGTGGAGGTGGGCAGAAGTTGAGGAGGCGATGGTGAAGGTTGACGACGATGGATGGGTTCAGGGTGAAGAGGAGCGGAGAAGAGGATGAGCGGCAATGGTGGGCGGCGTTGGGTAGTGGAGGCGGGGACGAAGGTGAGCAGGGGTTGTGGTGTGGATGAGGGAGGTTGAAGGCGGGATGGGTTCGAGAGAGAGACAGGGGAGAGAACGGTTTGAGGAAGACGATGGGGGAAGAAGAAGGGTAGGGGAGGGGGTTGTACAGGAAGAGGGTTAGGGTAGTGGCGGCTGGGGTGTGAGGCTAGGGTTAGGGTTTTAATTAGTATATATAGGGAATTATTGGGGTATTGGGTTTCGGGTAGGATCCAATAAAGAAGAGGGCTATAGGATTCTGGGTTTAAATCCAATAGGGGAAAGAATAATCAAACAGAAATATAGGATTATATAACAAAGTGTAATTTGTATTACAATATAGAAATAATTTGAAATAACTACAAATACAATTAATAATTGGAAATAGATTTTTAATAAACAATCAAAAGTAGTATAATAATAACAATAATAATAATTAATAATAATAATAATAACAAAATAATAATACCAATAACAATGAGAATAACAACAATAATAACAACAATAATAACAATAATAATAATCACAAGGATAAAAATAACAGTAACGATAATAATAATAATAATACTAATAAGATTATATGACAAAATATAAATTTATTAAAATAACCCAAATATCAATAATACCTTTAAATTGAGCTCAAATACAAATAGCCGATCAATTAGGAATAGAAAATAAAATTAAGATATGCTATTATTCGAAATAAACATAGTTTTTGATTAGAAAACACTTTAATAAAAGTTCCGCAACAATTTCAAAACAAAACGAATTTATAAATAATCAAAATACAAAAAATATTTAGAAAATATGTATTTACGGGAATGGGAGTTGCAGTTAACATAAGTGAGTTGCTATATTTTGGCATAACGAGGATGACCATGTATAGTATTCCGTCTGTTGTATGTAACTGACGTGCCCACAGTATTCAATGCAGGCATTGGTTTTGCAAGGAGATATAAAGATGATTGATGCTAAAGATTACTTCCTGTTAAAAGTTGCTCATATTTAATTGTTCATATAAATCATGTTGTACTTCATTTAATTTCCGCTGCATGTTCCTATAAAAAGAATTTGATGTAATGAAAGTTTCAAAATTCCTTGTAAAATTGTTCGAAGTGAAGTATAGATCCTGTTGAGCATCGAATTACCGTATTTTGGTATTCGGGGCGTTACAAAATGGTATCTGAGCCAGGTTTCAATGAGTAGTACAAATTTACAAGAATGATACATTAGGGTGGACATTAGAGTGTGAGTTCAGCTTATAGAGATTTAAATGTAAGTAGTTTACATTTGTGTTGCACTATATGCTGATGTTTCTCATCCTTTTCCCTATAGATGGCTAATCATCATGACCCAGATGATAAGGTAGAATGGTTCGTTCTTTTCGAAGAAGAAATAGAGGAAGAAGACCCAGAAGAAATAGAAGAAGAACTACCTGAGTCCAGGGAGATTACTCCACCTCCACCTGATTCCCTGGATGGATCCTCAGACGAAGAACCCATTCGAGACGACCAAGACAACATTGCTTCTTCTCTTCAGAAGGAGTTAGATGTCCAGAAGTTGAGAGTAAACCACGTAGAAGCACAGCGGGAAGAAGACAGGGACCGCATCCAGGAACTAAATTACCAAGTATGGGAACTTGAGAAGCTCTGGCACGTGAATGCCCGACACTTCACCCGATCGGACCACATAACTCGTTGAGACAAGCAGGAGCGTCATCAGAAGTTTGAGGACATGAAGAAAGAGATCAATGAACTACAGGGAGAGCTCAGAGAAGCCAAGAAAAATCGTAGGATCTAGGATGTCTTTATGTTAAAGTGATGTAATGGATGTAAGAGCAAATTTTCTTTTCGAATGTAAAAAGTTTAACTTTGGAATGAATAAAATTTGGTTGAAAGAATGTAAAGTTGTGCTATTTATGGTGATTAATGACAAGTTTTATGACCCAGAAATGGCTGGACAATGGAACTGAGAAGGGCGAAGGGCACAGTGGTGAGAACAATGGACTCGATCTGGAAACTGAACTAGCTCGAGTGTACCAAACATTGAATGCTTTTGCCGCAAATGTTGCCGGGAACACTAGGCCAGGGCCAGCAGCACAGGTCCCTGAAGCAATCAGACTAGTAGAGTCGTTCAAAAAGATGAAGCCGCCTGTGTTCGAGGGCTAGGCCAATCCAGACGCAACAGACGACTAGATCAGGCAAATCGAGACGGCCTTTGAAGTTCTGGAGATCCCCGAGGCGAGTAAGGTGAAGCTGGCCACCATCTAGTTGGAGAAAGGCACAGGGGTCTGGTGGCAATCAATGAAGAGGACCTTGGGCAATGTGCAAATCACATGGGAGGAGTTCTTGGGAGAATTCCGCAGCCACTATTTCCCCATTGATGTTCAGGAGAAGAAAGTCATGGAGTTCTTGGGCTTGCAACAGGGAGACATGACGGTGCGAGAGTATGAAACAAAATTCAATCAACTCTCCAAGTATGTGCCAGAAATGGCTCTTGACGAAGCCAAGAAGGCACGGAAGTTCGAGCAAGGTTTGAAGCCAAGCCTGAGGTCCTGAATGATACCCCTCGGTATCAGAAGGTTTGAGAAGTTGGTCCGGAGAGCCGCAACTACTAAGGCCAACATGAACCAGTTCCAGGCCGCTCAAAACAGGAGGAACACCTGGGACATTGGTAAGAGGCCTGCAACACCAAGCAATTTCAAGGGACAGCCCCCAGCTCAGAGGTTCAAACCTACCGGGGCCAATGCAGTTTCTATAGCAGGAAGGCCAGGTAATTGTTACAAATGTGGAGAGACAGGCCACATAGCAACGGGATGCCCCAAGAAGCAGAGGGCCTATGTAATGAGAGTACTCTTTATGTAACAGGAGAAATTCAAATAATGGAATAAGAGCAACAATTTTATTTGATACCGGATCATCTCATACATTTGTGTCCCCTTCATTTGCAAAACGATTGGGAGTCGAACCAAAAAAATTTCCTGGCAAAGTTCTATCTGTAGCTACCTCGTTAGGAGAAACGTTGACTACCGACCGATATTATGAAGGGTGTGATCTTGAAATCCGAGTCAAAACCTTTGGCATCGACCTCATTGAGTTGGCAGTTTTGGGAGTCGACATCATCATTATCATGGACTGGATGTCAATCTACAGTACCACTATTGAGTGCAAGAGTAAGGATGTCACGCCCCATTTCCAAAAGAATACGGAATACGGATACGTAACAAAAGCTCAGTGAATGATTTTCATCATCCATAAGCTGTTCAAGAAATCTTAACAACATGCACAAGAAACATTCAGAGTCGAAAGCGAATTAATCAACCACATGCACATAATGAGTCAAAATACCAACAAGAATACTTGAAACCAAATACATAAATCTCAAATAGTCATGATCTGAATAAAACACAAGTCTTGGGTCACATCGCCCAAATACAAGAATAATACCAAGTCTCAAAAATACATGAATAATCTAAGTCTCACGAATACAATTATTGTTCAAGCACGATACAAGAAATAATATAATAAAAACAGCACTAATACTTCAAGTCTCTGATACCATCTAGAACCTGTTCTCCAAAATCTGTAATTCATCGAATGCAGGAAAGAGGAAAAGAGAAAACACAAGTACCCGTCAATTGCAAGTCACGGATCACTTATAATGTAGGATACAAGCACATGAGGAAACTAACTAGCACATGGTGTAAGTGTGAAGTCAAAGTAAACAACTAGCATGGTAAAAGTGATCAAGTGTACATGGAATAAATCAAGTGTCAAGTAATCAAGTATCATGTAAACATGCATCTAGTGTCATGTGTCATGTAATCATGTATCAAGTGTTATGTATCAAGTCTCATGTAAACAAGTCTCATGTATCATGTAGTCAAGTATCAAGCAAGAATGTATCATGTTCGCGTATCATGTTCAAGTATCATGTGGTGAATTACTATCTAGGTAACACTTCATGCAGCCTATACTACATGGTTGCTACATCACAACAGTTTCGCTTTAAATTTTATAGCGGACCATAGAGGGTAGTATACTCGGGGACAAGCAAGTAATTGAGCTCCAAGCTCCAAGTATCATGTATCATGTAATCACGTGTCAAGTAGTGCAAGTGGCAAGTATCGTGTCTTGCGTGTAAGTATCAAGTAATCACGTGTCAAGTATCATGTCTCAAGTAAACACGTAGGATCAGTGGATCTCCTTCCGAGTATACATTTCTGAATTATCCACTATTAGATCTGCCCTTTAGACCTCGGCTTGGTTATTTATTATTAATGTCCAACAAGCATGTATATGTACAAAATATATCAAGAATAACATGGCATGATCATGTGACAAGTGCAAGTTGCAAACTAAGCATGTAAAAGTGTAAGATATCTCATAAAAGACTAAAATAAACACATCTCAAGTTCAGGACAGCAAAACCATGCTGTAGTAAAACAGTGATTCCCAAAGATACAAACAAGAAAATCTGGATCCGTCGAAGGATCTGGAAAATAAACTTCCACACGAATCCAGCGATTATAATTAAGTCATATACTAATTCACAACAACATAGCTCAAAACTGATTTGCATACAGAAATTAGGTTCAGCCAGAAATCAAGAAAACAAATTCAAGAACAGGAAAACAGCATGAAAACACAATAAATAAATCCACGAAAAATCTAGGGTCTTTACCTATATGTCCAGAATCAAAATATAAAGTTTCAGAATTTTCCAGGGATAATAAATCAGTCATCAAAAATACGAAAGCATCAAGAAAACATAGTTTAGCGAATCTGAAAATCCCAACACTGCTGTACGAAAACTAAGATATCTCGCAACCAGTGAAACGAAATCCAATTCTGCCAAAGGTATATGAAAATAGATATAATTTACTAACTTTCACATTTCACAAATATTTTTCATTCAGTAAAAGGAATCATAGTGAAAATAGGGTTCTTTACAGAACAGCGAGCAAAATACAGCATGTATAGATTTAAGAAACGAGCATAAAACACCACATAAAACTTATCAGTAAAATTCACCAAAATTCTAGGTAATCCCTAACTAGATAAAGAAACACTGACCAAAGTTTCAAATCAAAATAAGATGTATAGCATGGTTCTTGAAAATAGTTTGTTATCAAAATTATCCAAAAACATAATCTGGAAAAGATTGGCACCTCTGTACTAAAATAGTCATAACTCAGTCCTACGAAATCAAAATCAAGCAAGGTCAGAGGGGTTTGAAAATAGACAAAATTATCTAAAATTCATGTTTTATACTGAAATCAAGATACTGACTGTAGCACAGTCGAAAACAGCAAACAAAACAGAACATCCAGAAAATACAGATTTCACCCTCAAGCACAAAAACAACATAGATTTAAGAATATTGATCCAAACTCATCCAAACTTGAAATAAAGTCTACCAAATGTTTAAACATCATGAATTAGGGTTATTAACATGTCCACGCCTATTATTTCACATGGGTATCAACCAAAACACAAAATCACGCATTAGTCACACATACACGATCCAAATTCAAGAACAGACGATTCCTAGGTTATTTCATGTCAAGATTTGTGTCGTGAGTCTTCTATGGCCAAAATATCATAATAGAGACAAAACCCATCAAGGAAAACACAATCAAAGGTTGTCTCTAGACCCAACTACACTATAGGTGAACTTTGGTACTTGTATCAAACAAATGAATTAGAGTACAAGTTACTTGTCTTAATTTGGGGATGAAGAACGATGCAAACAAGCCTAGAAGCAAAACCCACGAACGAAATCCGCTATAAGCAACGAATCCAAGCAATCACGAACGAATCTCCACACGAACTAAACTCGTAGAAGCGACGATGACCAAAGTGGCAAGCGACCACTTTGTGAACACCACGAAGAGAGGGTACAAGGGTTTAATGGTGCAAGAGGATTGTGGGGGTGTGTGGAGAGGGTCGGGATTGAATCAAGGAGAGGGACTCGGGTGTTGTAGTGTTGAGGGATGGCCAGAGTGGGGGATGGCCGGCAAGGGAGAGGCTCGGCATCGAGGTTGAAGGTCGGGCTGATGGTTGAAGGGGCTGGTCGGGTTAGGGGTTGAAGCCGGACAAGGAGAGGGAGAGAGTAGGAGGCCGGGATGTGAGGGAAAAATATTAGGGTTAGGGTTAGGGTTAGGGTTAGGGTTAGGGTTTGTGATTAGGAGGGTTTATATATAGGGTTTAGATGTGGGCTAATGAGTATTGGGTATTAGTAGCTAGTAATAGGTATACAAATGAGTTTTGGATTTTGGATCAAATAACAATAGGAATGCAAATAGGATAGGAAATTCTTTGGCTTTAAAAAAATCTTATTAGGGATCAAAATAATAGGATTGGGAAATTGCAGACCAAAACACCACCACAATACCAAGAAAATTAAAATTAAAGATAACGAGACCAAAAATGAGGAAAATATTAAAATAACAAAAAACGAACAAAAGAGACATTCAATCAAACACAATGAGCTTAAAATGAATAAAATGAATATATATTGAAAACAAATCCAATATACGGTTCAGAAAAAATACAAGAGAGAAAAATACACCAAAACGAAAATACAGTAAAAAATACATAAAAATAAAAAATAGGGGTTACAAAGGAGGTGGTGGTGAAAGCACCAGGAGAACCAGCAGTTACATTTCAAGGAAAGAGGAAGTGCAAACGGTTGGTAGCAGCTTTGATTAAGCTTAATGTTTCTGAAGAAGTGAAGCACATTCCCGTTGTCCGGGATTATCCAATAGTTTTCCTAGAAGATCTACCTGGGCTTCCACCTCAGCGGGATGTAGAGTTTAACATTTCAGTTAAGCCAAGGAGTGCACCCATTTCTAAGGCACCTTACAGAATGGTGCCTATAGAACAAGATGAGATCAAGAAGAAAATTGAAGAGTTGTTGGGCAAAGGATTCATCAGGCCCGAGTGCGTCACCTTGGGGAGCACCAGTTCCTTTGGTAAAAAAGAAGGATGGATCGATGAGGATGTGCATTGATTATAGAGAAATGAACAAGGTGACAGTGCAGAACAAATATCTGGTTCCTCGAATCGATGACCTATTCGACCGTCTACAAGGAGTAGTTGTTTTCTCTAAGATAGATCTATGGTCAGGTTATCACCTGGTCCGAGTGATGGAAGAGGATGTGCACAAAACAACGTTCAGAACTTGACATGGTCACTACGAGTTCCTAGTCATGCCTTGGAGTAACCAATGCACTTGCAATCTTCATGGACATGATGAACAGGGTCCTGCGGCTTTTCATCGATTCTTTTGTCGTTGTGTTTATCGATGACATACTGGTTTACTTCAAAATAGAAGAAGAGCATGCTGGTCACCTAGCAGAGGTACTGAAAAAGTTACAGGAGTATAAGTTATATCCAAAGTTATCCAAGTGTGACTTCTGAAAAATCGAAGTCACCTTCGTGGGTCACATCCTTTCTGAGGGAGTAGCCGCTGATCCGCAAAAGATTGAGGCAGTGAAAGATTGGCTAAGACCAGCCACAGTGAAAGAGATCAGAAGCTTCTTGGGTTTAACTGGCTACTACAGAAGGTTCATTCAGGGCTACACCCAGATAGGTGTGCCACTCACGGGGCTTACAAGGAAGAACATGAGTTTTAAACGGTCAGAACAGTATGAGGCTAGCTTTTAGGAGTTGAAGGAGAGGTTGACTACCACTCTGACTTTGCCAAGAGCAGGAGTCGACTATGATGTCTACAGCGATGCTTTCCATTGCGAACTGGGCTATGTACTGATGCAAGAAGGGAAGGTAATAGCTTATGGATCTAGATAGCAGAGACCGCATGAGAAGAATTATCCAACCCATGATCTAGAGTTGGCAGCAATCATCTTTGCACTAAAGCAGTGAAGGCACTACGTGTACGGGGAAAAGGTTAACATGTACACGGATCATAAGAGCCTAAAGTACATCTACCAGCAGATGGACTTGAATCTGAGGCAGCGGAGTTGGTTGGAAGTGTTGGAGGATATCCGTCCTGAAATAAAGTACCATCCAGGTAAGGCCAATGTGGTGGCTGATGCGCTCAGCCGGAAGAGCAGTTTGTCTCGATTGATCACAACTCAAGAGAAGTTGCCAGAGAAACTCGATCGAGCTAAAATTGAGGTGGTGTTGCAAGGAATGGGGGCTTCCCTAGCCCAGTTAAGACTTCAACCCACATTGAGGGACAGGATCATCGACAGTCAGAAAACCGATCCAGAGATTCAGGAGATGAGAGAGCAGGTTGGCATCGGAAAATTAACAGAATTCTGTGTGAAAGATGAAGTATTGTGGTTTGAAGAGCAGTTGTGTGTGTCAAATCAAGCAGAAATGAAGGAAAGTATTCTACAGGAAGTACACACCACTTTGTTATCCGTACATCCAGGAATTACCAAGATGTACGAGGACATCAAACAGTGCTTCTAGTGGTCAGGAATGAAGCGGGATGTGGCTGAGTTTTTTGCCAAATGTGCAGTCTGTCAGTAGGTCAAGGTCGAGAATCAGAAATCTGGGGGTTTGTTGCAGCCATTACCCATTCCGGAGTGGAAGTGAGATAATATCAGCATTAACTTCATTACAGGATTGTCCAGGAGTTCCAAAGGCAACGATGTAATTTGGGTGATGGTGGACCGACTCACCAAATCAACTCACTTTTTGGCGATGAAGCTCACTTGGTCTATAGAGAAGTTGGTCAAGTTGTGTGTTGGGAGATCGTGAGGCTACATAGAGTTCCCTTATCTATTGTATTCGACCGAGATGCGCAATTCACCTTGCATTTCTGGAAGAGTCTTTAGGCAGCTTTGGAGACGAAGACCGATTTCAGTACTGCCTTCCATCCTTAGACTGATGGACAGACTGAGAGGGTCAACCGGGTACTAGAAGATATGCTAAGGTATTGTGTGTTGGACTTCGGCGGTAGTTAGGAGAGGCATTTGGCTCTAGTGGAATTCACCTACAATAACAGTTTCCAGGCAAGTATCGATATGGCACCGTATGAAGCTCTGTATGGAAGGAAGTGCAGAACACCAGTGTGTTGGTATGAAGTGGGAGTTCGGCAGATGTATGGGCCGGAGATTGTGCAACAGACCTTAAAAAAATCGAGTTGATCAGGAAGAGGTTAGTCGACGCACAGAACAGACAGAAAAGTTATGCCGACAACCGGATGAGAGATATGGAGTTTGAGGAAGGTGATTTTGTATTTGTGAAGGTGTCTCCAACGAAGGAAGTGATTTGGTTTGGAAGAGGAGGGAAATTAGCCCCGAGATACATATGTCCTTATAAGATAGAATTGGAAAAACAGTTTATCAGTAAGAACTACCGGAAGAGTTAGCCCAAGTACACAATGTCTTCCATGTGTCTATATTACGAAGCTATATTCCCGATCTGAGTCATCATTTGCCCGAAGTGCCAGAAGGTTTGCAGTTGGATTTGAGCTACACTGAGCATCCAGTTGAGAATGTCGATCGTCGGGAGAAAGTCTTGAGAAATAAGACTATACCTATGGTCAAAGTTGTATGGAGGTACCAACTAGTTGAGGAGGCCACTTGGGAATCAGATGAGAAAATGATGAGAGATCACCCTGAGTTTTTCAATTAAAATTTGTAAAATTTTTCTTTCTTTTTTGCTTTCTCACTCTTAAGTGTAGTTCCGAGGACGGAACTATTCTAAGGAGGGAGTGTTGTAACATCCCGTAGTAATTTTTAAAATAAAAAAAACTTTTTTTTTCATTTTTGCATGTGAAACGCACGTGCAATTTCATCGCATTTTTCATTCTATATATTTTTTTAAAGTTATGCATAAGTTCCCTTCTATTTATTTTATCTCATTTGGTTGTCTTTTCTTAATAAGATATCATATGCCTAATAGATGACTCTAAGCCCACAATAACAAATTAAATAACAAAATATAATGAAGCCCACAATGAAAAGCCCACTAAGAGAACCTACATTTAATTTGTACACACATTTACACTTGTTTTGTAACAAATAGTAGCTACTAACAAATTAACAAAATATAAAAGTGAATGAGAGTATGCATGCACAAACAAGAGGTGAGGCCTGTAATATCCCGGACAGATATTACATTGTATAAATTTATTTTATTATTATTTTCGAAATTAAATTATTTTTATACGGATTTTGCGAAGATTTTTCGGTATACGCATATATACATGCATATATGTATTGTGTCAAGTAGTACATTATACAATTGTGTGCTATGTATTTTGGATAAAATACTTCTCTTGTCAAGACAAACCTAATTAGATTGTTAGGGTTTTTATAAGTGGTTAATCTAGATTAAGTGTGCATGAGAGAATTAGGGATTCTTCTAGAAGGTTACACCATGCTTCCACCTCACCATAGCACCATACCTCCACCTCATCCCTACCTCCCTAAGTCATGGCCGGCCCCCATTTCATGGAGGGGGTTTGTGCAAGATTGTGGGTGCAATTTTGCACTCTCCACCTTCTCCTCTACCTATAAATACCCCCTCCCTTCATCACTTGTATCATTTTACGAAGACAAAAAGAAAGAAAGGAAAAGAAAAAGAGAAAGACTAATAGGAGAGTTTTTCATTTGTAGGTTTCCATAGGAGTTCACAAAAGCTTAGGGGAAGGAGAAGGTGTGCTAGCTAGTTCTTCCTTCAAGAAAATTTTAAGGTGGGGGATCTCCATTTCTTTTGTTTTCCTTGGTTGAGTGTGTTGATTTTGTTCTCTTTGATGATTTTTCTTGCATGTTGTTTGTTTCCTTTTGTGGGTAGTCTTGTTGTGTTGTTGCTTTTGTTGGGTATATGGATTATGATAAACAACTTGAACTAGCCCTTGTGTGGGAAAAGAAAAGGAAAGGACCACATGAGAAATGAATGGTAGCCTTGAAACATAAAGATTGAACTTTGATGGTTGGAATGGTTGTCCCTGTTGCTATTATTTGGACTAAAGGATACCAACATATGGAGGATTGTGTGTACACCCATCTTGGGTTGTAGAACTTGACATACACATATGCATATGAATATTGTGTATATACCCATTTGGGATGTAGAACTTGAACAAGGACTTTTTGGCATAAGCATACGATTTTTCTGAATAGAACTAGTTACTACCCATTTTGGGTTGTAGACTATTAAAAATAAACCTCTCTTTTGTTATTGCTCTCTACTTCGTTAATTAACAAACATTGTTAACTCTTAGTTTAATAAAAAGTATACTTGTTGTATATAGGAACTAAAGGGTTAAGGAAAATAATGTTGGTTTATGTGAGGCTTGTAAATTATAAAAAGGTAAAGACTTTTTGTAGTTCATAAAGTTGGATTCTTTTTGTAATATTTTAGGGCTTGTAAGTCCTAAAAGATAAGAAGTTTTGTATTAGCTAGTAGAGATCATGCTTAAGTAGTAATAAATGCATATGTTTATGTATAAGTAAGGGTTATGTTGAAGTAGTAAATAGACATTCTTGTTTTAAATTGTAGCAGTAACCCATGCTTCAATTGTAGTAGATTTCCATGTTTAAATAAGCATCCATGCTTAGATTGTTAGGAATTACAATCCATGCCTAGATTGTTGTAGGAATTACAATCCATGCTTAGATTGTTGTAGGAAAATTATATACCATGTTAGATTATTGTAAGATTGATACTCATGCTTCTACTATGCTTAGATTGTTGTAGGAAGTCCATGTTAGTGATATCTACCATGCTTGAGTTTATCCATGTTTAAAGTAGTAAGTAGATATTCATATTAAGTTGTAGTAAGCATTCATGTTAGGTTGTAGTAACACCCACGCTTAAGCATTAATAAAGATCCATGCTTAGTAGTAGGTATCCATGCTTAAAGTGTAGTAGATAATCATGCTTGAGTTGTAGTAGATACCTTGCTAATTTATTGTAGGAACTCATGCTATATTGTGTAGATCATGCTTACCTTGTTGTAGGATAAATTGTAGCATCCATGCTTATGTTAAAGTAAGTATCCATGTGTAGGTGTACTAATTATCCATGCTTAATTGTAGCAATTTTCTATGCTTAAGTTAAAGTAATTATCCATGCTTAGTTGTAGCAATTTCTATGTTTATGTTCTATCCATGCTAGATTGTAGTAGTAGATGTTCTACTTAGTTGTTTTCATGCTTAGATCGTTGTAGATCAACATACCATGCTAAGATTGTTGTAGGATTAATGATTAATCACCTACCATGTTTAGATTTTTGTAGGAAAGTATACATCCATGCTTAGAGTGTTGTAGGAATACTTAAGTACTATACCATGTTTAGAATGTTGTAGGTTTATGTTTGAAATGTATACCATGCTTAGGTTGAATACTTAAGTAGCATACCATGTTTAGATTGTTGTAGGTTCTTACTTGAATGTATACCATGCTTAGGTTAATGCTTAAAGTAGTATACTATGCTTAGGAATGAGGTAGATTCATGCTAAGTATATATCCATGCTAAGATGTTGTAGGATAATGGTTAGATTACCTACCATACTTAGAAATGATGTAGATTCATGCTAAGTAGATATCCATGCTTAAATCTAGTAGCTATTCATGCTTTAACTTATAGTAGCTTCCTACTTAAGTTGTATCCATACTTGTAGTTGTAGTATTAATATAGAACCTTCATATTGTAGTTGTAGTATTAACTATCACGTTATAGTTATAGTGTTAATAAAGAACTATCATGTTATAGTAAATTGTGTTGGTAAAGAACTAGCATGTTGTAGTTGTGGTGTTAGTGAAGAACTATCATGTTGTAGTTGCAATATTGTGTTGAAAAGTAGTTCTAGTTAATCCCCTAGAAGGAATTCCACGTTGAGATTACATAGTTAGAGCCATGCATGCTTGAATGGTGTATTGTAGCATTCTAGTTAAAAGAACCATGCTTGAATTGTATATGGTAGTGAAAGATTGAAAAGGAACCATGAACCCATGCATCTAGCTCCTAGGTGATTCTAACTCAAACTTGAGAGAGAACCCAAGAATTTAGTTGCATGTAGTTCTAGTTTGTTTTGGAAAGGAAACTGTGGATTCTAATTGTGCGAGGTTCAAATTGAATTTGGACCATATCATGGGGCCATTCCTGATCCTTATGGGCAATAAGGGTTGGGAAGGTCACTAGTAATAGTTAGTTCGATAAAAGTTGTTATGTCGCCTTGGGCTTCTCATTGGTAGAATGTCTGTTTTAGACTATTAGTAGATTCTTCTGTTGCTTCTAATTATAGAAGATCGAGTTTGCTAGTAAGCACATTTGGTTGTTTCTAGGTTTGATTACCTGAATGGTTGTTTTTGCATATGGTTGTGCCCGTACGTGGCTCGACTAGTCCGTATGTAGATATGGGTCTCATACGCATCTCATTTGGCTCGTATGTGTGTTGTTGCTCGTACATGGCTCGACCGGTCCGTGCATAGCTGTTGGTCTCATAGGCGGCTTATTTGGCTGGTATGTATGTTGTTGTCTCGTACGAAGCTGCCTGGCTCGTAGGTAGTTGTTGGTTCATACGTAGCTTATTGGCTCGTATGTATTTGGTTTACTTGTATATAGCTTATTGGCTAGTACGCAATTTTGTTATGCTCGTCTACGGTGATACTATTACCCTAGGGGCTATCAACCATTAAGACATGTGTTTCTTACTCCTAAGGGACTGTGTACGAGTCACTCCTTGTATACCGTCGGATCTTAACCGGTGTAGGTTGATCGCGGACCTGAGTATAGACGGAATCCAAGTTCAGGGTAGTGGCATGCAGGTATGTTCGTATTGCTGGGGTCTTGGATCGATAAGCCATGAATCATATCCTTAGGGATTCTGATAAGTCTAGGATGAGCAGCCTAGCAGAGTTGTCTTGTGAAGTCTAACTTAAGACTCAGTATGTTGTGTAAGTTCTGTTGTCATCCCTCAGTTTGTTTAGGGTTAGTGACATTGTTAGGTTAGTAACTTATGGCTTTACTACTTAACCTTCATCTTTTGTCGAAGGGAAGGAGTTGGTGTTAAGGGTGATTCCTTATAATCCGACCTGTCCTATAGGCCTGCATTAGGTGGTGTTATTGGGTTGTACCCTTCTTGTCAAAAGGATACGGTCTGTGGCTTCTCACGTGTTGGGAGCACGGGATCCGTATCTCGTCTGTTAATTTCCGAAGTGCCTTGACAAGCGAGAGCGATTCCTGTCGGAGCCAGGGGGATGGACCCTCGGCACTCCGTCTTGACTTGGATGTAGGGGCGAACAAGCCATAGACTACGGTCTGGCTAGGGGGCGGCAGGGGGCTCTCCTGTTGGCGGAAACTCCGGGGTTCGTCAGATTTTTGAGTGAGGCAATAGTGACAAACGAAGACACCACTATAAAACTGCAATTGGCAGAATTAGACCGTGTCAGGGAAACCTCATCAGTCATGTCTAATCTTCAGAAACAAGTTGAGTATAAGAGTAGAACTCATAGCGCGGGTTCGAATCCCTATAATGAAGAGACGGCTTGAGATGGGCGCATGTAGTATGGGCTGCATGTTGCTTCGGAGACTTGCTGGCATTAGAATAAAAGCATCCTAGCTTTAGTTAATATTGCTTTAGATTCTAGTCATAGCTTTCACGAACACTTAAACTATACCAACACATTTGCCATGATTGTATGTTTGTTTTGGGAGACTCACTGCTAAGTTATCAGCTTTAAAGCGTCAGTGAATAATGACGTTCCCACTTCAATAGGTACTGGATCACAGAAGTACATGTGCAAGATTCAGGAGGACTCAAGGCAAGGAAAGCGAGGAGTCGATGTCATGTTTAGTTTCCGCTATAATATTTATGTTGATTATCTATTTGTCGAAAAGTACCCAGGTGGGAATTACCAAGTGTTGTTCTTCATTTATTATACACTGATGTAATTTGTTGAAAGTTTTAATACTTGGGATTGTAAAGGTATTATTGTAACACTATTGTAATGTATTGCAGTTGTATAATATTCAAACTTGTAATACATTGGGTGTTGAATAAAAAGTTTTAAATTCTCCTGTTTTTCTGTGTATTGTGACTAATTGAAGAAAAGATTCTGGCTTATGTCACAGTTTTCCAGTTACTGGAAATCGGGCGTTACAAGGCCGACCAATGATGGAGGAAGTGGGAGAGTGGGGTAGTGGGGAGAGTTCATGGGGTAGTGGAGTTGGAGTTAATCCTAGACACACATATAACCCCCCACCCACCCCCCCCCCGTGCCCATTGTATGTCATTTGCACCTAAACCAAGGAATCAAAGAGAGAGAAAAATAAAGAGAGCAAGAGGGATTTCGGTTTTTGCATTCCTTGGAACTTGGAGTTTGCTTTTGCTAGGAGGGGAAGTGCTAGGCCATTGGAGTGGAGTTAGGAGCTTTCCTTTAGGCGATTTTCTATTTGTGCAACAAGAAGAGGTGGGTGTCTTGCTTATTTTCTAATTAGTTTAGAAACCATGATTAGGTGTTATGTAGTAAATTTTAGTCTAGTTTTAATGATTCTTGCCAATTTTGATACATGTTGAAATGATGAAATTTACTATCATGAGGTGCATTGTGTGTTAAATTAAAGTATATGATTTGAATGATATAATAGAATGAGGGGATAACTAAATGCATGTTTATAAGTGCTAGGCACAATTGCAAAAAAAATGAGTTTCTTTTGTTGCATGATTGTTGTCATGTATAAAATTAGACAAAAATACATATAAGAAATGTGATAATTAGTGAAGAGAAATTAGTCACAAATTGGGGAAATAAAAGGGGTATGGTTGAAAGATGAATTTCATTAACATGCTTAAGACACAATTGGCATAGTTGCATTTGTATTAAATTTATTCCATAAGAGAAAACGACTATTTTGGAAAAAAGAGAGCTAATTCCCATAATAATAATAAAAAATCAGTAAAATCATTAGTCTTTGGTTAGTGTATAAATACAAATGTTAAATTATTATTTTTGAAGGAAAGAAATAGTGGTTCTAAATCAATTTCATGTGTATACAATTTAAAAAATGAACATGTGTAAAAATGGGTATAAATCCCTTTAAAAATAATTATATATAGTAAGATAGAAATTATGGAGCTTTGAAACATTTTCTTATGATATAAATTTTGTGAAGAAAAGGAAAATCGAAATAGTTGAGGGTGTGAAAAATGAGAATTTTCGTAGAGTAATTACTTAAGAAATATAACCCCTTATTAATCAGTTAAGCACTTGTCTCAAGCGGCTAGCGTGTGGGCGCTGCGCCTATGCGCGCCACGTGGCATGGCCTGAGTTAGGGGGGGGGGGGATCTCTGGTTTGAGCCTAGGTCCTTTTGAATTATTATTTTTTATGTTCTTTTATATTTTTTAGGTCTTAAAAATCAATAAAAACTATGTAAATAATTATAAAAAATATTATGAGGATAATACAAATACTTCTCATTGTTTAAAAAATATTTTTGGAGATTAAGAGTTATATACTTGTGATAGATATGATTTGATATACATTGTGTATAATTAAGGGGATAAGAATTGATTTGTGGTAAAAAGGAAAGTGGCGGATTTTTGAATAATAAATTTCTAAGGGATGAATCTCAAGAGTTGATATTTAAATCATTAATAAATTTTGGGTTGGAAGTTAGATGAACATGAAAGAAAATAGTTTTGTGAGAAAATAAGTGAGTCATTGGTTTTGCAAGGAGATATAAAGGTGATTGGTGCTAAAGATTACTTCCTGTTAAAAGTTGCTGATGTTTAATTGTTCATATAAATCATGTTGTACTTAATTTAATTTCCGCTGCGTGTTGTTGTAAAAAGAATTTGATGTAATAAAAGTTTCAAAATTCCTTATAAAATTGTATGAAGTGAAGTGTAGATCTTGTTAAGCTACGAATTACTGTATTTTGGTATTGGGGCGTTACAAGACAGGTTAATAAAAGACTGATAGACATAAGATTGATTGAGCAATGACACTAATACTGAATACTGATTACTGAATAATTGATTCCTGATTACTGATTCCTGGTCCATTGATTACCGACTATTGATGTTATTACCGACTACTACTTACCGTTCAATGTATTGACTATTGTTTTACTGAATATTGACTACGGTGTTTATTGACTATTGTTTATCGATCATTGATTATCGACCAATGCATCATTGATTATCGAATATTGATCCTATTATTGACTATTGTTTATCGATTACTATTTTACTGATTATTGACTATTATTTATCGACTATTGTACAATTGATTGTTGACTTTTGATTATGTTATTGTCTATCATTTATTGACCTCTGATATCGTTCCAGTTCATGTTTATTGTCATATCGCCGTTTAATTGTTTAACTACTTGATACTACTTGTCGCCCGTGGCTTGCTCTAACGGGCATTTCCCTATCTCTAGATGTTGAGATTGCAGGTATCATAGAGGAATTAACTGAAGGACTTGGAGAACAGATCTTCTGAAGATTCTAGTGGAATTATTAGTCTACGATAATTACTTCATTTATGTTATTTTATTTCCAGCGTAATGTTATTATTATACATTGTATTTCGGGATTTGATGACCCGAAGTTTATTTCCTTCTAGATGTTGGCTAATTATGAGGCATTTCATGGAATATTTTATTGCATGTGTGGTTATTGTTATATTTCATATTGTTGAGTAAAATGTTACAGCTTATGGATGATGTACACATCATTCACTGGGCCTCAGTTGCGGGCCCGTATTTCTGTATAATGGAAAGCGGGGCGTGAAGAAAGTTTTGATCTAGACTGTCGATTGTGATTTGAATGTTGATCTAGATGGCTAAAGACATTTGGATCTGCATCTGGACGGCTAAAAACTCCTAGGAACCTGCAAAAAGTCTTAACACAGGAGTTGCTCCAGCGAAAGACCCTCCAACGCTCAAGTTAGTAACCTAAAATGAGATTATGGTTTTTAGTGGAGAAAGATTGATTACCTTTTACTGATCAAAAGGAAAGATTATTTATAGGCTAGGAGTTAGTTGTAGAATATTGACCTAAAAATGTATCTTTTAAGATTTAGTTAGAGTTTCTCATAGTGAATGGATAGAAGTAGTTAATAATCATGTTTTAGATAGAGGATTTGAATGACAACCCTTATTAACTGGAAATCCCTCTTTCTTATGCTGAAAGTAAGTCATAGTTGTGGATCTTCTTGAGTTGATGAATCTGGAGGCAACCCATGTTCTTCTTGTAGGCATGTTCTTCTTGCAAAATTACTATACTGCCCCTGAGAAGCTTTAAGATGCGTGCCGAGATTGTGTGGCTCTGATTTTATCCATATCATAAGCCCCCACTCCTGAAAATTGGGTATCATAGACTTTGAGGAGTAAATATCTGTTCTTTTTCGGGTGATCAGGATAGCATACATGACCTTCGGGGATGCCTATAATCTTCTTTAGAGCTTTTTTGGGTAGAAACAATTTTGTTGAACTTCCAATAAATTTTTCCACGCTCTAAAGATTTTAAATTAACTTTCCCAAATTTATAATTTTTATTGGAATTTTAACCCAAAAATCAAAGGTGGCGCGAATTTTGAGGTAATCAGACAGTTGGATCGTTGGAGAGCGTATATTGAGGAGATTAGACTAATATGGTGGCGATCAGACTGGCCAGATCAAACAAAAGTGCTGGGCTCCTCGGTCGTTAAGCTTTTGTTGTTTTGTGCTGAGGAGCTTGCTGACGTTAGCATTTTGTCATGTTATGCGCTGAGGAGGTTGGTAAGAAAATTGGAGTTGATCGAACAGATCTGATTGGCGGGTGCAAATCATGAGGCAACCGAACGGCCCAGATCGAACAAAATGCTGAGCTCCTCACCCATTCAGCTTTTTTTCATTTTGCACCGAGGAGCTTGCTGATGTCAGCATTTTTGTCGTTTTATGCACTGTAGAGGTGGGTGCGAAATTTGGAGTATATCGAACTGATCTGATTGATGGTCGTGAATCACAAGGCAATTGGATGGCCTAGATCGAACAAAAGCGCTAAGCTCTTTGGCCATTAAGCTTTTGTCATTTTCTGTCGAGGAGCTTGCTGACGTTAACTGATGCTATTTTGTGTCCTCGACCCTTCATTTTTTTGATCGTTAGATCGAAGGAGAACTGGATGGCCAAGATCATTCCACGTGGACCCCGTGGTTCGGGTCTCTAAGCATCGCCATGTGGCCGTGTGGTTACCCATTTTGGGCTGCTGCAATGTCGCCACATGGACTGTTGTGATCGCACCACGTGGTTGTGACGGTTGGGCTTCTTCCTTTATATATTCACCCTCTCTTCACTTCTTCTCACTCGCTACCATTTTCCCCTGAAGACTTTCTCTCTTACTCGTGCTCTTTCTTTCTTTAGGATATCTTTTCCATCGAAGTTCACTATCGTTTAGCTAGGTAACTTATTTATATAATATAAGTTATTTCTAGGGATTCTTCGGGTGGCTCCACCTTCTCTTCCGATCATGACAAGCATGAAGGGCTCCCAGCCCGACTTTTGAGGGGGGAGAAGGGGAAAGAAGTAGCATGATCTTTGGTTATCGATAGTTGAGAAGAATAGAGACTCGATAAGGAACCTCTTCGATTGGCATCTTCCTCCTCACACCCCTTTCCTCATTCACCAATACCCCGAATACTTAAGGGATCTTGTGTTGTTCGGTCTTCGATATGAAGAACTAGATTACCGTCCTACTAATAAAGCAGATCACATCAAGATGATTCTCAGTATGGAGTACCCTGTGAAGATGAGAGTTACTTTCATAATTTCTCCCGAGTATGAGTTGCTTTTTCTAAGCCCTAGGGTTAGGGTATTCTCCATGATGACGGGCGGGTTCTGTGTTTTCTCCTTTGACGCCTTTCATGCTGAGTTATGCCTACCCATTCACCCATTCATGAAGGAGGTGCTACATTGGTATAAGCTATGCCCAGTGCAATATATGCCGAACATGTGGAGACACCTGGTCGACTTCATCCTGCATTGCAGAAATGTTCGTGCCAAACCGAGTTTAAACATTTGGGGGAGGCACTTCAGACTCCATCAGCACAATAGGATGGACAACAAGTTCTACGTCTATCCCTGCCCGAAGATGGGATTAATTGAGAATTATAACTTGATAAAGTACTGGAAGATCAAGTATTTTATCATTTGCAATACCAAGCAGTGGGGATTTCCCACAAGGTGGATGGAGGGTATGCCTAAGAAAGTGAAGGACGACCCAAAAGTGAGTAAGGGGGAGAAGGGGTTGAGTGATGCTTTCCTCAAGAGTAAGACCTTGAGGTGGAAGAATATGACAGAGGAGGTTATCTTTGAGGGACATATAAGCATGATGAACCTTAGTATGACTTCTATTTATGTCAAGTACTTTGCCTTTCGCTTTTCACAACGTCCTCAGATCTCTTCTTGCACTTTTTTTCTTTTGTAGAAGCGGAAGGTATGTACTTTGATGCTATTATGGTGGCTCAGGCAGGCTTGCACACTAGGGACTTGGTGGATAAGAATAAGCAGAGGACCATGAGCAAGTCAACAGCCATGAAGGCAGTCACGAGCTCTTTGGCCTCCACCCCAGTAGTGGCTTTGAAATCGCTATTGAAGGCCTTTCCCTGAGCGCTGTCCTTACTGGCAATCATACTCCTTTGGTCGCTGAGGCCAACTTGATCTTCTCTGGGCAAGAGAAGAAGATATATGTGCCAAATTGGGCTGTTAGGTGACATGACAACTTCCATGGTGATTCGGCGAACTGCCTTAAGGTAGTGAAGAATCTTTTGATTCCGCAAGATCGGAAGAGGCTGGTCGATGAGTCGCTTTCTCGAGACAATGTAATGGTGTGTTTCCTTACTTGTAGTGTATCCTTGCATTCATCCATGTATTTCTAAACCCTGAGTTGATTTTCCTTTTTGCAAATGACTTGCTGCCTCAGTAATGTGATGGCTCAGGTCAACATCGAGGAGAAGGCCTATTGGGCCGAGCAGGAGAGGAAGAAGGTCACCAAGAAGCTTAAGGAGGTGGAGACCCGGGAGGGACTTTTCTTGCTCATATCGTTGACCTTGAAGCTGGGCATAATGGGGAGATGGAAGAGGAGGCGAAGGAGAGGGAAGTAGCGGCAAAGGAGAGGGAGGTTGCGAAGGCCAAGGTGGAGGCCAAAACCAAAGCTCATCTATTTGCGAACATGAAGAAGGCCTATGTCAAGGTCAATGCAGACGTGAGTGCATCACTAATTTTGATGGTAGAGGATACCATATCAGCCTTAAGCTGGAGGAGGAGATGGTCGATGAAGAAGTGGAGGAAGTTGCGAAAGAGCCCCCTGTCGAGCCCCAGTCGAAGAGGAGGCCCCAAGAAAGGCGTGGGGGATAAAAGTAAGCGAGTAGCTGAGACTTCCACTACTGTGGCTCCATCGACCCAGATGAATTCCTGATCATTCCCCTCCATCTTCATTCTTCTTATTTGGATTTATGACTTTCCAAACATCGGATTGGCCATCGCTCATGTTTCTTTACCCTCAGTTAATGAAAAAAATTATTTTTTGGTTTCCAATGCTTGAGTCTTTTCTTTGTGAGCATGAACTTTTTGATATGTTTGGTTGGATCTCTTGAGTTTTTTTAATATCAAAGTTGAGTCCCTTATATCTATTAGTGTTGTAGTAACTCCACCTTCTTCTTTGTTGACAGATAAATGTGTACACTGGAGGGGATCCTCGGGATGCCGAGATTGTTCATCTTCATTGCTCACTTTTTGCGGCCACTACCAAGAAGGACCAACTAAAAAATGTGCTTCTTGAAAAGAGCTTGGTGCTCGCCAACTTGAAGGATACTCGTCTTAACTGCTCAGCTGTGTCTCGCGCTGTAGCGCCCCGATTTCCATACACTGGAAACTCGTGACACAATCTAGAATCTTTACTTCGAATGAGTACACAACACAGAAAGTCACAAGAAATTAAACTTTTATTACATTAACAATATTGCAATGTACAGTGTTTTACATAAATTTTTTATTATCAAGAATTACATAATACAATAAATTTCGTTGTACAAATCTTATCATTCACTTGGATGCTTCACACAGCTTGAGTGCCCTGCTCCCATGATCAGGTATTCCTGCAACTAACCAACTGTGGGCACGTCAGTTGTAACCCCCGTTCCCATAATTAAATATTTTTCTGAATATTTTCTGTGTTTTGACTATTCATAAATTCATTCTGTTTTTAAATTCGATTTGGACCTTCCATTGAAATCTTTTCGAACCAAAAATTATATTCCATTAAAATCTTTTCGAACAGAAAATTATATTTACTTCGAATAATAGTATATTCTAACTTTATTTTTCTATTTCTAAGTGATCGCCTATTAATATTTTATTTTATTACTATTTGGATTTTAATAAACTTGTTAAACTTAAATCCCATTTTGATATGTATATATATTATCATTATTGTTATCATTATTACTTTTGAATGCTTATTAAAATACATCTTTTGTTATTTATTAAATTGTGGAAGTCTATTGATCTCCGTTTATGTTTTATGATTATTGGAGTATGGATTTGTGTACCAATTGATTTAATTGTACTACTATATGAGTATTGATTTATTTATTGATATATTACTTATTATTTTAATCTAAAACCCATTTTCTGTTGGATTTAAACCTGTTTATCCAATACCCAATAACCAAATTCTCCTCATATCCGTTTTGACCATATCAACCCCACATCTCCCCTTATCCCCGATTCCTCTCTCATGTTCCCCCACTATCTCAACTATTCCCTTTATACTCTCTCTCTCTCCTATCACAATCAAATCCCAACACACAAACTGAAATACCCTGATTTTCAAATACATGAAAGATTATTTATATTTACATATGATTTCTCAACATGATGAATAAAGTGTATTGTTTTCTATAAAACATTTTCTTAAAGCCCAATGGTAATTTGCTTATTTTCTTTTAAAGTATTTATTTTGGCCCAAATGGATTTAAGCCCATAAATTTAACTTTTACTATTTCCTACCACTTGTTTTGTGTAACACTTTTTATATAAGAAATTTATTACCTTTGTACAAGTTTTATTTAGTGTGAGTTGTGCATGCACGTGCATCTAGCATACACGTGCATTGAGCACCCTTCCTTGTGCCCGGATATGAGTAGGGTAGTGGGGTAGATCATGGGTGGTTATTTGGGAAGTGTGGGTAGTTTCTCAACCTCCTAATGCATCCTAACCTTTGATCTTACAACTCCCCAATAAATCTTAGCCCTCTATTCCGATTATTTCTTAGTATAAATACCCCTCCCTTTTCCCTATCCCTCTTACACTAAGATTGTTCTTATTAAGAGAGGTATTTGTGAGTTGTGAGTGTGCTGTGCTGTGGAGGCCGAAGAGTAGCATTCTGAAGGTTCGGTGTGGAGCAAGGGAGCAAGGTGCAAGGAGCAAGGAGGCGTTCACTTTATTGAGGAGCTTTTGCGGGATTTCAGTTATTTCTTCATATAAGGTGGGTGTTTCTCAGGACTTCTAATGTAGGAAAT
Source organism: Hemerocallis citrina (assembly GCA_017893485.1). NCBI lineage: Eukaryota > Viridiplantae > Streptophyta > Magnoliopsida > Asparagales > Asphodelaceae > Hemerocallis > Hemerocallis citrina. Next base: position 225,105,186 of record CM030361.1, on the reverse strand, counting down.
ATACTATGATGGTTATGATTGCTACCATATTGTGAAATGTGAATTCAATGTAGTAGAATTGCCATGAACATGCTGTTGATAATAAGATAAATTGGGTCGGTACAGTCGACTGTCGTGTAGATAAGTCGACTGGTACGAGACCGTTGATCTGTGATGTGGTGATAAACTGTATGCAAATAGACAAAATGGTGTGATTACTGAGTTGTAATTTCCCTATGACACATATGATGGAGGAAAGGTAAATGAATGAAAAAGAACTAGTGATGATTAAACAAATTAAGAACTGTCGGAGCAGTCGACTGACACTGTGTTCAGCCGACTGGTGCTTCAATTTAATTATGATTGTTTGGGAATTCCACGTAATGAGATGTTCTAATATGCTGACCCAGTATGATGATTTGAGAGTTATATCTTCACCTTCGTAAGAAAGTTATGAGCAGTATGAATGCATGTTTAAAGTATTTTCTTCAAAGAAAAGAGAACATTAGTAACTTGAAATTCCATGTTTGTGATGTTCCTGAACAATCAGAGACTCTGTGCTTATGAAACATGAATATATGGGTATTGTAAATTGATATCATGATGCAAGAACATATAAAAGCCATTAGATAATCCCTTAATTTGAATTATGGAATTGATCAGTCGACTTAGTGCGTGTAGCCAGTCGACTGAGCTGGACTTAGAATTATGCTGTTGAGAATCCCAGAACAGACGACTGATGGATGAACAGTCGACTGTCATGCGGATGACACTGTGAATATGAAAAGTTACGGGACAGGCGACTGGTTGTGTACAGCAGTCGACTATCCCGAGTAATTATGATGAACCTGTATTTGACTGTATGAATCGACTGGTGTTCTTCCAAGTCGACTGTACAGAGTGAACTTTGATGTGTATGAATTTCATTTTATTTGCTGTTGGAAGTTGTAAACCTTGTGATTGAATTCTATGAACCCTTTTTATGACTGTGTGGATTTATGTAAAAATGAATCATAAATGGGAATTGAGAATAGAATGAATATTAAAGGCTAAGATCATGATGAGAAAGTCTGTGAGACTCTAAATGAATGATGAGCTGAAAGTGCTCAATTGGAAGTTGTGAATTGTAAATTGAAACCAAGAGTAGCTAAGTCTCCCCCGGCAGTGAAATGAATGAAATGAAATGGGAATTGAAAGACCAAGGTTGGTCATGTATCGAAATGAAATGATAAGTCCGGTTTAGTGGAGAGGCTAGCTCTAGAGCTTTGATTTGTATTCATGATTCTAATATTTAGTACATAGTGAAGAGGTGATGAAAGTGAGAGAAAAACATAAGTATGAGAACTAGTGTTTACGGTGCGGGTGTGTGAGCCGCAGAATGCATGCTTGATGAGTCAAGACATGGCGCGGGCACAACTCAGAATGATCGGACCTTAGTCACGCTCATGGGATGTTTTGGTGACTGCAAGAGGATTGTGTTTAGGGAGGAGGCTGAATTGCCGCAGAATGCATGCTTGATGAGTCAAGACATGGCGCGGAATTCTACTCCAGGGGCCAGGATACATGCTTGTACTCATAGAATCATCTAAGATACTCACCGTAATTACAGAAGTAGAGTAAGTCATGGCGAGGGATTGAACCCTACAAAAATGAAGAACGGTTAAGAGGCTTGCCCTCGGACCTATGTAGTATGGGATGCATAGAATCCGAACAAGTGTGCATTAGTGTCACGTAAATTAAATAATTGCATTAAGGATTAAGTGCACAATCACGACACGACATCTTTAAGAGTTCCCTTTGATTTACCTGCTTATATTGAACAAGTTTGTGATTGTTAAGAAATGAGAATCGTTATACTGTTTCTGGCATAGAGAGGATGGCCATGTATAACTATCGTCAGTTGAATAAGCTGACGTACCCACAGTTTGTATGCAGGTAATTACATGTAAAGAGGAATGGATGCATAAAGATCTTATCATGCTATTGTTCATTTATGTAAATGTTGTATATTTTGCTTCCGCTGTGAAATGTAAATGTAATATGATGTAAACTCTGATGTATGATGAGAAGTTTTAATTTCCTTGTAAAATTGTATTCAAAGAAAGTGAAAAGATCCTGTAGAACATCTCGAATTCAGTGATTTGGGATCCGGGGCGTTACAGAGTGGTATCAGAGCCACGCTTTCTACGCTTTCACACTTGTACAAATTTATAAGGAACGACACCCTAGATGTGGACATTAGAGTCTGTGTGTTTGAGTCTAGAGATTTAAATGTAAGTGACTTACATTTGTGTTGCTCTATGATTTATGCTTCTTCCTCTCTATTTCTAAGATGGCTGATCACTTCGACCCTGCTGGAGGCGACGACTGGCATATTATTGAGGAAGAGTACCATCCTGGACAGGCTGATTCTGAGGACGAGTATCACCCAGGGCAAGCAGATTCTGATGATGAGGAGTGGCCCGAATCTCGAGAGATCACCCCACCTCCAGATTCATCGGACGATTCTTCTTCCGATGAAGAAGAGGGACCAGCTCTGAGTGGCACCGTGGCTTCTCTTCAGAGGCAAGTGGAGACCCTGAAGGATAGAGTTGGAGCTTTGGAAGCTCAGCTGGCGCAGCGGAAGGCTGATTTCTCTGTTCTCAGTCACCGAGTGTGGGAACTTGAGAAGAGAAAAAACCTGACTGATGTGTTGAAAGATGAAGTGGATGAACTGCGGGATGAACTTCGAGCAGCAAAGAGGACCCGTAGGGATTAGATTGTTTTAGTTTCTACTATCTTCATTTCTGATGTCGAAAATGTTTTTAATTCGAATGTATAAACGTTGGAATTCAATGAAATGCAAGTTGGTTTAAATTCTTGTCTTATACTTCGAATTTGATGGATCTTTTGCATCAGAATATGTCGAGAGGAGGAGCTAGGAATGGGGAAGGTTTGGATCTGGAGACCGAGCTTGCTAGGGTCTATCAGACGCTGAACGCAGTGGCTTAGAACCAAGCTAGGGGGCCGGCGAATCCAGTGCCCGAGGCGATTAAGCTAGTGGAATCGTTCAAGAGAATGAAACCACCAGTGTTCGAGGGAAAGTCGGACCCAGATGCGGCTGACAACTAGATCCGTCAAGTGGAAACAATCTTCGAGGTGTTGGAGACCCCGGAGGGCAGCAAGGTCAAGTTGGCGACTTTGCAGTTGGAGAAGGATGCGGCTGTTTGGTGGCAGTCGATGAAGAGGACCATGGGAGGTTTGTTGCTTGGCTGGGAGGAATTTCTGGAAGAATTCCACAGCCACTATTTCCCCTCCGACGTCCAGGAGAAGAAGGCAATGAAGTTCCTATCGCTACAGCAAGGCAGCATGTCAGTGAGGGAGTATGAGACTAAGTTTACTCAGCTCTCCAGGTATGCTCCAGAACTGGTAGTGGATGAGGCAAAGAAGGCTCGCAAGTTCGAGCATGGTCTGAGGCCAAGCTTGAGATCTCGTATGATACCTCTTGGTATCAGGTGATTTGACAAGCTGGTGAAGAGGGCAGCAGCGACGGAGGCGGATATGGAGCAGTTCCATGTTGTTCAGCACCAGAGGAACAACTGGCAGTCCGGAAAGAGGCCTGCACAATCGGGGAGTTTCAAGGGGCAACCATCTGCACAGAGGTTCAAACCGACAGGGGCGAACACTATCAGTGTAGCTGGAGGACCTGGGAACAATGTGGGGAGACCTTCTGCAGTCACCTGTTATAACTGTGGGGAAGTGGGACATTACCAATCTCGATGTCTCAAACCACGGGCTGGCAATCACAATGTGCCAATACAGCAGACTGGGAAGAGGCCGTACCAGTCAGGGCGAGTATTTGCTTTGCGGAAGCTGATGCTGAGGAAGCGGATCAGGTCATCTCTGGTACGAGGGCTGATGTTTAGTGTGGTTTTTGTCATTTCTTCTTCCCGTTTATGTAACAGGAGAACTCTATCTTAATGGAAAGAAAGCTGTTGTATTGTTCGATACTGGATCCTCTCATACTTTTGTGTCTCCTAGATTTGCTAAAGTGTTGGGAGTGGAACCGAAGATTTTTTCAGGCAAGATCTTAGCAGTAGCTACTCCATCAGGGAAAACTCTAACCACTGATCGGTATTATGCTGATTGCGAGATTGTGATTGGAGATCGAATCTTTGGCATTGATCTGATCAAGCTGACTATCTTGGGAGTCGATGTTATCATTGGCATTGATTGGATGTCGGTGTACAGTGCAAGTATCGAGTGTAAGACCAAGACCGTAACAGTGAAGGCTCCAGGTGGACCTGAAGTCACTTTCCAAGGGAAGTTGAAGAGTTCTAAGCTGGTGGCAACTATCCGCAAGGAAGAGACTCCTGTGGATGTGCAAGGGATTCCTGTGGTTCGGGACTATCCAACAGTGTTCTTGGAAGATTTTCCTGGGTTACCTCCGCATCGTGATGTAGAGTTCAGCATCACTGTTCAACCGGGAAGTACACCCATTTCGAAGGCACCGTATAGGATGGCTCCAGTGGAACAGGATGAAGTGAAACGGCAGATTGAGGAACTATTGGGAAAAGGCTTTATTCGACCTAGTGCGTCACCTTGGGGAGCACCAGTGCTTTTGGTAAAGAAGAAGGATGGATCGATGAGGATGTGTATCGATTACCGAGAGCTGAATAAGGTCACTGTTCAGAATAAGTACCCGATTCCTCGAATTGATGACTTGTTCGATCGTCTACAAGGAGCAGCTGTATTCTCCAAAATAGATCTTCGATCGGGATATCACCAAGTACGAGTGAAAGCTGAAGATGTGCACAAAACTGCATTTAGAACTCGGCATGGGCATTACGAATTCTTAGTTATGCCATTCGGAGTGACAAATGCACCCACAATCTTCATGGACTTGATGAACAGAGTTCTGAGGCCGTTTATAGATTCTTTCGTCGTGGTGTTTATCGACGATATCCTCGTGTACTCCAAGTCTGAGGAGGAGCACACTGAGCATCTGGCAGCAGTTTTGCAGAAGTTGGAAGAGCAGAAGTTGTATGCCAAGTTATCCAAGTGCGATTTCTGGAAATCTGAAGTGGCATTCCTAGGTCACATCCTTTCTAAGGAGGGAGTGGCAACTGACCCTCAGAAGATAGAGGCAGTGAGAGATTGGGCTAGGCCTACTACAGTGAAGGAAGTCAGAAGTTTTCTTGGGATGACTGGATACTACAGGAGATTCATTCAAGGTTATGCTCAGATAGCTGTACCGCTTACTGGACTAACCAAGAAGAATGTGATCTTCAAGTGGACCGAGCAATGTGAGGCGAGCTTTCAGGAGTTGAAAGATAGGCTGACTACTGCACCTATCCTGGCTTTGCCTAGGGTAGGTGTTGAGTATGATGTTTACAGCGATGCTTCACATCGTGGGCTTGGTTGTGTCTTAATGCAAGAGGGAAGAGTAATCGCTTATGGGTCTAGGCAACTACGACCACATGAGAAGAATTATCCGACTCATGATCTGGAGTTGGCTGCGATTATCTTCGCTCTGAAGCAATGGAGGCACTATGTGTACGGTGAGAAGTTGAACATGTACACGGACCACAAGAGCTTGAAGTATATATATCAGCAGAGGGATCTCAATCTGAGGCAGAGGAGATGGTTGGAAGTGCTCGAGGATATGCGACCTGAGATCAAGTATCATCCTGGAAAGGCTAATGTTGTTGTTGATGCACTTAGTCGCAAGAGTAGTTTGGCCAGTTTGATTACAACTCAGAGGCATCTGATTGAGGAGTTGGATCGAGCAGGTATTGAGGTTGTCTTGCAAGGATTGGGAGCATCTTTATCTCAGTTGAAGCTTCAGCCTACTTTGAATGCAAGGATTATTGCAAGTCAGGAGGTTGATGCTGATATCTTGGAGATGAAGGGGCGGGTTAGTGCTGGCAGGTTGCCCGGATTTCAAACCAGGGATGGAGTGCTGTGGTTCGGAGATAGGCTGTGTGTTCCAAATCAGGCGGACCTAAAAGAGAGTATTCTTCAGGAGGCGCATGCTACTCTTTGTCGGTACATCCTGGGAGTACTAAGATGTACAAAGACATCAAACAGCATTTCTGGTGGTCAGGTTTGAAGCGGGATGTGGCTGAATTTGTTGCGAAGTGTGAGGTTTGTCAGCAAGTCAAAGCCGAAAATCAGAGACCCGGGGGTCTATTATAGCCGTTACCTATTCCGGAATGGAAGTGGGATAACATCAGTATGGATTTCATCACGGGATTGCTTAAGAGTCCTAAAGGCAATGATGCGATCTGGGTTATAGTCGATCGACTTACCAAGTCCGCTCACTTTTTGGCGATGAAACTCACTGCTTCGATGGACAAGTTGGCTGAGTTGTATGTTGGTGAGATTGTCCGACTTCATGGCGTTCCGTCAACTATTGTGTCTGATCGAGATGCGCGGTTTACTTCGCATTTCTGGAGGAGTCTTCAGGCAGCTTTGGGTACCAAGACAGATTTCAGCACTGCTTTTCATCCGCAAACCGACGGGCAGACCGAGAGAGTCAACTGTATTCTTGAGGATATGCTTCGGTGTTGTATACTAGACTTTGGAGGCAGTTGGGAAAGGCATTTACCTTTGGTGGAGTTTGCCTACAACAACAGTTTTCAGGCTAGCATTGGGATGGCGCCGTACGAAGCTTTGTATGGCAGGAAGTGCAGAACACCTGTTTGTTGGTATGAAGTTGGGGAGCGTCAGTTGTTTGGTCCTGAGCTTGTGCAGCTGACTTCTGAGGAGATTGATCTGATCAGGAAAAGGTTGGTGGAAGCTCAGAGCAGGCAGAAAAGCTATGCAGACAACCGGAGAAGGGACCTTGAGTTTGAGGTTGGTGACTTCGTCTTCCTGAAGGTATCACCCAGTAAAGGTGTGGTTCGTTTTGGCAAAGGCGGGAAGTTAGCCCCGAGGTTTATAGGCCCGTATAAGATATTGAAAAGGATCGGGAAAACTGCTTACCGGCTTGAATTACCGGAAGAGTTGTCTCAGGTGCACAATGTCTTCCATGTGTCTATGCTAAGAGGTTATATTCCAGATCCGAGTCATCATTTGCCTGAAGTGCCGGAAGGTTTGCAGTTAGACCTGAATTACATCGAGACTCCTGTCGAGATTGTTGACCGTAGGGAGAAAGTCTTGAGGAATAAGACGATACCGATGGTCAAGGTAGTCTGGAGAAACCACTTGGTTGAAGAGGCTACTTGGGAATCTGAGGAGAGGATGTTGAAGGACTATCCTGAGCTTTTTGCTTGATTGTTTTTGCTTAATTGTATCTTTATATCTTTGTATCTTTTGTTGTGTGGTTGTGTTGTATTTTCTGTTGTCTCGCTCTTGACTGTAGTTCCGGGGACGGAACTATTCTAAGGAGGGAGTGATGTAATACCCTGATTTTCAAATACATGAAAGATTATTTATATTTACATATGATTTCTCATCATGATGAATAAAGTGTATTGTTTTCTATAAAACATTTTCTTAAAGCCCAATGGTAATTTGCTTATTTTCTTTTAAAGTATTTATTTTGGCCCAAATGGATTTAAGCCCATAAATTTTACTTTTACTATTTCCTACCACTTGTTTTGTGTAACACTTTTTATATAAGAAATTTATTACCTTTGTACAAGTTTTATTTAGTGTGAGTTGTGCATGCACGTGCATCTAGCATACACGTGCATTGAGCACCCTTCCTTGTGCCCGGATATGAGTAGGGTAGTGGGGTAGATCATGGGTGGTTATTTGGGAAGTGTGGGTAGCTTCTCAACCTCCTAATGCATCCTAACCTTTGATCTTACAACTCCTCAATAAATCTTAGCCCTCTATTCCGATTATTTCTTAGTATAAATACCCCTCCCTTTTCCCTATCCCTCTTACACTAAGATTGTTCTTATTAAGAGAGGTATTTGTGAGTTGTGAGTGTGCTGTGCTGTGGAGGCCGAAGAGTAGCATTCTGAAGGTTCGGTGTGGAGCAAGGGAGCAAGGTGCAAGGAGCAAGGAGGCGTTCACTTTATTGAGGAGCTTTTGCGGGATTTCAGTTATTTCTTCATATAAGGTGGGTGTTTCTCAGGACTTCTAATGTAGGAAATATACTATGATGGTTATGATTGCTACCATATTGTGAAATGTGAATTCAATGTAGTAGAATTGCCATGAACATGCTGTTGATAATAAGATAAATTGGGTCGGTACAGTCGACTGTCGTGTAGATAAGTCGACTGGTACGAGACCGTTGATCTGTGATGTGGTGATAAACTGTATGCAAATAGACAAAATGGTGTGATTACTGAGTTGTAATTTCCCTATGACACATATGATGGAGGAAAGGTAAATGAATGAAAAAGAACTAGTGATGATTAAACAAATTAAGAACTGTCGGAGCAGTCGACTGACACTGTGTTCAGCCGACTGGTGCTTCAATTTAATTATGATTGTTTGGGAATTCCACGTAATGAGATGTTCTAATATGCTGACCCAGTATGATGATTTGAGAGTTATATCTTCACCTTCGTAAGAAAGTTATGAGCAGTATGAATGCATGTTTAAAGTATTTTCTTCAAAGAAAAGAGTACATTAGTAACTTGAAATTCCATGTTTGTGATGTTCCTGAACAATCAGAGACTCTGTGCTTATGAAACATGAATATATGGGTATTGTAAATTGATATCATGATGCAAGAACATATAAAAGCCATTAGATAATCCCTTAATTTGAATTATGGAATTGATCAGTCGACTTAGTGCGTGTAGCCAGTCGACTGAGCTGGACTTAGAATTATGCTGTTGAGAATCCCAGAACAGACGACTGATGGATGAACAGTCGACTGTCATGCGGATGACACTGTGAATATGAAAAGTTGCGGGACAGGCGACTGGTTGTGTACAACAGTCGACTATCCCGAGTAATTATGATGAACCTGTATTTGACTGTATGAGTCGACTGGTGTTCTTCCAAGTCGACTATACAGAGTGAACTTTGATGTGTATGAATTTCATTTTATTTGCTGTTGGAAGTTGTAAACCTTGTGATTGAATTTTATGAACCCTTTTTATGACTGTGTGGATTTATGTAAAAATGAATCATAAATGGGAATTGAGAATAGAATGAATATTAAAGGCTAAGATCATGATGAGAAAGTCTGTGAGACTCTAAATGAATGATGAGCTGAAAGTGCTCAATTGGAAGTTGTGAATTGTAAATTGAAACCAAGAGTAGCTAAGTCTCCCCCGGCAGTGAAATGAATGAAATGAAATGGGAATTGAAAGACCAAGGTTGGTCATGTATCGAAATGAAATGATAAGTCCGGTTTAGTGGAGAAGCTAACTCTAGAGCTTTGATTTGTATTCATGATTCTAATATTTAGTACATAGTGAAGAGGTGATGAAAGTGAGAGAAAAACATAAGTATGAGAACTAGGGTTTACGGTGCGGGTGTGTGAGCCGCAGAATGCATGCTTGATGAGTCAAGACATGGCGTGGGCACAACTCAGAATGATCGGACCTTAGTCACGCTCATGGGATGTTTTGGTGACTGCAAGAGGATTGTGTTCAGGAAGGAGGCTGAATTGCCGCAGAATGCATGCTTGATGAGTCAAGACATGGTGCGGAATTCTACTCCAGGGGCCAGGATACATGCTTGTACTCATAGAATCATCTAAGATACTCACCGTAATTACAGAAGTAGAGTAAGTCATGGCGAGGGATTAAACCCTACAAAAATGAAGAACGGTTAAGAGGCTTGCCCTCGGATCTATGTAGTATGGGATGCATAGAATCCGAACAAGTGTGCATTAGTGTCACGTAAATTAAATAATTGCATTAAGGATTAAGTGCACAATCACGACACGACATCTTTAAGAGTTCCCTTTGATTTACCTGCTTATATTGAACAAGTTTGTGATTGTTAAGAAATGAGAATCGTTATACTGTTTCTGGCATAGAGAGGATGGCCATGTATAACTATCGTCAGTTGAATAAGCTGACGTACCCACAGTTTGTATGCAGGTAATTACATGTAAAGAGGAATGGATGCATAAAGATCTTATCATGTTGTTGTTCATTTATGTAAATGTTGTATATTTTGCTTCCGCTGTGTAAATGTAAATGTAATATGATGTAAACTCTGATGTATGATGAGAAGTTTTAATTTCCTTGTAAAATTGTACTCAAAGAAAGTGAAAAGATCCTGTAGAACATCTCGAATTCAGTGATTTGGGATTCGGGGCATTACACAAACTCCCTATTACTGTTCATAACCCCTAACCTTACTATTCATCTCCCCCGTCGCTCATCACTCCCGAAGCTCTGTTTCCTCATCGTCAAGCTTGCACCCCGTCGTCTCCATCTTCCTCGAGCACCCTGCTCGAGCCTCCTGCATCCCCGTCATCATCCCTTACCGCAAGCCCCGCTTGACCTTAGTCGCTTGTCGAGTCGCCATTGTTGAAGCACCTCAAGCCCCACAGCTCTGTCCTTGCCTATACCCCACCATTCGACCGCGCCTGCACCGTTATAGCCTTCAGTCACCATCGACCCTCGCCCTCATCCTCACAACCCTCGTTAACCCATCACCGAAGTTGCCCCCGTCTTCCTCTGAGCGCATCCTGCTCATACCCCCACTTGCAAGCCATCGCCAACACCCCAGTCCAGCCTCACCTGCTTTCTCTCACCCCTAGTCGACAGTCGATCTCCATCGATTGCTCACCACCGAGCCGCCCTACTACTGCTAGTCGTCAACGTCTTCGAGCCAAAACCATTGCCATTGTTGTTGTTGTTGGTTTTGATCAAGTGAATCCTGGACGCCCGATCTCCTCGTGATCGTGATCACCACCATCATCTTGATCTCATCAGTTTTGAGATCAAATATGAACTTGATCTCTTGATGTGGGCCGTCCATTTAATCTGATTTTGATCATCATGATCATGATGATCATCAAGCCTCCTTTGATTACAGCCGTCCGATCGACCCGATCTGATCATCATCAAGATCCGAACTTGATCACCTTGATCTGGACCATCCGATCTCGTTGATCTTGATCATCACATCTTGATCTTTGATCATCAACCGTCCGATCTACATTTGATCATCCTGATCCTAATCATCATCAAGATCCGTGTCGATCCGTCCGACCGTTGTTTGATCATCAACATCGAGATCCATGCTCGATCGTGATTGTCACACCCCGCTTCCCAAAAATATGGAGTACGAGCACGTGACGAAGCCCAGCGGATGATTTTAACATCGTCCATAAGCTTTAGGATCGACTCAGCAGCACAACAAGAATATAACAACATATATATATGACCAAGCATGCATGAATAATTCATTAAGCAACGAAAAACAATTTAAACAAGTAATAATATTCAAATAGTTTCCATGTCTGGATCAAGTGTAAACTCGGAAACAAGTCTTATACAGCAGAAGAAATAAATACCTTAAGGAAAGCAACTATTTAAACAGGTCCTTGCTCCAAGCAAAACCTGAAATGTCTGCTCGCCGATTCCAGCAGGTAGCTTGTCTCCCAAGTCTGCTTAATAAATATAAACAGGAAAACAAAGGGGAAACAAGAGAAAATGCCCTTAGTGCAAGCTAGGGCCACAAATAGTGAAACAAGTACAAGTATGGGGAACAGGAATCAAGAATGTAACAGGGATACAACAAGTAGTGGGAACAACCAGGAATTAGCTAGCAAGGGAGGACTTCTTAGTAAACAGGCTAGTTAACAACTGCTAATGGTAAAACATATGTCAGGTGAAATTGTAGGGGTAACTAACATCAAGTATCATGTTTCATGTGTCAGGTTTCACGTATCAAGTTTCATATTTCAAGTTACAGGTGTCATGTTCAAGTTTCATGTATCAGATATCAGGTAACCAGGTAATCAGGTAACAGGATAATCAGGTAACAGGATAATCAGGTAACAGGTATTAAGTTCAAGTCTTGTGTGATTACTATCTAGGTAGCACGACATGCATCCATCTTTTTACTACATGGTTGCTATAGTCAAATCAATTGCGTTTAGACCTAGTAATGGAGTCTATAGGGCGGTGTACTCAGGAATCAAACAAGCAGGTGATCAACCATGGGCTCTAGAGGTGGCCCCCGTCACCATGACGTAGCACTTAGTTCTACGTGGCACTTAGTTCCATGTGATCGCAAATATATATCATGTAACCTTGTAATGGGCTCTAGGGGTGGCCCCCGTAGGCTCTAGAGGTGGCCCCCGTCACCATGACGTGGCACTTAGTTCTACGTGGCACTTAGTTCCATTTAACATAAAGCTTTGGGAAACACGGGCCCCCTTCCGAGTACACTTACCTATGTTGTCCACTCTATAGTCTTTCCCTCAAACCCCGGCTTGTTACATTTGTTCAGGCAGGATTGTGTATTGAAATTTATACATGTGAAACAGGATTGAAATAATGTTAATTAATTCTGAGAAAAATTGGGGATGTCATATAGGGTATCCAGCAACCGCATATAAAATTTGGAGTCAACCGCTCGCTGGTTATATAGCTAATTAATGCGTAAAGTAATTGTGCGCAGCAGTTTTGCAAATCTGTGTCCACCGACACAGCTGCAGTAAAACTGCCACAACCCCTAGACCGTAACTCCGAATTCAGAACTTTCGGAAGTTATCGATATCTACACATCCAGATCTACAATTTCTATTCAGGGCTCGGGCCCAGATTCAAATGATAAGGGAGTCGAAACAGCGAAAGGAAATTCAGGACAGCAACTCGTAGAAATAATTTTCTAACGCAGGTTACATGGAAAAATGTTATTTGGCGTCTAAGTTATTATGTGGCATAAATACATGATAATGGAGGTCAAACAGCAAATAATAAATGTTTTTCAAGTTATAGGGTTGTAAGTTCGTCAAAAAATTTAATGTGACATGTATCTACCAATTTAGGGCTCCTTAATTCATATGTCTATGTGTTCATGTGTTCAAGGGTAAAAGAGCCCAATAATTATAAATTAAATACAAGGAAATTTTGTGACTCTTAGAATTATCAATTTGGAGGTTCAATATTGATCTACAACGAATTTCAAAGAGGAGTCACAATCTAACTATTTGTAGTATTTCAAGGGTGCTTGTACTAGAACAATAAAATGTACAAGGATACTTGCCTTAGATTGAAGATGACTAGATCCACTTGTAGAAGAAAATTTGGGTAGAAAATCCCGGAAGAAGTCCTCAAAAAGCCCGTGCGAAGATTGACCAAAGAGTGAATTTTTCCCACACACGATCAGCCAAAACAGCAAACGGCGAGAGTGGATCTGGTGCGCCAAAATACGGAACAGCGATTCCAGCGAATCAGATCGCTTCCTCACAGCGGATCCGATCCCAAACACGGAACAGCAAACCAGGATTTGCTGTGGGCGAACACCGATCAGCGATCAGATCGCACGGATCTTGAAGTGATCCGATGGTTGCGATCGATTCCCGCCCAACTCCTTTCTTCTTCTTCGTTCTCTTCTTCGTTCATTCCTTCGACGAAACAGAGCGCGAGCGAGATGGCGACGGAGGGGGTTCTTCGACGGCGGCAACTGCGGTGCGACGAGCGGCGGCTACTCTGTTTCGCTGCGAAACAGGGGAGGAGTAGCACAGGGTGATGGCGGTGGCTTGCAGAGGCGATGGCGATGATGAACACATTATTATTCACTTTTTAGAGCAATAATCTTAATATAATTAGACATTTAAAAGCTCTATATGTGGTATTTAACTCTTATTTTCTCTTTTCCATAGGAAACAGCTTATAACAGCAAAACGAAGCAGATTCAAGACGTCAAGGATAATACACAGCAAACTGCAGAGGATCAGTCGACTGATGACCCAACACAGGCGACTGGACAGGAGAAGCTGAAATTCCACAACTCTCGTCACAGTCGACTTACTCTCAAAACCAGTCGACTGGTATGATCATATAGGAAATCTTCAGAAGTCTCGACTCAGTCGACTGGCCCGAAGATAAGTCGACTGGTCTGCGGCGGAATAAACAAATCAAATCTGCAAAGATACACCTGCATCTAATTTCAAATCTACTTGAATCAAGATTTTATGCAGCTAACCAAATCTAGAGACAGGGTATTTTCCAAGTGGACGTGGTGAACAGATAAGGAAAGAAAGGAGAAAAGAGAAAGATATTAATCATCAAATCAAATAAAGAAGGATCTTCCTGAAAAAGTGGAAACCCTAATTCTCAGCCGTACTCTATAAATATCAGGAGAGATCATCAGATCAGGGGAATTAGATATATCTCTGAGACGCAACTTAATCACAAAGTTCCCAACCATCAAGTCAACCAGTGCATCACTCCATCATCATCGAAGAAGGAGAGAGAAGATCCAGCAACCAGAAGGCAGTCGACTGTGTGACAGACAGTCGACCATATTGCCGGAATCCATTAGTTTATTTCTTCTTCTCTCTTTATTCTTTTATGTTGATCATGTATTTGAACTTGTTAAGCAATAAAAGTATTATTATGTGGAACTAATTTCATAGTTGGGTAGATCGAAACCGTAGTTATGTAGTGCTATATTCTTCTGAGATCTTCTAATTACTTATTGATTGAATCTTGTTGAATTGACATAGATTAATGATCATCAAACTTGGATCTTGAAGTCTGAGAGCAGTCGACTGAGGTGAGAGCCAGTCGACTGACATACAGCACGTGAGAATATCAAGTTTATGTTATCATTTATCTAAATCTGTTATATGAAGCATATTGAGACGACCGAATCTCGTGCCCATAATTTGTAACAAAGGAATCTTTAGGGGTTCTTGGTTCAATCAACTTAGAGGATCTAGATCTGATACCAATTTCTAGAACTTTAAGTGTTTGTTCGTTTCCACTGATCTTATGTTTTCTTTAAGAACAACTTAGTAAATACTAGGCTGACTACTTGATGAAAGAAACGAATTAGAGTAGATACCATGCCTAATTCTTGGCTTAGGGAAACAATACTTTAAGGAGTAGATACCATGCCCTTGAAGTGAACAACATGAGTAATGGGAAGTAAATTCAGAAGGTGACTTAGCATTACTAACTATTGGTGGAGATCAACAACCCAACTATTCAAGAGATATTTGTGATTCAACACCTCTCATCTTAGTTTTAATCTTTTAATTCTTTTAGAATATTATGACAACTTTTATTCATTTTTATTATTAGTTTTATTGATTAGTAAGTTGAAGTCTACAATCTCTGTGGGATCGACCCTTGCTATTACTACGATTCGATTCGTGCACTTGCGAGGTTTTTATAATTTGTGTCTAGTTTATCTATTAATTTAGGTACTAGATTTCCAACAACAGGCGACGCGACGGAGGTCGAGGTGATGAGGAGACGGCGAGGCGATGGTAATGGAGGTGAAGCGGGATTGAAGGGGGGCGGTTAATGGCATCGAGGTTGATTGGGTTCAGGAGTTGGTTCGATGGTGAAGATGATGGTGGTTGGAAGAGATGCGGCTGGGAGGTAGAAGATGAAGGGCACAGTCATGGGCTACGGGAAATCAGGGGAAGGCGATGGTGAAGCGGCACATATATGGGATAGGGAAACAAACAGTGATAAGGAGAATATATAGGGTTGGCTGATTAGGGTTGCTATCGGGTTGGGTAAGTTAGTGGTTTTGGGGGTATAATAACCGGTTTAGTTATAAGGTAATTTGGCTGTGGGCTTCAATTGGGCAAATGGCAATTGGGTTTAAAATACAACGGAGAAATAAAATTACCAATAAATGTTGTATTATATATATCAAGATGAAATGTGAGATAAACAAGTTTATGAAAACTCAGATAGTAATAAAATAAGATACAATTTGCCAATCACTTATAAAATATACATTAAGGTTGGAATACACTATTATTCGGAGAAAATACAATTTCCGGTCCGAAAGATTTTAATAGAAGGCCCAAAGTCGAGTTTAAAATAATACTGAATTTATAATAAATCAAAATATGAAATTTATTCACAATATACGTATTTAGGGAAACATGGATTACAGTGATCATCTCATCAAGATTCGCTTGGTTCGCGATTGTTGCCATGTGCCGGGATCCGTTCCCATTATTCTCTTCTCTTCGGTATCGTCTCCATCAAGGCAAGTATTTGTATGAATATTTTTGTTTCTCGTACAAGCATAAATACCGCAAGTAGATCTCCATTAGAACTTGTTTTTCATGTTCTTACTTGTTGATAATCTTCACCATATTCGTTTTGATTCATTTCTATAATTTTGTAATCATAAAAGATCATAAACACCAATTGTGTATTTCTGTCCAGCCGTATGTTCTGACTTGTAGCTTGATTTTGACCCAGTTACACTTTAAATCTGTTAAAACTTTCTGAATATGAAATGTCGCCTAGTGTGTCCATTTTACATCCCTTTTGACGGAATTTAATTCCGAATTGTATTTTGTGAGTTACCGCTACTGGGACTGAAATTTCAGATTCACAAATTTGCCGTGTCACCCTGTTTTCCAATTTAATTTGATTATGCTATCTGTAATATAATGACATGAAATTTAATATGCAGAGACTAGACATGTTAGGGAACCTCCCAGATTTTTTCTTGATTTAATTATTGAGTTTTTAGACCTATTTCATGCATGTAAATCAAATTTTACAAATTCTGGTTGAACATGAAATCTGTGTAGATTGCTATTTTTGACAGAAGTTTCTCCAACTTTTATGTATCCTGTTTATATGCAATGGATTCAGTAGAGAGTCTAGTTTCTATAATTTCCAACGGATCCGGGTTTGCATTCATGTGGCAACGGGAATCTCGGTTTTAGTGCAGCAACGTCTTGCTGTCCAGAATTGAAAGTCGTTGTTTCTAACTATTATAAATTGTTTGGTCAGCCGATTATATTTTCTACCTGACCTGAACTTATTCCTTGTTTCTTGACATGTTTTCTTGCACTGTTTGTGCACAGTCTATGCCCACTTTAATAATAATAACAGGTAATCAAGCCGGGGTTAAGGGCAATATAGAAATGTGTACTTGGAAGGGGGCCGTGTTTCTCACCTGTTACATGAATACATGATTACATGATACATAATCCTGACTACCTGTTTACATGATTACCTGACTACATACTTCCCTATGTGAAGGTGTACTCGGAAGGGGGCCCGTGTTTACCACTTGTTTTACCTGACTACATACTTTCCTATAGGAAGGTGTACTCAGAGGGGACCCATAGGTCCTACCTGTTACATGATTACATGATTACATGATTACTTGATATATAATCCTGATTACCTGTTTATATGATACCTGAGTGATATGGCTAAAAATAGGGTAAATCGGAACCGTCCAAATCGGGCACGAATCTTAAAGCTCAGGGGTAAAATGGTAATTTCACCTACAAACGGGTCTGAAATGGCAACTGGGCCTTTTTCCAAAGGCCCAATAACCCATAAATAGGTCCATATTATTGGGCTGCGGATTCCAACCCGCAAAAAGCCCAGTCCAGCTGGATAGGAGAATTAGGGTTTATGATTGGCCTTAATCAACGGTCCTGATCACTTCTATCCATTCACTGAGAAGTAGGGATTTGATCTTATCTCGAAACTAGTTCCTAAGGCGGCTATAAATACCCCCCCATCCCCCACTGTTACCAGGTAATCAATCTTTCGCCAATCAAAACTCTTTCTTAATCATTCAGATTACTGACAAGAGCGTCGGAGGGTGTGTCGCCGGAATCAACCCCGGTGTCTCGCACTTTTTGCAGGTCAACGGTGGGAGAATCTCGGTGAAGCCCCAGTGAAGGTGTTCAGGTTTGACTATTCAACTTCCCTCGAATCCACAAATATATATGTTTGCCCCTACACCGATTTCAGCGGCAACAGATTGGCGCCGTCTGTGGGAAGACACGAATAGCAGTACAACCTCTTCCACTGGTCAACACCGCCTCCAGCCATGCTACCAAGGAAACTGAGATCTAGAGGGTCCAACTGTGGACCCACTCCTCAACCACAACCGGAGGCTCCCTTCTAACCCATCCAGCCTCAGGGACAGCTCCCTCCTCAACCCGATTAGCCGCTACAGCAGGGGGAGCCTCCTCCCTAAAATCTTCAACACTAGCAGGCTCCACTTGGGTCCCAGAACGCTGGTCTAGGGACCTCTCGTCCTCACCCTCAGAAGCAACCTCTTCACCGCGACCATATCTCCGTACATAACCCTTCAACTGACTCCATGGCATCTCATAACCCTCGGCCCTCAGAAGAACTCCGCAATGTCATCATCAACCGGCAGAAAGAAGAGGACCTTCGCCACCATTTGGATGAAAGGCAGGCCCGTGAGGGAGTCTCCCGCTCAGAACGTCTAAATGCGCGATCTCCTCGCCGTTGCGACCACAGGAGGTCCCCTCTTCATAGGAGGCAGAAGGAGTCCCCTGAGTACCGTCGAAGAAGGCATCACTCTCCCGCTGGTCAACAACCCCAGAGGGACCATAACAGACCTATCACCCGAGCAGAATTCCAAGAGTTCCAGGCAAAAATCTTGCAGGCCCTCAATCTCCAGCCAAACAACAACAATAATGTTCAGAGGGTCCCCACTCCTCTGCCGGTTCGCATCCATCGCCATCGGTCCCTCAGTCCTCCTCAAGCTCCGAGCCACCGCCATCACATTCCTAGTCCTCACCCGTCTCCAAGCTACCAACACCGTAGCCCACGCTCCCCTTCGTACGAAGACGAGTCCAGAGGCTCACCAGGATACTATCGAAGGGATGATGATGTCTACCACCGTCTCCACGAGATGGAGAGGCACCTCGGTCAACTCGATAGGGACGAGGAACTGAGAGGAAGGACCCTCCGACCAAGAAGACCTCCATTTTCTCGAACCATCATCGAGGCACCTGTTCCAGCAAACTTCAAGCCCCCGCAGTTCGAGACATATACGGGGGAGTCAGATCCCATGGATCACATTGAGAGTTTCAAGACTCTCATGATGATTCATCAAGCCTCCGATGCCCTCCTATGCAAGACCTTCCCAGCCACTCTCAAAGGCCCAGCTCGGGAATGGTACTCCTGCCTCGCTCCATCCTCCATATTCTCTTTTGAACAGTTTGAGACCCTCTTCATAACCCACTTCGTGAGCAGCCGTCGCTTCGTGAGCACTTCGTGAGCAGCCTCTTCGTGACCCTCTTCATAACCCACTTCGTGAGCAGCCGCCACTCCGAAAAGACGAGTATTTCACTACTCTTCCTCAATCAGAAGAAGGGCGAGAAGTTAAGAGATTATGTCAAGTGGTTTACCGCAGAGGCCAGGTCCATCGCCTCCCTCGACCAATCGGTCACTGCAGCCACCTTCCAGTCCAACGTCCTCAACTCCAACCTCTGGTCCTCCCTAGCCAAAAAGCCCCCACGGGATTTCTCCGACCTTCTTCTCCGAAGCAAGAAGTACATCCACGCGGAGGAGGCTGAATATCGCCCCACATTCGAGGGATCCTCTTTTGGAAATAAGAGGAAGGCTGCAGAAGATGAGGGAACCAAGAAGCTCCAGAAGGACAACGGGAGTCAGCATCGTCCCCCTCCCAGGTTTGAAAAGTTTACCCCTCTCAACGCCAATGTCTCAACCATTCTCATGGAAGTGGAGAAAGAAGGGATCTTGCCTCCTACCCTGTAGATGAATACCCCTGGGAAAAAGAGGGATAAGGAGAAATGGTCCCGCTACCATCGAGACCACGACCACGACACCAATCACTGTGGGGCCCTGAAGAATGAGATCGAAGCCCTTATTCAGAGAGGGCAACTCTCCAAGTTTGTAAGAAAGGACCAGGTCGACCTTCCTCTACCCCCAGGGGGGACTAACAAGCGGCCTGAGAGGCGTGACGAGACTCCCGAATTTGAAGAAGAGTGCATCTTGCACCTCATCCACAAAGGTCTAATGGGAGGAACCACTAACTCATCTCGAAAGGCTTTCATCAGGGAAGTCAATTCGGTGCACAGCATACCCCCTCCCAAAGGTCTTGGAGTCCCAGTTACTTTCTTGAATGAAGATCTAGAAGGTGTCCGAATCCCCCACTGTGATGCACTGGTGATTAATCTCCACATGCCAAACTTCAAAGTGGAAAGAATTCTAGTGGATAACGGCAGTTCTGTCAACATCCTCTTCCTGGCGGCCTTCCGAGGGCTCAAATTACCATGGGATAGGCTCAAGCCCACCTGCTATACTCTCCATGGGTTCACGGGAGTGCCAGTGACGATCGAAGGGGTCATAACCCTCGACGTAACCGCTAGCAAAACTCCTACTACCCGAACGGAGCCAATGGACTTCATGGTTGTCGACGTCCCAGCCGCTTACAATGTAATCCTAGGTCGACCTGGCCTAGCTGCTTTAGAAGCCGTCCCGTCAGCTTATCATCTGAAAATGAAGTTCCTCACCAAGGCAGGTGTAGGGGAAGTAAGGGAAAGTCAAGAGATGGCCCGCAAATGCTACATGACCTCGACCGGAGGACCCGTCCTTTCCCTCGAGAGCCTTAAAATTCCCCAGGGGAACACCCAGCCTATTTCAGAGCCGGTAGACGAGCTGGAAGAAGTGCTCTTCTCGGAGCAAGATCCGACCCGCAAATTCTTCAATAGCAAAACCCTTCCCTCTGCCCTCTGTTCTGATATAGTCCAGTGCGTAAAGAGGAATCAAGACCTCTTTGCATGGACAACTTCCGACATGCCAGGGATTTCCGAAGACCTCCTCATCCACCACCTAAGTGTTGCTCCGGGATCCAAACCGGTCCAGCAGAAGAGGCGTAAATTCGCCCCAGAGCGCCAGCAGGCCATAAAAGAAGAAGTTGAGAAGCTCCTCAAAGCCCGGTTCATACAAGAGGTCAATTATCCCGAGTGGCTCTTTAATGTTGTAATGGTTAAGAAGGCTAATAGAAGTTGGAGAATTTGCATCGACTTCACAGATTTGAACAAGGCATGCCTCAAGGATCCTTTCCCACTCCCCAGCATCGACACCTTGATCGATGCCACTTCGGGCCATGAGGTTCTGAGCTTCATGGACGCCTTCTCTGGTTACAACCAAATCTGCATGTTCCCTCCGGATATCCCAAAGACATCCTTCATCACAGATCAAGGCCTCTACTGCTATAGGGTAATGCTCTTCAAGCTCAAAAATGCCAGTGCCACCTACCAATGCCTCGTCAACAAGGTCTTCCAAAATCAGATCGGCCGGAACATGGAAGTTTACGTCGATGATATGCTAGTAAAAAGTATCCAGGTGTCCGACCATGTCGTCGACCTCCAAGAAGCCTTCGACGTGTTGAGGAAGCATAATATGAGACTAAACCCGAACAAGTGTGCATTCAGGGTCTCATCTGGTAAGTTCCTGGGTTTCATGGTCAGTCAGAGGGGGATTGAGCCCAACCCCGAGAAGATAAAAGCCATCCTCAACATGGCTCCTCCTACAAATGTGAAAGAAGTGCAAAAGCTTACAGGACGCCTCGTGGCCATAGGGCGCTTCCTGTCTAAGTCAGGGGAGAAGTGTCTTCCTTCAAAGCCCTCAGGGGGGCTAAGGGCTTTGAGTGGGGCCAGCAACAGCAAGAATCGTTCGACCAACTGAAAGCCTATCTAGTCAACTCCCCACTCCTTAGCAAGCCTACTCCCGGAGAAACACTCTACCTTTACCTCGCTGCCTCCGAAAAAAACCCTCAGCGCTGTCCTAGTTTCGGAAGAAGACAAGGCTCAGAAGCCTATCTATTATGTGAGCAAGGTCCTTAGAGACGCTGAGCTCCGCTATCAGAGATTGGAAAAGATAGCATACGCCTTGGTTATGGCAGCCAGGAAGCCCCGCCCCTATTTTCAATCCCACTCGGTGGTCGTCCTTACCGACCAGCCGCTCAAACAGGTTCTGCATAAGCCCGAGACCTCCGGACGTCTAATGAAGTGGTCAATCGAGCTAAGTCAATATGACATATCTTATCAGCCTCGGACTGCTATCAAGGCCCAAGCCATAGCCAAGTTTATAGTGGAAAGCACGATCCCGGAAGTAAGTCAAGCGGCAAATGGACCTCCAATCTGGACGGTGTATGTAGATGGGTCGTCTTGCACCGAAGGGAGCGGAGCCTGGAGTTATTCTGGCAGGCCCATATGATTTCGTTCTCCAATACTCCCTCCGCATCAATTACAAGGCTTCCAATAACGAAGCGGAGTATGAAGCCCTAATAACAGGCCTGGTCATGGCCCGCAAGGCAGGAGCGCAACGTGTCTGAATATTCAGTGACTCGCAGTTTGTGGTAAATCAGGTCTTAGGAGAATACGAGACGCGAGACGACCGAATGGCTAAGTACCTAGCCAAGGTCCAAAGTCTCATGGCTTCGTTCGAAGAGGCATAACTCCAGCGGATCCCTAGAGAAGAGAACGCCCAAGCAGATGCCCTCTCAAAACTAGCCTCTTCCTCTCTCCAAGGTCTCGAGCAGATCATCCTGATCGAAGTCCTACTAAGGCCCAACATCGGCAAAGAAGCCCCCGACTCATTGGAGTCGCTGCCCGTCCAACTTAGGGATAACTGGATGAAGCCTTTATTGAGTTCCTCAGAGACGGAAACCTTCCCTAAGATCCTAAAGAAGCTCGTCGAATCCGAACGAGAGCGGAGCAGTACACCCTTGTTGAGGGAGTCATGTACAAACGCTCCTATACCAAGTAGATGGCAGACCCTACTTGAGATGTCTCTTTCCAGAAGAAGTCATGTATGCCTTGCAAGAACTCCATGAAGGTATAGGCGGAGCCCATTCAAGATCAAGGTCCCTCGCCAGGAAAGTTTTGAACTACGGATACTTTTGGCATACCCTACTTCGGGATGCCGAACAGCATGTCCGGAAATGCAGCTCCTGTCAGCAATTCTTCAACATCTGCCGCCTACCCCAAGCACAACTCACCTCTCTCTTAAGTCCAATTCCCTTTGCAACGTGGGGGATGGACTTGCTAGGTCCGTTCCCACCAGCTCCAGGCTAGCTCAAGTTCCTAGTCGTGGCAATCGACTATTTCTCTAAGTGGATCGAGGCCGAACCACTGGCTACTATTACTGAGAACAAAGTGTTGCAATTCTTCTGGAAAAATATAATCTGTAGATTCGGCATACCTCAAATCCTGGTAACAGATAATGGAATATAGTTCATAGGGACAGCATTCCGCTCCTTATGTGAAGACCTCGGCATTCAGCAACACTTCTCCTCCGTCCCCTATCCTCAATCCAACGGTCAAGTAGAGAATGCCAACAGGCAGATCCTCTCAGGTATCAAGAAGAGACTAGACAAGTCGGCCAAAGGCTTATGGGCAGAACAACTTCCTAACGTATTGTGGAACTACCGCACTACAAAAAGGACCCCCACAGAAGAGTGCCCTTCAACCTCACCTACAGATCCGAGGCTGTAATCCCCTTAGAAGTTGGTTTGCCATCCCCTCGCCTTATTGCCTATGATGAAGAGCAGAACGCCAAAGAGCTCCGAGCAAATTTGGACCTGATTGATGAACTCCGTGAAAGAGCTTCGATTCGCCAGGAAAATTATCGGAGAAGAATCGAGCCGGCCTACAACAAAAGGGCCCAACCCACAGATCTCAAGGAGGGGGACTTAGTCCTCAGAAAGCTAGCCATCTCATTCTCCAGTCAAAAGAGCAAGCTAGCCCCGAATTGGGAGGGACCATACATGGTCTCCAAGGTAGTTCGGCCAGGTGCATATCGTCTTGAAGACCTCAAAGGCAGAGAGATACCAAGAACTTGGAACGCCGACCATTTACTGAAGTACCAAGAGGGTGTTTGAACGCCTCTCCGAGTACCATCAAATGTCGAGCCATTCCTATATTTTTATTTGTACTTGCTTCTTTATTTTCCTATTGTAATAACGGTTTGCAACTTAGAAGCAGCCGATTAGCAGTTATCAATAAAGAACCTTTTTTGCCTGATAATTCTTTTGTGGTTATTTTATCTCTATGTTTAAAACCTTAATTGTGCTTACTCAAACGACGAGTTCGGAGTCCAAAACTTGGCTTGATTCTGCTTTGCAAGCTCGCTCTTAAGCGAGCTAGAAGTGGTTCACCATTCGGAACTGCTCCCACAACCGTTAAAACTTACTCAAACGACGTGTTCGGAGTCCAAAACTTGGCTCAATTCCGCTTTGCAAGCTCGCTCTTAAGCGAGCTAGAAGTGGTTCGCTATTTGGAACTGCTCCCACAACCGTTGAAATTTACTCAAACGACGAGTTCGGAATCCAAAACTTGGCCCGATTCCGCTTCGCAAGCCCGCTCTTAAGCGAGCTAGAAGTGATTTGCCATTCGGAATTACTCCCACAACCGTTGAAACCTACTCAAGCAAAGAGTTCGGAGTTCAGATCTAGGCTCGACTCCGCTTCTACTCCTCGCTCATAAGCGGGTAAGAAGTGGTCCTACAACCATAGATAATTAACAAAACACTCAAACACACAAGCTCAATAGAATAAACAAGCTCTTACTTCTATAAAGTTTAAAGTTTGAGGAAACTCAGATTACAAGACCAGCTGCTCTCCTCTATGACGAGTTACAAAATTCGAAAAGCCAAAATTACAAGAAAACTCTTTCAACGCCTCCTCGGGGTAGGGATGTTCCGGTTCAACGACACCCGGGGACAGGCGATGCCTAACCTTGGAGCTCGTCTCTAGACTGGCAAACTGAGACGCATCTTCAGCACTGTCTCTGACGGTGGCCCCAACGAACACTCCGCTCGACGAAGCAGCCACACCACTTTGTGTGTCAACAGGGCTCTGCGAAGCAGCAGGCGAGCGAGTCGCAAGCTCGTAAAAGGAAATTCCCCTCTCGCTCTCTTCATGGGTACACGATGTGCTTCTGACATTAATCTGTTCAGGTTGGGGTTTGAGCCGAGCGACCTCTTCCTTAAGTTCGACGATTCGATCCTTCAGAGAGTCATCCTTCACAGCAATCTTGAAGTGAGGAAACCGAGCAGAGCCTGTGGCACCAGAGCTGTCGACAATAATTCGACGGAGATGAGTAACTTCGATGCTCTTATCGACCGTAACCCTCTTCAGCTCGTCAACCTCCGCCATCGCCTTGCTCATGGTTGCTAACAGCTCATCTCGCTCGGCCGTCAACTTGCCCATCGCCACAGTTAGTTCTTCTCTCTCCGCCAAAAGCTCATCTTCGGCTATCGACAATTCGTGGACCTCAGCTAACAGTTCATCTCTCTCCATTGAGACATCAAATAGCACCTGTCGAAGCGATTCCACCTCCCCTTCGGGAGGAGCCTCTCGAGCTCGTTTCTTTAGTTGCTTCAGCTCGGAGAGACGTTTCGACAACGTTAGCTTGAGGTGGTCTAGATCTAACTTGCTCTTGAGAAAACACTCTCGACTGTGAGAAAGGGCCAGCTTCGTCGCTCCTAAGTCAGCTCGGAGACGAGCGACCTCAGCCACTACTGTGTTTGGCGATGCCTCCGCTAGACGCAACTCGGTGATATGAGAAAACACAACGACACTAAGCTCGAGCAACACATAGCTAAATTTCAAAGCAAAGTTGTTACCAACACTTAGCAAGACGTTAAAGCAAGCTGTGCTCAAAACTTAGTTGGATTTCAAAACGAAATTATTTTCAGCCCTTAGAAAAATTTCAAATCAAGACGTCTCCAAAACAAGATCGACCCCAAGACTTAGTCAAAGAAAGCAAAATTTCATCTATAACGAAAAAGTGGTGGCCAGTCCGCTACAAGGCAATACATGAAGAGAGAAGAAAAAGTACAAAACAACAAGGATCAAGGGGCCACCTTGGGTGGTAGCTCGGTGACAGGCACCTCGGTGGACGGCTCCCCTTCATCTGCCACTATGGCTTGGGGGTCGGCCACAGCCTCGTCACCCCCTCCTTTCACCACCACGACCTCGGGATCGGTCGGAGCATCATCACCTTGTTGCTCTTCCCCTTCCTCTCCTTCGGCCTCTTACTCAGCTTCCAGGTCCTCCTCGCCGACCGGACCCCACAGTCCATACCTCGACCTGTCGAAGCCGGGGACTCGAGCCTCGACGTGCTTGAGCGCGGTGGCATAAGATTGCTCCATGTTGGCCATCATATGCTTCTTAGCCTCGGCCTCAATCTCTGCCCTTGCCGCCTCCACGGCCCTCTTCGCCTCTAGGGCCCTCTTCGCCTCGACTGCCTTGGTCACCTCCGAGGCCATCGCCTGTGCCAAGGCTGCCTCCAAGTCAGCGACCCTGCTGCCAAAGCGTCCGAGCGGCGCTGCTCCGCCTTGAACTGCTTCACGACCCTCGCCCTCTCCGCTCGGTCTTTGTCCCAAGCGGCCTTCAACTCCCTCTCTTGCTCGGCGTACTGCTCGAGAAGGTAGCTGAAGTGGCACGTGGCCTACAAAAAGAAGCAATTAGAGCGCAATAAAAGCCGAGCTAAAAACTTAGAAAATTTTCAAAGGTCATCGAAATCAACTAAGAAAACTTACCGACATGAGTGACCGAGCTACCTCTAGAGCATCGTCGCCTGTCGTCCCCGCCTTCAGTGCAGCTCGGTCTTTTAGGGTCGGGAGATGACGGAGAGCCTGCATACTCATCACCGAGTCCCCCAAGAAACCGTCGTGGTTCATCACCCGCCAATAGGGGACAAACAATTTCTTGTGGGCCTCGGTCAGTATGGCCTCGGCCTGCTCGGTAAGGGACGGGGCCTTGAGCGCCAGAGCCGCCGAGACGGAGAAGCCTTCACCCGAAGGTTCAGAGGGGTCGGCTGAACAAGACCTACAGCCGAGGCCGATCGCCGAGGAGAGGCCAGATCCACAACTGGAGCTGAAGGAACCTTAGTTGGTCGGCCGGACGAAGGCCCCGCGCACGTCCTCTTCCTCTTCTTACCATCGGAGGCCTTGTTTAGCTCGGTCATAATTGCTCGAAGTCCATGCTCGGAGCCTCTGTCGAAAAAAGAAAACAAAGTTAGAAAATACAAGGCATAACAGAAAGTACACAAGAAAAAGAAAAAAAAAGAGATGTCCGCAGCGTACTCAGGTCGATCGGACTAAGGCCTAACCCGTAAAGCACCTCCTCGGTCATGTCCCTCCAACTCAACATCGAGAGTCCGACCAGCTTCGCCGTGACCTCTGCTTCGGCCGGAGTCAACACTGGCTCGGCCTTCGCATACTTCGGCACGTCCTCCTTCCATCGGGTCAGGAAATCCCATGCCGAAGGGCCTCAGATAAAAATGAACTTACCCTTCCACGACTTGATAGAGTTGGGGTTCTCTATCAGCTTGACACCTTTCCGAGGTGACAGATAGTACCGGTGTTCGGTCTTGCTCATCCGATTGATCCGGTACAAACTCCTAAGAACGACGAGCTGGGGCTCCACCTTCGCTGTTTGGCATTGGAGTAGAAATTCGAGCACATGTCGCCACATGTTCGGCATGAACTAGATCGAGCTCAGTCCATACCACCGAAGAACCTCGGTCACGAAGGGATGGAGGGGAAGACGCAGTTCGGCGTTCAACGCATCATAGGCGAAGACGCAAGTGCCGGGCGAGAAGGCCGTGCACGCTCACACCCCGGGACCGGGGAGAATCAGGGTGTACTTCGGGGGAATGACGAAGCTCTTCCGAATCCGAAGCAGATCTCGTTCGGTTAGAACTGAGGGTATATCGTCAACTTCGGTAACCTCCCTCGGTTCGTTCTCTTCGTATGTTTCCAAGCGTCCGTAGATGGCCTTAGTCAGTAGCTCGCCGGTGTACTGCCGGATTCCCCCGTGACTGGATATCACGGTCAGCAGCCGACCCATTTCACCTACTTATATCACGGTCTCTACAACCGTCTCAACAACCGAAGACCGGGCCACTTCCTTCCCCATCTCCTCGGCCGCCGACGACCCTACTATCTCCTTCCCCTTCCGTCTGCTCACCACTTCTCCCCTTTCCTCGTGAACTAACCGTTCGTCGCTCCGACCCCCTGAGGAAGAACCCTCACTACTCGAGGACACTCGTGACATCTCGTAGGGTATATATATGAGACTAAGAATATATATACTAACCTTGATGTGACGTTTACGGTCAGAAAAACCTCACCAGAAATTGCCTGGCCTGCCGCGACAGCTAACACAACTGCCCTTGAGCTCAAATCTTCGCTAGCAGAGCAACTCGAGAGCAAAAGTGAGTTCTGACACTAAAAAGTGAAAGAATGAGAGAAGGAGTGAGGGGGTGGGGGGTGAAAACTTATAGTCAATGAAGCAACTTTTGGGCTTTTGAAACGGTTTGGGCCCGTTAAGGAAGGCTAAACGACAGAATGAAGAAGGTCGGAGACGGTTCAGAGAAGGGCGGATGGTTCGGTCTTAGCCACGCAGCTCGGTAATTCACGAGGCGTCGAGCCACCGAGGCACTCTGCCGAATTACCGAGGCACCGACCTCCACATTTGGAGAAAAATGCTGCCGAACTCTGTGGGATGTCAGATCGTCCTAAGATTCGTGCCAAAGGTTGATGAGCGGCTCAGATTTAGACACGCCCACAAAACGACAAAATCACATTTTCTCGTGATCTGAGCCGACTACATTGCAATTCATGCCCTGATGGACGCTCCAGATGTCGCCACGTGGCTCAACGACTCAGGAGGAGCCGAGCCACCGAGGCACTCTACCGAGCTACCGAGGCACCGACCTCCACATTTGGAGAAAAATGTTGCCGAACTCTGTGGGACGTCAGATCGTCCCAAGATTCATGCCAAAAGATGATGAGCAGATTAGATCATGCCACGCCCACAAAACGACAAAATCACGTTTTCTCGTGATCTGAGCCGCCTGCATCGTGATTCGTGCCCTGATGGACGCTCCAGATGTCGCCACGTGGCTCAACGACTCAGGAGGAGCCGAGCCACCGAGGCACTCTACCGAGCTACCGAGGCACCGACCTCCACATTTGGAGAAAAATGTTGCCGAACTCTGTGGGACGTCAGATCGTCCCAAGATTCGTGCCAAAGGTTGATGAGCGGCTTAGATTTAGACACGCCCACAAAACGACAAAATCACATTTTCTCGTGATCTGAGCCGACTACATTGCAATTCGTGCCCTGATGGACGCTCCAGATGTCGCCACGTGGCTCAACAACTCAGGAGGAGCCGAGCCACCGAGGCATTCTACCGAGCTACCGAGGCACCAACCTCCACATTTGGAGAAAAATGCTGCCGAACTTTGTGGGACGTCAGATCGTCCCAAGATTCGTGCCAAAGGTTGATGAGCGGCTTAGATTTAGACACGCCCACAAAACGACAAAATCACGTTTTCTCGTGATCTGAGCCGACTGCATCGCGATTTGTGCCCTGATGGACGCTCCAGATGTCGCCCCATGGATCAACGACTCAGGAGGAGCCGAGCCACTGAGGCACTCTGCCGAGCTACCGAGGCACCGACCTCCATATTTGGAGAAAAATGCTGCCGAACTCTGTAGGACGTCAGATCGTCCCATGATTCGTGCCAAAGATTGATGAGCGGATCAGATCACGCCACGCCCACAAAATGACAAAATCACGTTTTCTCATGATCTGAACCGCCTGCATCATGATTCGTGCCCTGATGGACGCTCCAGATTTAGCCACGTAGCTCGGCAGCTCACGAAGTGCCGAGCTACCGAGGCACTTTGCCGAGCTATCGGGGCACCAACCTCCATATTTGGAGAAAAATGCTGCCGAGCTACTCCAAGGTTCGTGCCAAAAGATGATGAGCGGCTCAGATCATGCCACGCCCATAAAACGACAAAATCACATTTTCTCGTGATCTGAGCCTCCTACCTCGTGATTCGTGCCATGATGGACACTCCAGATTCAACTACGTAGCTCGGCAGCTCATGAAGCGCCGAGCTACCGAGCTACCGAGGAGCTATGACCAAGCTACCGGGGCACCGACCTCCACAAACGGAGAAAAGTGCCACCGAGCCACCCAGACCGTCAGATCGCTCAGATATTCACGCTTTTTGCTGATGAGCAGCCCAGATTGCGCCACGTCACAAATGGTATTAAAAATCAATTTTTTATTTATTAAATTCAAATTATTTATTTAGAAATTGCTAAAAAATGATTAAAAATTCAGAAAAATTAATTAAAAATTCTAAAAAATAATTATAAATTCGGAAAAATATTTTTGAACCCCCGGGTAAATAATTATTGCTTAGGATAATTAATTAATGCCCCCGAAAAATAAATCACCGCTTCGCAAACTTAAATAACTGATCCGAAAAATAAAAAAAATTAAGAAAAGTCACCAAAAGTCCAGGAGAGCTCAAGAACAACCTTGAGTGCGCAACCAACACCGAAAATCACCATGATACCTCATATAAAGATTCGATACCCCTCATTTGGACTCCGATACAACTCCGGAAGCCATTAAAACAATAAAACTACTCCTCAAAGGCTGATCAAACTCAGTCTTCGGGAGTGGGGGGCTCGTGATATGGCTAAAAATAAGGTTAAATCGGAACCATCCAAATCGGGCACGAATCTTAAAGCTCGGGGGTAAAATGATAATTTCACCTACAAACGGGTCTGAAATGGAAACTGGGCCTTTTTCCCAAGGCCCAATAACCCATAAATGGGTCCATCTTACTGGGCGCGGATTCCAACCCGCAAGAAGCCCAGTCCAGCTAGATAGGAGAATTAGGGTTTATGATTGGCCTTAATCAACGGTCCTGATCACTTCTATCCATTCACTGGGAAGTAGGAATTTGATCTTATCCCGAAACTGGTTCCTAAGGCAGCTATAAATACCCCCCATCCCCCACTGTTACCAGGTAATCAATCTTTTGCCAATCAAAGCTCTTTCTTAATCATTCAGATTACTGACAAGAGCGTCGGAGGGTGCGTCGCCGGAATCAACCCCGGTGTCTCGCACTTTTTGCAGGTCAACGATGGGAGAATCTCGGTCAAGCCCCGGTGAAGGTGTTCACGTTTGACTATTCAACTTCCCTCGAATCCACAAATCTATCTGTTTGCCCCCATACCGATTTCAGCGGCAACACTGAGTATACGACCCTATAGAATCCACTACGAAATCTAAACATAACTTGTTTGTATGTAGCAATTATGTGGTAAAATTTGAGATGCATGAAGTGCTACCTAGATAGGATTAAGTATAAGACTTGAGAATAACGTGATCACTTGCACATTCCTGTTACCTGTACATGCTGTTATATGTTTTCTTGCTTGCATGCTACTTGATACCTGTTATATATTTTCTTGCTTGCATGCTACTTGATACCTGTTACAAGTTTACACGATTACTGTTTACAAGATTACATGACTCATGTTTATAAGTTACATGTTACATATTTATAAGTTACAAGATTTCTTTTTACACGACATCCTTCCTGTTACATGATTCCTTATTCCCGATTAGTTATGTTTGAGACTTGTTCAGTTCTTGTTTCCTTCCCGTTATTATGTTGTTTCTCGTTATCATGTTGTTCCGTATTTGAATTTTTAGTTCTTATTGCTTTCCCTGTTTGTCATGTCCCGCTTTCCAAAAATACGGAATACGAGCACGTGACATTGGCCCAGCGAATGACTTGAGTCATCCATAAGCTGTTATCGATTCAACTCAACAATATAAATAAGAAAATAAAACAACCACGCATGCATTAAAGGAGTAATCACATGAATAACAATACTTGGAATTTAAGCATAAAATAGCCGAACATAATAACAATCCAACATCTATAATCAACAATAACAATATTCGGGTCAAAATCCCACAATACAAGAAATAACAATGTTTGATTATTTAAGTCCTCAAAACGAAACAATAATTATTTAGGCAGCAATGCAAATCAATCCTTTTACCATTGTGTTCTCCTAGTCCATCAGACAATTTTTCTTGATTACCTGTAAGCTGTTCATCTAAAAGAGAGAATAATATGTTCTTAGAGCAAGTTGTGGACAACAAGTAGAGAAACAGAGAAACAATGGCAATAACAATATAACAATGAGTTCAATGAACGATGAAATCAATAGAACTGACCAATGGCAAAATGATAACGGTGCAATGTGCAATGATAATGATCAATAACAATAACAATAAGTGATGTCAATAGTAGAAGCAATAACGATAACACTGTTCATAATGATGATAATATGCAATGATGATGTGATGATAATCTTAAGTCTATTATTCATTTTAGTCCTAACTAATGCACGTAATACTGCATCCCATAACTACAGGTTCGATGCATACAATCAATTTTGTTTAGACTAAGGTGGTAGATTCTATAGATCATGTACTCAGCACGATATAACATTAAAATGATAACACTGGCTATTGACACAATTTCTTGCACAATGACAATAACACTGGCCATTGATGCAATTTCTTACACAATGACGATAATGATATTTTGGGAACGAGACCCACACTTCGAGTACATTCACTATATCATCAACTACTCTAGTCAACTCTTAACCCCGGCTTGATTAACATTCTTTATTCAATCAACATGTAATACTGGCTGGCAATATTACGATACTAATAGAGAACAATAGGGATAGTAATATCAATGGAAAAACGATAAGGCAATTAATAAGGGACACTAGAATGATGATAGCACAACCCTAAGATCTTGCAATGTACTCCATAAATTAAATGCACCAAATACAACATTATAAATTTAATTATATATTATCAAACATGGAAACTCAATTCTGGACAGCTGTAGGTTGCTGTACTAAAATTGAATTTTCCACTGCTATAGAATAGCAAATATGGATCCGTCAGAAGTTATAAAAACTAGACTCTTGACCAGTTCCAACGCATATTAAAAGTCCAAAATCCGACAAAAGTAGCTAGGTGAATTACAGTGTTCTTTACAGGTTACAGGTTCTGGCTGGTTATCAATGTTAACTAGTTTCAGCTATAAAAGTATTAAGTATTCATTTTAAAAATCAGCAAAAATAATTTTCATTACCCTAAGCATGTTAACTATCAATCTGAAAATTATCATGGTAATATTTGATCATTAGTTCATCTATTTAATCAGGTTAACATGGTATATGCATAAATCTAGAAATAAAACGTAGTAGCAGTAAAATGATCATAACTCATGCAATATAAGTCAGAATTCAATATTTCTTCATGATCTGGAAACTAGACACGTGGGGCTACATTTCATATTCAGAAAGTTATTGATTTTGATGACAGTATCTAGGTCGAAATAGCATGACAATGTTCAGGTTGACAGTAAATTTTAGGTCTCAATATATTTTTCATGAATAAAATAATTAAAATATTATAGACGATGAGTTAGGGGTTGACAATATAAATCAAAGCAAGTTACATCTATGTGAACATGGTATTAAGATGTATAATGTCCATAATCTTACTAATCACAATCAACCAATACACCAACATCAATCATATAACAACCAACACTAGCATACAATCTACAATAGTTGTATAATGTCATGACATAAATTACAATAATAATCCCTATTCATATATTCAATAGTTAACTACATGAACGCATGCAAGATCTCCATATATCGAGGCAAAAATACGTCACGAAGTCAAGACTACTATTTGGATTCGCTTGTGTAAATCCATAGTATCCCAACGATAGATTACAATAGACGATATACGATAATCAATATAGATCTACTTGCAGGATTCAATAAATAATCTCAAATACGATACAATATAATTAGAGGGTGAGATGACTTGATATGATGATCAAACGACGAATGGATGGCTGATGATCGTGGTCGGATGCAAATGGAGATCAAGATCAATAAGATGATTGACGGCTAGGATCAACTTGATGGTGCACTGATCAAGAATGGGGGCACGAATTTTGATGGCGATGATCAAAAGAACATTGGACGGTTGATCAAGATGATGATCATGATCATGATGATCAACGAAAATCGGATAGCTAGCGATTTGAAGGAGGCATTGTTGGTTGAACCAAAAAATGGGGGATCTTGGTCGACCAAGGTGGTGGTGCTCAGAGTCAGGGGATCGGCGTTGGCTCGAGGCAGCAATGGCAGGGTGAAGCTCGGTGTTGCGGTGCTGGCAGGAGGTGGCGAGGTCGAGTCGGCGGTTTTCAGGGAAAGGAAGTAGTCGATGGGAATAGGGCTTCGGTGGTGATCGACTGAGGGAGACGAGGGCATCGACAGGAGATGGCGAGGAGCGGGATGCGTTCGGTGGTGCACTGTGGTGGGTGGTGGTTTCTCCGATGAGGGGCAGCAATGGTTGCAGGCGGTCGATGGAGTTCCTCTGTTTCAGGCAGAGGAGGAGAGGGAGAGAATTCGACAATGGCAGATGGTCGAGCTCGGGTGCAACGGAGGTAATGGCAGTCGACTGTGGATGGTGGAAGATAGAGACAGGGTGGAGGGGCTTCGACAGAGGATGACGACAAGATTATTGGAGGTGGAGTGTAATACCCCGGATAATATAATGCTTTTGTGTATATATATTGTATGTATGTATGTATATATTGCGGTGTTGGTTTGATTCTATGCGTATAATTGATGTGAGGTGCGTTTAGGTTTGCGAGGCGGTTATTGTGGGTGGTTACGTTCTTAACAATTCACGAGAATGAGATGGACCGATACTAGTACATGTACTAGTTTTGAGTGCGGTACGTATGCAAATATGCAATTGTATGAAGCTACAATGGGTATACTTTGCATACACTCAAATCTAACATCGCATATCTCATTTAGGACTTGATCAAGACCAAATAATTTCAGCCCAACTCCAACTAAAAAACCAATGGGCTAGACTATGGTTCGGAGCAAAACCACCTAGCCCCCCTACCCCTTACCCTATGCCCCCCCTCCCTCATCCCTCTTTTCTCACTTCCCTCTCATTAAAACCCCCTTCTTTCCCTCCCAAGCTCTTGAATTTTCATAAGAAAAGAAAGGAAAAAGAGAAAAGAGAGGGAGAGAAAGAAAGGAGCAAAATTGAAGAAGAGTTCTCAAGCTTGGAGTAGGATCTTTGGAAGCGCAAGCTCAAGATAACCACATCTTCTCAAGACAACTCATGGTGGAGAGTTCTCTAAACTTGTTTTTGTTCATTCTTGTTTATTTTCTTGCATGCATGAGTAGTGGTAGCTTTAGAATGGTTGTGTAAGAGTTGATTGATAGAAATCTGAAACTAAAACAGAAACCCATGATCTGCATGCCTTAGTTCTGAATTTCCAGAGAACAAACTACTTGGAATTTGATGATGAAACTTTCACAGATTGATCTTATACATGGCTAGAAGGTGCATGAATTATTTCGGAATTTTTTGATGATATTTGATATTTTAATAAAATTCATTTTGTGGACTGAGCCGTAAGACAGGAACATTATCTATTTATTGTGATAACTGAACTTGTGAGAATTCTTATAATTAATTGACACATGATGTATGGTTGAAATGTTTACCATGATTTCTTGTATGTATCTAGACTCTGCGAAAAAATCATGAAATTATTTGGATGAAGTTTCATGCATGTTCAAAATAAATCAATCAACAGTAGTCAAGACTGTAACTGAAGAACCACAGGATTTTTATGCATGCTTGTAACAAATAGAACTCAGTGAATACTTGGAATTTGGATATCAATATTTTTGCATGTTGTTCATAATGATGTCTAGTTTCTAAATGCAAATTTGGTAACCTTTTGATCAGTATGCTATTTATGATGGATTTTTTTAGCATGTACTGTGCATAACACAGTCAGAATGGACACATTGATAAGATGGTACAGTTGAGGCTCTGTAAGAGCAGATTTTGAGAAAGTTTTCTGTTAGGAAATTGTAGTAGACATCTAGAGCTTTCCAACAAGTCTTATTTGAAGAAATTACTATGAGTATATGATTAGATATGATTTTTACAAGACTGGACGGAAATCAGAATTTGAGCTGAAGGCTCTATTTGAGTAAGACTTAGTGTGTGGTTCTGTACACCTGAGAGTAGTATCTATTTTAAGGTGATCAAATGACATAATTCAGATTGTTGATCAATTACGAAGTTGTAGAGGACATCCACACCTTTCCACAGAACCTAGACTTGTATTATTTCGATGAGTAGGTAGTATTTTATGCTACTGGTAAGGTGCAGCTAGTGTATAGGAAGTACACAGGCTGAGGCTTGTGAGGCTAATTTGAGGATTTAAATGACTGAATATGAGGTTATGATCAACTAAAGAGTTGTAGCCTAGGTCCTTACCTTTCCAGATTGGGCTTGAACACCCAGATTTGAGTTTTATTATGGGAGTTATGATCTTTTTAAGTTTTAGATAGAACACCATTAGTTGGGTGGTTTTGGCTAAGTGTTGGTAGAACCTTTCCCCTTGTGTACCTTAGAGTTGATGAATCATTGTTTGGGAATGAGTGGTGTCTATTGCTAGTCTTGTTGATATTTGACTCATGTGGAGGATTGTTGTGACTCGAGTTAGTCACTAAGATAGGTGATGCCCCTAGATGTGAACTTCCACCGAGGTGTTAAACGTCTAAGTAAGTGCCGTCAAGTTAAATTTCATGCCGGTTAAAGATGAACGCGAACCATGGTGAAGAATGATTCCAAGCTAGGGGAAGTGGCGAGCGGGACTTACGTCGTCAGGTTCATTGGTCGACGGGCAGAGTCTTGGAGGCAATCTATCACCCTGGAGGATTAGAGTGGGTCTCGGTTTAGAGTGGTGTTTTGGGGTTGTTCATTGCATTAGTACTAGCAGACCAGTCAGGGATCAATTGTCGATAGCACTACATGCATGATTTTGGATGACAACATATTTTAGTAATTGTTATTTAATTAAGTTTCTTACTTCCGCTTAAGGACCAAGTTGGTATTAGGGGTGATTCCTTATAAATTCGACTTGTTCTGAGGGCCAGCATTAGACGGTGATAACCAGGGTTGTTCTCATCCTGTCGTAGGGATACGGGCTGTGTTCGCTCACTTGCTGAGCACACGGAAGCCGTATCTCGCTCTGTTAATTCCTGAAGTATTGTGGTAAGAATGGAGAGAAACTCTGTCGGCCAGGGGGCTTAGACCCTTGAGGCCATCATATTCTTATGTTGGTGGACACGAACGGACCATAAGAAGTGGCAGTCTCATGGATCTTCGGTGCTATGGATGTGCAGGATGCATATCTGTAAGATCGTCACGACATTTGGTGTGATCCAGACCAGATTGGGCATGAGTGGCAAATGGAGAACACCACTGTGTTAGCAGTAATAACTGCAGGATTAACTAGCCACTTGGTATCTATCAGGAACAGGTTGAGTACAATAGTAGAATGCATTTCATGGCGAGGGTTCGAAACCCTGAATTTGGAGAAGACGGCTTGATCTGGAGTGTATGTAGTATGGGATGCATGCATATCTAGAGTCTTACTGATATTAGATTAAGTGCATCTGTTTCTGTGCCTTGTATTATGCATTAGACTTCAGGTCATGGCATACACGAACACTAGGAAATTAGGATGCACGTTTCTTTTTCCATTCAAGATGGGTTGTGGTTGCCAGTTTGGAGATCGTTATTTCTTATCAGCATTGCGTCAGTCGAAGTACTGACGTTCCCCACCTTTTAAGTACCGGTCTTACCTTCCGAACATGTGCAGTAATATCAGAGTCACGCAGCAGAAGACTCAAGCCGAGGAGCAAGCCCCAGGGAAGCAGATTGTCCACTCAGCAGAGTTCGGCGGTGATCAGTCGACTGCCATTCTGGAAGACAGCTGGTAGCCTTACAAGTGGAGTCTATGAATATTTTGTAATAAGTTGTAATGAGTTAATGTAATTTGTTTTTTTGTTCAAGAATGAGATATTGGTTGTAATCGATGATGTAATGAATTTATTTGGCAATAAAAAGTTTTTTAAATTCCGTGTTATTACAGTGTTGAGATGCATTTGAAGGCAAAGATTCTGGTTGCGTCACGGATGTCCGGTACGGGGATCCGGGGCATTACATGGAGGTTGCAGTCGAGGCGTCGACAAAGAGACGAGCGAACTCGAGGTGGTGATGGTGGAAGATGGAGATGACGGTTGGTGTTGGCGAGGAAGATGATGAGTATGATAATGGTGGCAGGAGTGGTTTGCTTTGGTCAAGGGGCGTCGTGATGGGTGGGGGGGAGATGAGAGGTTGGGGAAGGTGAAGAGGTGAGGAGAGAGAGACTGAGGGAGAGAGAGAGAGAGAGTGGGGGAGTTGTTATATAAATAAAATGTATTATAATATTATGATAAAAGGGGGAGTTAGTGGGATGTGGGGGTTACGGGATCACTTAATGAGATGATGGGAGAATCAATAGGTTGATTATTAGGGTCAAAGAAATAGTAGGGTAGTTATTAGGTAGTGAATAAGAGAGAATGTGGGGATTTGGCTGTTGGTGATTATTTGGGTTAATGGCTTTAGGGTAGACTAGGATTTGGGTTGGAATCCAATAAGAGATGGGCTTGGATCGGGCTTCAAATTAAATAATTAAATAATACAATATATGTCAAAATCAATGGGCTTTGAAAATAATAATAATCATAATAGTAATGACATTAGGCTTTACAAAAATAATAATAATAAGAATCTTGACAATAAAAATACTAATAATAGTAATGGTAACAACATCAATAATAAGAATAACAATAATAATAACACTAATAACAATAATAACAAATATTAATAAAAATAATAACAATGAAAATACTACAAATAATAATAATGATGGTAGTAGTAGTAGTAATAATAATAATAATAATAATAATAATAATAATAATAATAATAATAATAATAATAATAATAATAATAATGATAATAATATGCATCAAAATAGGATTTGAGAATAACAAGTTCATTAAAACCCAAACAGGAATAATATAAAATATAAATAGTTGATCAATTAAAAATAGAAAATATATCGTTATTCAAAGTGAATATAATTTTCGATTATAAAACACTTGGTAAAAGATCCAAAACGGTTTTTTGCGCAAAATAGATTTATAACTAATCAAAATACAGAAAATATTCAGGAAATACGTATTTACGGGAACGGGGGTTACACTGTTATATCTTATTCCCGTTCCTTTTTGCTTGTACTGCTTGTGGCCCGTAACTTGCTCTTACGGGTACTCCATTTGTCTTTCTTTGAGTTATACTGTACAGGTACAGACGATGGGTTATTTAGAGAACTCGTCGAACTGTTACTGCACTGCATATTCTCTCGCTTTTTGGTAAGTCCTTGTATTTCAGATACCAGTTATTGCATTATATTCCTATTTATGTGAATACTATTGTAATGTTGAGTTACCTGGTATTGTACAGTTTATGGATGATATGAGTTGGCATACATATATCATTTGCTGGGCCTCAGTTACGTGCCTATATTCCCTTGGAATGGGAAGCGGGGCGTGACATCAGTTGAATGCAGCTGATGCAGTACTGATGAAATCAGCGATCTCCAGTTCCTTAACAAACATTATTTATGCAAAAAATTGAAAATCATACAAATAGAGTGTCGGTGTATGCCATGACCCTAGAATCTAATGCACAACTCAAATGCACACGATGCTCTTATTCTAATGCACACTTGATTGGAAAAATATGCATCCCATACTACATGCTTCCCAATCAAGCTTGAACATCCTTCTAATTATAGGGTTCAATCCCTCACAATGCAACCTACTATTGTACTCTTACCCTGTTTCTGACATTTATCTGACATTTATGTAGTGACAGATAGAGTTGCAGCGTTTACGGTCCATTCCCGTTACCATAGAGAATCAGTGGTCTTTCTCCACTATTTTCGTTGGTGATCACTCCGATCAATCCGAATTAGTGTTCTCTCTCCATTCCGCTCGGGTCGGCGGTCTCTCTCCACTCCCGGACAAGCTGGTGATCATCGACTCTACCGCAACTCTATTTGAATCAGCAGTCTTTCTCCACAGTCGAACCCTACCAAAAGTTATCTGAACATAAGGCGAATCGACAGGCCTTTCCCTAGTCCTCCAAGAGACTCAGAGTTAAATTTATCAAGTCCCGTTCTTATCACTAAATCCCAAAAATTAATAGTTGAGACAACGTCGCTCGTGTCCCCTTAATAGGTGAGTACACGCCCGACTAGTGCTTGTCTTTACAAACAATAATTACACGATATAATTACACGATCTGGATTTACTACGACACAGACTGCTAAGGAGCCCTAGAAATAATGAATGTAATTGTACCATTTCGGCTCATTAATTCACTAACTTTTCTTGATTCTAATGGCCCTATCATTAGAATTTCCTGTTTCTTATCTTGATATTTATATTATTAGTGACTTAAACAGTACTCTTAGTTCTAGCTTTTTATTATTCCACAATTCCAATTTACTAGGTTAACTTATTAGTCGAACTCTAAGCGACCCTAACACTGTTTCATGTGTTAATCAACTTAGTCAATTTATCATGTCTCAATTTGACCTAATTATGTTCAACTTGGCCATCTAAATCATGCCAAGAGTTGGACCAAACTCGGCCCAATGAACAGTCGCGAATTAACACTTCGGAACGACAAACATCATATGACAAAACTGCCATTAATGAATTATTTGCGAACTGCTTCCATGAGTTATTTGAGCCCGAAACAAGTACCAACTAGTACACAAAATATACAACACTATTATGCATGAATTCAGGGTATTTACTTTACATTTTCTACACAGCAAATAGGGTCATCCTCAACTATCTTATTGTACTATATATCATGTACTTGAACATGTACAAGCATTTCATCAAACACTTTATAGGCAATCATGCATATTACAATTTCTTCCACACTATGTTATTTCACATATGTATATGTACTAACTAACATTCACCTAATGTAAAGGACCTCATTTACAAACCCATTTTGCATAGCTTTTTTTTTTTTTTTATTTTTATTTTTTTAAAAATCTACTAGACTTTTTCATTCACATATGCATACATCTTTATTGAGACATTTTATCGAACACCTTACTTGCAATATTTTCGTTGCATAAACTCTACAAAAAAATCCTAACTTAAATATGTATTCTCACACAAATTTTCCATTCATTTATTCTAATTACAAGAGTATGAATCTAATCATGCAAAGTCTAGAATTTAAACTAGCGGTTGAAAATTTAATAACCCATAAAAGAACTACATTTTTTTTTTCTTCTAGAAATTTCCATCTACTTAGTCTCTTTTATTGCTATGAACATGAGCTTAAACATACACATAACAATTTAATCTACTAGCAAATTTTCATTCTACATGAGCTACATTAATCAAACAATTCATGGAAATAACATACAAGGATAGGAGAACACCCACCATATTTTGGAGAGTTCTAATACACTCTTGGCTTCAAGCTTGCTTCCTTCTCCTCCTAGCTTCTTTATCCTCCTTATCTTTGCTCAAAATAGCCCAAATAGCACTTTAGAGAATATAAGAGTATGTTTGGAGTGAAGTGAAGTATGGAAAATGAGCTAGGGTTTCTCCATGCATTCCTTTATATATGGCCGACTAGGGGGGGGGGGGGGGTCTAGGGTAGTGTGTAGGGTTTTGCTAGGTTTCTTAGTGTCCAACTAATACCCTAGGTCTTATGATAATACCCTATATTTTAGGATACACATAATCCATTCTTAGGGCACACATAACCCTACTAGGATACACATAAGCCCTTCCAAAAAATTTTATGGGTACACATAAGCTAATCTATAATCCTCCTAGGGTATACATAAGCTAACCCTAGGGTACACCTCATCCATCCTTCTCCATGTCAAAATTTGGTGGCTCCCCTTGTTCACACTTGCTTACTACATGAATAAGTTAGTAGGGTTAAGTTAGCATGGTTGATCCCTATTACGTCTAGCTCATTTGCATTCAATTGGGTTGAGTCCAAACCATACATCTCATATTGTTTGTTAACATCTAAGTGTTTGGATTGTAGAATGGCAATGATAATTTATAACAACATACACAAGTTTTTGAGACAAGATTCATTAGCAAAATGTGGTTGTACAAAATAATTGTTAATTATTTTGAGGATATTACATATCCAGGTTGCTCGACTCGCAATTCTAAGATTTGGTGTAAGATTCGGGTTAAGGATACTCACATTAAGGATGTCATTATCGAGAAAGTGGATATTTATCAGCTAAAAATGTTTCTCGAAGGACAACGAACGTGGAGTACCTCATGCTCTAGTGACGAGGATAATCAAGGAAAGAGGTTCCATGAGTTGGCCACTTGCCCTTGAGCAATGTTAAGGAATCTAGGGGATGCCCAGAGCGGAGTAGTTGGGACGTCAAGCATGGCTTACTCTGATGTGGCACCACACCCCTGTGGTTGCAAGACTCAGACTCAACCAGCAGGGTTGGAGCCTTTTTCTTGCAGCTTGGGCGACCAAGGGATAAGTTCTATGGTAAGGAGGAGTTGGAAGCGCACCGTATAGCTTAACCGAAGCATTCCTCTTCCCCATGGCCATAAGTGATTAGAGTGGAGAGAAATTATAGACCAACCTAATGTATTTAGCTTCCTTCACCTGTACAAAGTTTTCAAAGTGGCCTAAAGATCAACCAAGTGTTTTGGTCTTGACTCTTGCTTTCTTTATGTTGCCATCTACTAGATTGAATTAGTGAGTTGCGGGAGCAGCTCCAGGAAAGAGTTAGACTCCGAACTTGCTGTTTGTAAGTTAGGATGTTGCGGATGCAGCTCGAGTGATGAGTTGAACTCCGAAGAGGGAGTCACCCGAGTCACGAGTTGGACTCCGAACTTGTTGTTTGAAAGTTATCTTGATGAGTTGAACTCCAAAAAGGGAGTAGCTCGAGTCACGAGTTGGACTCCGCTGTTTGAAAGTTAGGAAGTTGCCAGAGTAGCTCGAGGACGAGTTGAACTCCAAAAAGGGAGAAGCTCGAGTCAGGAGTTGAATTCCAAACTTGCTTTTGTAGAGTTAGGAAGTTGGGGGCAGCTAGAGTGACGAGCTGAACTCACAGAGGGAGTAGTTCGAGTCACAAGTTGGATTGTGAACTTGCTGTTTGAGAGTTAGCGAGTTCTGGGAGCAGCTCGAGTGATGAGTTGAACTCCGAAGAGGGAGTAGCTCGAGTCACTAGTTGGACTCAGGACTTGCTATTTGAGAGTTAGCGAGTTGCGGGAGTAGTTTGATTGACGAGCAAAACTTCAATGAGGGAGTAGGTAAAGCCACGAGTTGTACTCCAAACTTGCTGTTTGAGAGTAAGTGAGTTGCCGGAGTAGCTCGAGTCACAAGTTGGACTCCGAACTTGCTGTTTAAGAGTTAGTGAGTTTTTGGAGCAGTTCAAGTGATGAGTTGAACTGCCCTAAGAGTAAAAGTTGCTAACCTAAATCCTTTATCTTAAACAGAGTTATCAACTAACTCTATCTCATAACCATGTGAATCAGTAGTTAAATCCAAAAGATTCATTTTCAACTCTATCTTTTGGAACTAACTTATAGGCTATAAATACCCTTTACCTCATTCATAGTCAGGTAATCAATATTTTGCCACCAAAACTCTAGTTTTTTTTCTTCTTCTGAGTTACTGACTTGAGTGTTGAAGGGTCTTTTACTGGGGCCAACCCCGGTGTTTAGAATTTGTGTAGGTTCATCGGGGACATGTTAACCGTCTATTACAGATCAAGATGCTCTCAACGGTTCAGATTCAGATCAAGAAGACTTTAGCCATCACGATTCAGATATGGTGGATGATCCAAATTGTAAGTTTTATCCTAAAAAATAACTTATTATCTGATTGCTCGCACACTAGGAAAGCAACAAAAGATTAGCGTTCGTTCAGATCTCGCTGAGAAAAACCATGTTTTCAGCCATGACTCCAAAAGGAACATGATAGAGACCACTAGCCATTGAGCCAACCCTCCTCCTGTTCCACAAGTACAACCACGTCCTTCCTCGTCATAACCTCTTCGCCCACCATCGCAGCCTCCCCCCCAGCAAGGCTACCTCGGGAGGCTCCCGACTTTGTCATCTTGACTCTTTCCAAGTTGAAAACATAGGGTCGGTTTGCACCTCGACCCCTCTATGGCACCCTCTGAGGTGCCCCAGGTGCAGTCAGATCTCCATGGCATCATCAATGCCCACCAACAAGAAGTAGACCTCTGTCTTCACCTAAAGCTAAGAAACCCTTGATTTAGTGCTTCCTGCTCAGAATGCCAAAGAAGGTAAATGAGTCCTTCCCCTAGTCGTTAAAGGTCCTCACAGTTCACCCACACCAAGTGGCGAGGAAGCAAGAGGAGCCTGACTCCAGTCATTCGACCATCACTCAGGAGCAACCAAGAAAAGGAGGCCCTTGTCACTAGATTGAATTCCAAGACTTCAAGGATTAAATCATCCAAGCCCTCTGAGTCGCCCAAAATAGGGGTCGACAAATAAGAAATCGTCGCCCTACAACTGTCCAAGGAGAATAGTCTCAGGTCAACCCGATCTGAGTGACAGAAGACCCACTGCTGCATCATCTCCAAGAGATGGAAGACCACCTCGCCTGAGGAGGATTGCCGCTAGCACTGTCATATTTACCCAATACCCGAACCCGACCCAAACCCGACCCAAAATCGGCATTGGACCGGAAACAACCCAATCTACATGGGCCTGGGTCCTAAAATAAGTCCCCATACACTTTCGGGTCCAGGTCCGGGTCCGCTCAAAATAGAACCGACCCGGACCCGGACCTGTTAATAAATACCCCAAAAATATGGAATTTGAATAATAGGGTTATATGGATATACATATTGTTACCGCTAAATCTGGTGTGGGGGTAAACATATAGAATTTGTGAGTTCTTAGGAAAACCTGAATAGCAAACCTCTAACCTGTTCCGCCGGAGATTGACCGTTGACTCCCACCGTT
Organism: Hemerocallis citrina; assembly: GCA_017893485.1. Lineage (NCBI taxonomy): Eukaryota > Viridiplantae > Streptophyta > Magnoliopsida > Asparagales > Asphodelaceae > Hemerocallis > Hemerocallis citrina. The sequence goes on along the minus strand of CM030361.1, from coordinate 225,060,422 downwards.
AACCTGCAAAAAGTTCGAGACACCGGGATTGATCCCGGTGATGCACCCTCCGACGCTCAAGTCAGTAATCAGAAATGATTAAGAAAGAGCGTAAATTGAGAAAATACTGATTACCTCTTAATGGAGATGGATGAGAGGTATTTATAGGCGTCTTAGGGATCAAATTAGGAATGTAATCCCCGTGATCTGATAAGGAATATTATCCTAGTAAACAGATTAGGAATGTAATCCCTAACTCCCGGCGAAAAGATAGACGTGAATCAGGGCTGTTGATTAGGATTAATCAGAAACCCTAATTCTATCTTTTCTGGACTGGGTGTGTTTTGGGTTGGGACCCGTACCCAGTTGAGGTGGATACGTTCGTGGGTTATTAGGTCGTGAAGAAAGACTCAGTTCCCATTTCAGACCCGTTAGTAGGTGAAATTACCGTTTTACTCCTGAGCTTTAAGATTCGTGTCCGATGTGAACGGTCCCGATTTAATCCTATTTTTAGCCATATCACGAGCCCCCCACTCCTAGAGACTGAGTTTTTCAGTCTTTGAGGAGTAGTTTTGTTGTTCTAATGGCGTACGGGATTTTATCGGTGTTCTTAAGGGAGTTTGGATCTTGCTCGGGGGTGTAACGGTGTCATTCTGGGCTTGTAAAATACCCAAAAATATCCTTAGAATTTTCTGGATTTTTGGTGATTTTTCCAGATTTTTCTGAATTTTTTCTCATTTTTTTGAATTTTTTATTCATTTTTCGAATTAAATAATTAATTATCGAAAATATTAAATAATTATTCTAATTAAATAATTATATTTTTCAGAATTTTAAAATAATTTTTCTGAATTTATAATTATTTTTAGAATTTTTATTTAATTTTTTTCGATTTTTAAATATTTTTTCGGATTTTTTAAATAATTAAAACAAATAAATAAATAAATAAATAAATAAAATATTACCTGGACAAGTGGCGCGATCGTGTGCGTTGATCACGATCAAGCGAGCGCGCATCGGGAGGAGGAAGAAGAGGCCATTTTTTGGGTGTAACAAGGTCGGTTCCGAGAACGCTCGGAAAAGGTGGCCGAAGTCCACGTGGACGACACGTGGCAGTCAAAGTTTGACTTTTTTTTTCTTCTTCGCGCTGCTGCTCTTCTTCTTCCCCGCTGCTTCTCATTCTCCTCCTCTTCGCTCATTCTTTTCTTCTTCGACTCTGCTCCGTTCTCGAAGCGCCAGACGCTCACGAAGTGGAGCTCGATGGAGGAACTCGGAGAGAGGGAGAGCTCGGCAGCTTCGGTAAGCGAGCTCAGTAATGGGTTCAGCGTCGGAATGGAGCTCGGCCATTGATTCGATGGGGACGGAGCTCGCGTAGTTCGGAGCTCGTCGAGGCGGTGACGGGGCTCGATCGTGGGAGAGCTCGACGTGGTGGTGAGCTCGACGAGAATGGAAGCTTCGGTGAAGATGGAGCTCGTCGACGCCATGGCGATGGGTTCGAGCTCGACTGGGCTTCGGCTGAAGTGGCTCGAGCTCGGCGTCGGTGAACATGACGAGGAGGAAGTGGAGCTCTGTGGTGGAGCTCGATTGTGGGAGAGCTCGACGCGGTGGTGAGCTCGACGAGAATGGAAGCTTCGGTGAAGATGGAGCTCGTCGAGGATGTTGTGGGGCTCGACGATAAGGGAGAAGAGCTCGATAACGGTGGAGAGGGAGATTGACGACGGGGCTAGAAGAACGAGGAGGTTCGTCAGAAGTGGATGGGGCCGAGCTCGGTGACGGAGCTCGGGGCCATGGCGAGGCTGGGCGACGAAGCAGGAGCTCGGCATGGTGTGTTCGGCGTAGAGGTTGAAGATGGAGAGCTGGTTCTTGGGTTTGATGGAGATGGCGGCGTGAGCTCGGCATCGGAGGCGGCCGGCGATGGAGGAGGGAACTCGGAGATGGTGGGTTTGGCATAAAGCTTGAAGTTGACGAACTGTGTCTCTTCTTTTTGCTAGCTTTGGTTTTTGCTTGGGATCGGCGCCAACTTTGTTGGAGAAGAATGGGAGGAGAGAGAGAGGGTTTGGGTTTGGATCCTTAACGGGTCTGAACTCGACCCTATAGCCCCCCTTTTCTTTTTTGTGTTGTTTGTTTGGTTGCTTGTATATGAGAGCGTTCGGCGAAGGGGTGCCGAGGTCCGATTTTTCCCCCCGTAACGAGGTCGGTTCCGAGAACGCTCGGCAGCTGGTGCCGAACTCGATTTTTCCCCCGTAACGAGGTCGGTTCCGAGTACGCTCGGTAGCTGGTGCCGAACTTGATTTTTTCCCCGTAACGAGGTCGGTTCCGAGAATGCTCGGCAGTTGGTACCGAACTCGATTTCCCACCGTAACGAGGTCGGTTCCGAGAACGCTCGGCAGCTGGTGCCGAACTCGATTTTCCTCCCGTAACGAGGTCGGTTTCGAGAACGCTCGGCAGCTGGTGCCGAACTCGATTTTTCCCCCGTAACGAGGTCGGTTCTGAGAACGTTCGGTAGCTGGTGCCGAACTCGATTTTTTCCCTCGTAACGAGGTCGGTTCCGAGAACGCTCGGCAAAAAGTGGCCGAAATCCATGTGGACGACACGTGGCAAAGTCAAAGGTGAGCGTTGACCCCCCCTTTTTTGGCGTCTTGTTCGATTTGACCCCGTCTCTCCTTCGGCATATAGAGAGAGAGGTTGGAGCGTTGAAGGAAGCTCCGACGAAGAAGCTCGGCGATGGGGCTTGGAGCTCGAAAGTGGTCGTCGGAAGTGGAGCTCGGCATGTCGTGGAGCTCGCGGAGGTGTAGAGGCCGTGGCGGAGCTTTGTCATCGGAGCTTCCAAGCTCGACATTGACGGGGTGGTGCCAAGCTTTGGGATCGACGAAGGAGGAGCTCGAGAAGCTTGTGCTCTTCATCGGAGCTGGCGATGGTGTTGGGTTCGGCCTCGAAGGAGCTCGGAGCTTGGTCGTGGTCGGAGCTTACGCCGTGGAGGAGCTCGCTGTAGGATCTCGGCAGTGGAGCTCGATGGCGTCGCTCGGAGTGAGGGAGAGAGAGCTCGACAGCGAGGGGGTCGTCTTCGGCATTGCGGAGCTCGATATTGGAGGAACGAGAGTGGAGCTCAGGCGAGCCAGGTGAGGAGGAGAGCTCGGCACCGCGGAGCTCGTCGAAGCATTCTCGTGAAGGATGGAGCTTGTCGACGCCGTGGCGATGGGTTCGAGCTCGGGATGGGGAGCTCGGCGATGACTGTGCGGAGTTCGAGCTTTGGCCATGGGTTCGGCGAAGCGTGAACGCGGTGGAGAGGAGCTTGTAAGCTCGGCATCGCGGTGGGGAGGAGAGCGGCGAACGAAAATGGGCTCGAGCTCTGCCATGGGGTGGCGCTCAGACCAGTTTCGGCGGTGTGGAGCCTCGGGAGTGGCTAGTCGAGGTCGGCGACGGAGCATGGGAGCTCTACGTCGGAAGACCGAGAGTGGAGCTCGGCATGGTGCGAGAGCTCGTTGGTTGGCGACGAAGGGGTGAGTTCGGTTTTTGAAGATGGAGGTGACGAACTGTGCTTTTTGGTTTTTGGTGCCAAACCATTGGAGAAGAAGGGATGGTTCGGTTTGGGTTTGGGTCCTTTAACGGGTTCAAACCGACCCGTTTAGCCCTCTTTTCTCTTTTTATTCTTTTTTTTTGTGTTGTTTGCGGGTCGGTGCTGAGAGCGTTCGGCGAAGGGGTGCCGAGGTCCGATTTTTTCCCGTAACAGGGTCGGTGTCAAGAACGCTCGACAGCTGGTGTTGAACCCCAACTTTTCCCCTATAATAAGGTTGGTGTCAAGAACGCTCGGCAGCTGGTGCCGAACCGCAATTTTCCCCCTATAACAGGGTCGGTGTCAAGAACGCTCGGCAGCTGGTGCTGAACCCCAATTTTCCCCCTATATCAGGGTCGGTGTCAAGAACGCTCGGTAGCTGGTGCCGAACCCCAATTTTTCCCCTATATCAGGGTCGGTGTCAAGAACGCTCGGCAGCTGGTGCCGAACCCCGAACTTTTCCCCTATAACAGGGTCGGTGTCAAGAACGCTCGGCAGCTGGTGCCGAACCCCAACTTTTTCATGCAGAGTTCTTCTCGATGTTCCCGGTGCTACGGAGGTCGGCTCGGGGCGTGCGACCCCTTGTTTCGAAGCTAATTCGAAGATCTACAACTTCTCTTTAGGAGTGAGACGAGGATTCACCCTCCTTCATGGTCAAAATAGCCCCGCAACATCCTTGTCTTCATGAAGTTGAGGAGTGTTTTGGTCTTGGGGATTTTGGAAGAGGAGCTCCACTCCTAGGGGCGAGAAGCTGTGCTGGGAAAACCCTTGTAAGAGCCGTGGGAAGACCCATCCTTTGAGGTGAGCAAAACGAAGAGCTTGGCTTTAGGAGAGAGTCATTCGGAAGACGAGTTTGAGGAGCAACTCTAAGAGAGAGTTGTGAGCTCCGATCTTGTTGAGAAGTGGTCCGCTTCGGATGCGAGCGAAGCAAAAAGCTCGGATTTGGAAGAGAGCTATTTGTGAGACAAGCGTGAGGGGGAACTCTAGGAGTGAGTTGTGCTCCGAATTCGTTGAGAAGAGGTCCGCTTCGGATGCGAGCAAAGCAAAGAGCTCGGATCTGGAAGAGAGCTATTTGTGAGACGAGTGTGAGGAGCAACTCTAGGAGAGAGTGGTGAGCTCCGGACTCGTTGAGAAGGGGTCCGCTTTTGGAGGCGAGAGGAGCGAAGAGCTTGACTCTGGGAGAGAGCCCTTTGTGAGACGAGTGTGAGGAGCAACTCTTGGAGAGAGTGGTGAGCTCCGAACTCGTTGAGAAGAGGTCCGCTTTTGGAGGCGAGCAGAGCGAAGAGCTTGACTCTGGGAGAGAGCCGTTTGTGAGTCGAGCTTGTGGAGCGACCCAAGGAGAGAGTGGTGAGCTCCGAACTCGTTGAGAAGAGGTCCGCTTTTGGAGGCGAGCGGAGCAAAGAGCTTGACTCTGGGAGAGAGCCGTTTGTGAGACGAGCTTGAGGAGCGACCCAAGGAGAGAGTGGTGAGCTCCGAACTCGTTGAGAAGAGGTCCGCTTTTGGAGGCGAGCGGAGCGAGGAGCTTGGCTCTAGGAGAGTGCCATTTGTGAGACGGGTTTGAGGAGCAACTCTAGGAGAGAGTTGTGAGCTCCGATCTTGTGGAGAAGAGGTGTGCTTCGGAGGCGAGCGGAGTGAAGAGCTCGGATCTGGAAGAGAGCTATTTGTGAGACAAGTGTGAGGAGGAACTCTAGGAGAGAGTTGTGCTCCAAACTCGTTGAGAAGAGGTCCACTTTGGAGGCGAGCGGAGTGAGGAGCTCGGCTCTGGAAAAGAGCCATTTGTGAGATGAGTTTGAGGAGCAACTCTAGGAGAGAGTTGTGAGCTCCGAACTCGTTGAGAAGAGGTCCGCTTCGGGGGCGAGCGGAGTGAAGAGCTCGGATCTGGAAGAGAGCTGTTTGTGAAACGAGTGTGAGGAGCAACTCTAGGGGAGAGCTTTAGCTCCGAACTCGCTGCTTACGTGAGAGAATCAACGGTTGTGGGAGCAATTCCGAATGGCGAACCACTTCTAACCTGCTGAAGAGCAAGTTATTCGAAGCAGAATCGAACCAAGTGTTGGACTCCGAAACCATCGTTAGAGTTATTCAACGGCTGTGGGAGCAATTCCGAATGGCGAACCACTTCTAACCCGCTTAAGAGCAAGTTATTCGAAGTAGAATCGAACCAAGTGTTGGACTCCGGAACCATCGTTAGAGTTATTCAACGGATGTGGGAGCAATTCCGAATGGCAAACCACTTCTAACCCGCTTAAGAGCAAGTTATTCGAAGCAGAATCGAACCAAGTGTTGGACTCCGGAACCATCGTTAGAGTTATTCAACGGCTGTGGGAGCGATTCCGAATGGCGAACCACTTCTAACCTGCTTAAGAGCAAGTTATTCGAAGCAGAATCGAACCAAGTGTTGGACTCCGAACCATCGGTAGAGTTGTTCAACAGTTGTGGGAGCAATTCAATGGCGAACCACTTCTAACCCGCTTAAGAGCAAGTTATTCGAAGCAGAATCGAACCAAGTGTTGGACTCCAGAACCATCGTTAGAGTTTAGTGAGTTGCGGGAGGAGCCATGTAGAAGAAGCTGGACTCCGAAATCACCATTTAACGAGTCGTGACTCGGAGAGATTGAGATGAAGCAAGAGCAACAATTTCCAATGAAAAATGTAAAGTTTTATTGAAATAAACTAAGTGGCTACTTCAATAGGGCGAGCCATTATTACATGCTATTGGCCGGGTTACAAGCATCGGCCTTATTGAAAATCAAAATCCTACTTCTACGATAAGGTGAAGACCTCTTGGGAGGAGCTGGGAGGTTCTGAGTCTTGAAGCTCGCCGGGCCCTTCGGTTCGTTTGTTGGCTCCTCAGAGGGGAAGCTCGGCCCCCTCTTTTTGGATGAACTTGGTCAGGTGTCCCCGCTGTACGAGTTCTTCGATCTCCTTCTTGAGAGCCCGACAATCATCCGTGTCGTGGCCGTGGTCCCTGTGATAGCGGCACCACTTATCTTTGTCCCTCTTCTTGCCAGGGGTATTCATTCTAGGGGGAGCGCGGAGTAGTCCTTCCTTGTCCACCTCCATAAGGACTTCTGATATATTAGCAATGAGGGGGGTGAACTTCTCAAAATGTGGAGTCGAACGGCGCTGGCCATTACTGTCCTTCTGGGATTTTTGGGATCCCTCTTCACTTGTGTTCTTCCGTTTGTTCCCGGAAGATGTCTCCTCCAGAGCAAGGGGGTCGAGGGCTTCTTCGGCCCGAATGTACTTTTCACACCTGAGAAGGAGGTCGGCAAAGTTCTGTGGAGGCTGCTTAGCAAGAGAGGAACGGAGGCTGGAATTGAAGACATTGGATTGGAAGGCGGCCGTTGCGACGGATTGGTCGAGGGAAGCTATAGACCTGGCTTCAGCTGTGAACCTCTTCACATAGTCTCTCAACTTCTCACCCTTCTTCTGGTTAAGGTAGAGTAGCGAAATGCTGGTCTTTTCAGTTCGGCGACTACTCACGAAGTGGGTGACGAAGAGGGTCTCGAACTGTTCGAATGAGAATATCCAGGATGGGGCAAGGCGAGAGTACCATTCTCGAGCCGGACCCTTGAGAGTTGCGGGGAAGGTCTTGCATAGCAGGGCATCGGAAGCTTGATGGATGAGCATGAGAGTCTTGAAGCTCTCAATGTGGTCAACGGGGTCTGTTTCCCCGGAGTAGGTCTCTAATTGAGGAGTTTTAAAGCCAATTGGCACTGGCGCATCCATTATGGTTCAGGAAAAAGGAGGTCGGTTTGGACAGAGGGTCTTGCCCCTCTGTTCCTCTCCCCGGTTGATCCAGCCAATGCGCCTCTCCATCTCGTGGAGACGGCGGTAGAGGGCATCGTCCCTCCGACTGTAGTCGAACGAGCCTCTGGACTCGTGTTCGTAGGAGGAGGAGCGAGGACTATGGCGATGGTAACCCTGGGAACGGCGATGGCTAGGAGTATGCTGCCGGTGGTGAGGACTCTGGACCCGCGGGGGTGTAGGATCCCGTTGGGCATTGTAGTTATGAGGACGGAGGTTGAGAGCCTGTTGTACCATTGCTTGGAATTGTTGGAACTCGGCACGGGTGATGGGTGCCTCATCGTTCCTTGGGTGTTGCCGATCGGCAGGGGAACGATGTCTTCTTCTGTAGTGCTCGGGGGATTCCTTCCTTCCCCTTCGGACATGGGACCTTTTATAATCTCGGCGGTGTGGGGATCGCTCACCCGGACGTTGCTGGCGGGAGGCTCCCTCTCGGGACCGCTTCTCGTCCAGACGGTGGCGTAAGTCCTCCACCTTCTGCCGGTTTTGAGGATTGTGAGAGGCCATGGAATCCGTAGAGGCTTTGTGTATGGAGACGCGGTCTAGGTGGAGAGGTTGCTTCATGCGGGAGCCCCCCGCACCGGCGTTCTGAGGACCGGTGGGACCCTTGGGGGTTGCTGATTCGGAAGAGGAGGCTGATCTTGTTGAAGAGGGTCCTCCACTTGAGGCGGGGGTTGTCCCTGCTGCGGAGCGAGTTGGACGGGGACTACCTCTTGCTGATCGGCAGGGTTGGGCCCGCGGTTGGACCCTCTGGACCTGACTTTTCTCGGAGGCATGGCTGGAGAAGATCGGACCAACGGGAAGAGGCGCTGCTATTCGTTTGGTTTTCCCACAGACGGCGCCAATCTGTTACTGCTAAATCTGGTGTGGGGGTAAACAGATAGAATTTGTGAGTTCTTAGGAAAACCTGAATAGCAAACCTCTAACCTGTTCCGCCGGAGATTGACCGTTGACTCCCGCCGTTAACCTGCAAAAAGTGCAAGACACCGGGGTTGATCCCGGCGACGCACCCTCCGACGCTCAAGTCAGTAATCAGAAATGATTACGAAAGAGCGTAAATTGAGAAAATACTGATTACCTCTTAATGGAGATGGATGGGAGGTATTTATAGGCTTCTTAGGGATCAAATTAGGAATGTAATCCCAGTGATCTGATAAGGAATATTCTCCTAGTAAACAGATTAGGAATGTAATCCCTAACTCCCGGCGAAAAGATAGACGTGAATCAGGGCTGTTGATTAGGATTAATCAGAAACCCTAATTCTATCTTTTCTGGACTGGGTGTGTTTCGGGTTGGGACCCGTACCCAGTTGAGGTGGATCTGTTCGTGGGTTATTGGGTCGTGAAGAAAGACCCAGTTCCCATTTCAGACCCGTTAGTAGGTGAAATTACCGTTTTACCCCTGAGCTTTTAAGATTCGTGTCCGATGTGAACAGTCCCGATTTAATCCTATTTTTAGCCATATCACATGAAATAGTAATTGTTAAAGATAGATGTGTAAATGTAATATTTATTCATGTACTTAAGTGCAAAAATTGTTGGAACCGTAGGGTATCGGGTGCAAAAATATTTAAGTGCAAATATTTATTCCCTGCTATCGGACCCGAATGGTAGACTTTTTTAACTAGGACCCGGACCCGGTTCTGGCAAGTCCGGGTCGGGTCTGGGTCCAATTTTTGGACTTGTAAAGTATCAGGTCCGGGTCAAGGTAGTGGAGGACCCGATAGCAGCTCTAATTATTGCAGTAGGTTATACCACCCCTCTCGAACTCCCTTTAGTTGGTACATTTAGGAAGCCCATGTTCCAGAGAACTTCGATGACCCTCACTTCGATTCATATAATGGTGACTCCGATCCAGCTAGAAATGGTATCGAGTCGGGTTAGGTCCTTCACTACACAAACCCGAACCTGGACTTGGTCCCCTTACGGGTCCAATAATTGGACCCGGACCCGTACCCGAACTCCAACCTGAACCCGGACTTGTGAGGACTGGGTCCAGGTCCGGTTAAAAGAAATTTGTACCCGTTCGAGTAGGAGCGGGAGCGGATCCGGTGAGCGGAGGATTTAGAATAGAGGAGATAATAAGAAGGCATGAGTTTTGTGTTTGGAAGATAAGGATTTAGAATTGATGAGGAAAAACGAGAGGAAGGATGGTAGGATATTTATTTTTATGTTTATTTTTTGAGTTTTTTTAACAAGCCTGAGTCCGGGTCCCGGTCGGATCTATTTTGAGCGGACCGGACCCAGACCCAGACCCAGACCCAAAAGTACAACGAGTCCTATTTTTGGACCCAGATTCGGACCCATATAAACTGGGTCGGGTCTGGGTATATGGTATTTATACTAGTGCTAATCACGCAATTTAAAACTCTCATGATGATCTACCAATCCTCCGACTTGCTTCTCTGTAAGACGTTCCCAGCAACCTTGAAAGGATCAGCTCGGGAATGGTACTCTTGACTCTTTCTAGGGTTTATCTTCTCCTTCGACCAGCTTGAGGAGCTTTTTCTAGCCCCTTTGTCACTAATCGCAAGAGTGAAAAGACAAGTGCTACTCGAGTTGAAGCAGAAGGAAAGAGAGTCGCTCAAAGACTTTATCAGGTGCTTCACAACCGAGGCTAGATCTATTTCCTCCCTTGATTCAACGGTAAGGGCAACTGCCTTTCTGAATAATGTCACCACAACAAGCTCAAAGAATCCCTCACCAAGATGCCTGCTCGGGACTTCTTCGACCTCCTGGAAAGGAGTGATAATCATATCTGAGCTTAAAAGTCCCTTCATCCCGAGATCCAGAAGGAGTCCCCCTCAGGGAACAAGTGGAAGAACACAAACAAAGAGGGACCCAAGAAGTCGCAGAAGGATAGTGCTGACCAACATCGTGCTCCTCCAACTCCTCACTTTGATAAGTTCACTCCCTCAACGCCCACATATCGGCCATCCTCACGAAGATAGAGTGAGAATGATTGCACCACCTGCTCCTAGGATGCCGACACCAAGTAGGAGAAGGGATAGGAATTTGTGGTTCTGATTTCATAGGGTCCATCACAATAACACCAATGATTGTCGAGTACTTAGAGAAGTACACGAAGGAAACAGTGGTAGCCAATAGGGAGCAAGGACCCTCGCACGAAAAATTCTCAACCACAAATATTATTCACCTACACTCCTCGATGATGCCCAAAAGTATGTCTACTAGTGTACCTCGTGCCAGACGTACTCCTCCATCAAGCGGGTGCCCTAAGCCAAATTTAGTCTATGTTAAGTCTTATCCCCTTCGCCATGTGGGGAATGAACTTACTCGGATCGTTTCCCCCAACTAATGGACAAAAGAACATCCAACAATCAACTACTTCATAAAGTGGATCGAGGCAGAACCACTAACTTCTATCACTGAGCACAAAATTCATCAATTTTCTAGAAAAACATCGTGTGCAAGTTCGGGATCCCCCAAATCCTTGTCACCGACAATGAAACATAATTCGTCAGTAAGGGATTCTGCAAGTTTTGCACTAATCTGGGGATTGAACAATGCTTCTCCTTCATATCATACCCCATACCAATGGCCAGGTCGAGAGTGTCAACCGATAGATTCTTGATGGCCTCAAGAAGAGGTTAGGTGAAGCCTCCAAGTGAAAATGGGTTGAGAGCTCCCAAATGTACTTTGGTTCCACAAGAAATCAAATAGAACCCCCACAGGAGAGTCCCTGTTAAACTCACCTTCAGCTGCAAAGCGTTGATCCCTCTAGAGGTTGGACTTCCTTCTCGCCGCCTTCTCTCTTTCAAAGAGGACCAAAACTCGAATGATTTTCGAGGCAACTTTGATCTCATTAAAGAGATTCGTGAGAAATTCGCCTTACGATGATGCATCTATCAGTAGTGGGTGGAGAAGTACTACAATAAGAAGGTCCACCCAGCAAACTTCGAAGTCAGGGACCTGGTCCGCCGGAAGCTTGAAATATCCAAACCGCGAAAGAAGGGGAAGCTCTCTCCAAACTGGGAAGGACCGTACAAGGTCTCCCAAGTTGTCCTTCCCAGGGCTTACCGACTTGAAGAGCTAGGGTGCAAGAAGATTTCAAGGACCTCGAAAGCTGAGCAACTCATGAAGTACAACGAGGGCGTTTCACGCCCTCTATCATAGTAAGTTTTTAATTTGTAATAAGGCCGACTCTTATAACGGCCATAGCATGTAATAAAGGCGAGCCATCAAGGCAGCCACTTAGGTTAATTTTTTCAATAAAAACCTAGTGTTTTCTTTTGCAAAATTCATGTACAACTCTAGGGATGTGAACAATGGGTTAGGTGCTACCCCCTCTCTCGAACTATGCCAACAACTCATTAACCCCTTAAATAGCAAGTTTGGAGTCCATTTCTTCCCTAGAGATGCTCCCACAACTAGCTAACTTCAAACAATAAGTTAAGAGTCCAAACTTGTGGCTCAAAGCTGCCTCTGCAACTTGCTAAAACACAAGTTTAGAGATGGGCTCGCCACTCAAAAATGCTCCCACAACTCGTTGACTACCTAAATAACAAGTTCAGAGTCCAAACCTCTAGCTCGGAGTCTCTTTCGCAACTCCCAAACAAGAACGTTTAGCGCTTAACTCGCCAATCGATCTACTCCCATAACTCATTAAAATATTTAAACAACAAGTTTGGAGACCAAATTCGTGGCTTGAAGTTGCCCCGACAACTCGTTAACAAGCAAGTTCGGAGCTGGTCCCGCCACTTGAAAATGCTCCCACAACTAGTTGACCCTCCAAAAAAAAGTTCGGAGTCCAAAACTCGTTGCTCGAAGTTGCTCTCGCAACTCGCAAACAAGCAAGTTCAGAGCTCGACTCGCCACTCGAACTACTCCCATAACTTGTTAAAATCTTTGAACAACAGGTTCTGTGTCCTAAATCGTGACTTGATGCCGCTCCCACAACTCGCAAATAAGCTAGTTAGGAGCCCTGTTTGTCAATCAAAACTTTGCAACGCATTGATTACCCAAAGAGGCCAGTTTATAGTCTAGCCACTCCTAAAGGCTACACCCACAACTTGCTAGATTAAAACAAGTTGGTCCCAGAGCCCTGCTCTTCCCTAGAGTTGCTTCCACCACTCGGCATTATCAGACAAAAGGCCACAATGCAAAGAAGAAAAGAGATAATACTTAAACACTTAAATTTTTTTAGTTCATGATGACATCTCATTACAATTTCAAAAATACAGGAGGAATCTTTTGTCCCCCTAGTTTAAGCCTAAAGTCTAAAGTACATGGAACTCCCTCAATTGAACCTCGCTGCTAGGAATTCGTTCGCCAGGGATTCTTTGCCCTAACGCATAGGGTCATTTCGAACCATCGAGATAAGCCTCCCTTAGACGGGCAAACTCAAAGTCTTTCTTGATTAGAACTGTCTTTGAATGAGCAAGCTCTAGCTTCGTCCCATGTGATTTCTCGCGTGGAAGAAAGAGTCCCAACTCCGTCACACACACCTATTATGAAGATGGGAGATCTCAATATCTCGGGGATCTCCTCCTAAGTAAACAACCATCTGCCAACAAAGAAGAGCAGGAGGGAAGTTCAAAAGCTATGTCTAAAGTTCTCACTTACAAAAGAAACACAAATATTGAACACCAAAAGTAATTTTCATTGATGATATGGCTAAAAATAAGGTTAAATTGGAACCGTCCAAATCGGGCGCGAATCTTAAAGATCAGGGGTAAAATGGTAATTTCACCTACAAATGGGTCTGAAGTAGGTACTGGGTTTTTCTTCCAAAAGCCCAATAACCCACGAACGGATCCATCTCAACTAGGTGCGGGTTTTAACCCGCAAGAAACCCGGTCCAGCTGGGTAGAATTAGGGTTTATGTTTATACTTAATCAATGGCCCTGATTCACTCTATCCATCCAATGGGAAGTAGGGATTTGATCTTATCCCGAAACTGGTCCCTAAGGTGGCTATAAATACCCCCCATCCCCCACTGTTAACAGGTAATCAATCTTTTGCCAGTAAAAGCTCATTCATAATCTTTCTGATTACTGACTTGAGCGTCGGAAGGTGCGTCGTCGGGATCAACCCCGGTATTTCGCACTTTTTGTAGGTGAACGGCGGGAGATCATGGTCAAACTCTGGTGGAAAGATTTCAGGTTTGACTATTCAACATCCCAAAGAATCCACAAATTCTATCTGTTTGCCCCCACACCAGATTTAGCGGTAACAGATTGGCGCCGTCTGTGGGAACCCATGAATAGCAATCCTTCCTCTTCCCTTGGTTAAGATCACCTCCAGCCATGCCTCCCTAAAAACTGAGATCCAAAGGGTCCAACCGTGGACCTACTCCTCAACCACAACAGGAGGTCCCCCTCCAAACCGTCCAGCAGCAGGGGCAACTCCCTCCTCAGCCTGATCAGCCCCTGCAGCAGGAGCAACCTCCCTTCAGAACCTTCAATCCCAAAGGGCTCCGCTCGGACCCAAGAATGCCAGTGCAGGGGCCTCTCGTCCCAACCCTCAGAGGCAACCTCCTCATCTAGACTGCATCTCCGTACACAACCCTTCTACCGATTCAATGGCATCTCACAACCCCGGCCTTCCGAAGACCTCCGCAATACCCTCCTCAACCGACAGAAAGAAAAGGACCTTCGCCACCGTTTGGATGAAAGGCAGGCCCGTGAGGGAGCCTCCCGCTCGGAACGTCCAAATGAGCGATCTCCTCATCGCCGCGACCACAGGAGGTCCCCTCCTCGCAGGGGGCGGAGAGAGTCCCCTGAGTACCATCGAAGAAGACATCGTTCTCCACTGCTGGTCGGCAGCCCCCGAGGGACGATAACAGGCCTATCACCCGAGCCGAATTCCAAGAGTTCCAGGCTACAATCCTGCAGGCCCTCAACCTCCGGCCTGAACAACAACAATGCTCAGAGGGTCCCCACTCCTCCTCCGGTCCAAAGTCCTCGCCATCGGTCCCTAACCCCTCCTCAAGCTCCGAGTCACCGCCATCATAGTCCTCGTCATTCCCTTAGCTACCATCACCGAACTCCGCGCTCCCCTTCTTACGAAGACGAGTCCAATGACTCGCTTGGCTACCGTCGAAGGGACGATGCAGTCTACCGCCGTCTCCACGAGATGGAGAGGCACCTCGGCCAACTGGATAAAGAGGAAGAGCTGAGAGGAAGGACCCTCCATCCAAGCCGACCCCCCTTCTCTCGAACAATCATGGAGACGCCCGTTCCAATAGGCTTCAAGCCCCAGCAATTTGAGACTATTCTAGGGAGTCAGACCCCGTGGACCACATCGAAAGCTTCAAGACCCTCATGTTGATCCACCAAGCTTCCGATGCTCTACTGTGCAAAACCTTCCTAGCAACTCTCAAGGGTCTGGCCCGAGAATGGTACTCTCGTCTTGCCCCATCCTTTATATTCTCCTTTGAACAATTTGAGACCCTTTTCGTCACCCACTTCGTGAGTAGCCGCCACACCGAGAAGACTAGTATTTCGCTACTCTACCTCAGTCAGAAGAAGGGTGAGAAGCTGAGAGATTATGTGAAGCGGTTTACCGCGAAAGCTAGGTCCATTGCCTCCCTCAACCAATCGGTCGCTGCTGCAGCCTTCCAGTCAAACGTCCTCAACTCAAGCCTTCAGTCCTCCCTAGCCAAGAAGCCCCCGCAAACTTTTCCGACCTTCTTCTCAGAAGAGAGAAGTATATCCGAGCTGAGGAAGCTGAACATCGCCCCATTTTTAAGGGGTCTTCCTCCGAGACCAAGAGAAAGGCAGCTGAAGAAGAGGGAGCTAAGAAGCTCCAGAAGGACAACGGGGCCAGCGCCGCCCGCCTCCCAGATTTGAGAAGTTTACCCCTCTTAATGCCAACATTTCTACCATTCTCATGGAGGTCAAGAAGGAAGGAGTTCTGCCTCCTGCTCCGAAGAAGAATACCCCCGGCAAGATGAGAGACAAGGAAAAGTGGTGCTGATATCATCGAGACCACGGCCATGACACCAACGACTGTCGGGCCCTGAAGAATAAAATTGAGGCCCTCATCCAGAGAGGGCAGCTGTCTAAGTTTGTGAGAAAGGACCGAATTGATCTTCCTCCTCCCCCCAGGGGGGCTAACAAGCGTTCCGAGAGGCACGCTGAGACTCCCGAGTTTGAAGAGGAACGCATCTTGCATCTCATTCATGGAGGTCCCATGGGAGGAACCTCCAAATCTTTCCGGAAGGCTTTCATACGAGAAGTCAATTCGGTTCACAGCATACCCCCTCCCAAAGGCCTCGGAGTCCCGGCCAGTTTCTCGGATGAAGACCTGGTGGGTGTCCGAACCCCCCATTGTGACGCACTGGTAATCAACCTCCACATGGCCAACTTCAAAGTGGAAAGGATTCTGGTAGACAATGGTAGCTCTGTCAACATCCTTTTCGTGGCGGCCTTCCGAGGACTCAAGTTATCACGAGACAGGCTCAAACCCGCCGGCTACACGCTCTATGGGTTCACGGGAGTGCCAGTGACTATCGAAGGGGTAATAACCCTCGACGTAACTGCTGGCAAAACTCCTACTACCTGGACGGAGCCAATGGATTTCATGGTCGTCGACATTCCAGATGCTTACAATGTGATTCTAGGCCGACCTGGCCTAGCTGCTTTAGAGATCGTCCTGTCGGCTTATCATCTTAAAATGAAGTTCCCCACCAAGTCAGGTGTAGGGGAAGTAAGGGGTAGTCAAGAGATGGCCTGCAAGTGTTACATGACCTCCACCGGGGGACCTGTCCTCTCCCTCGAAACTCTTGAGATTCCCCAGGGGAACGCCCAACCTATGTCTGAACCAGTGGACGAGTTAGAGGAAGTGCTCTTTTTCGAGCAAGATCCGAACCACAAGTTCTTCATCAGCAAGACCCTCCCCTCTGCCCTCTCTTCCGATATAGTCCAATGCATCAGGAAGAACCATGACCTCTTCGCCTGGTCGGCTATAGATATGCCAGGAATTTCTGAGGAGCTCCTCGTCCACCACCTAAGTGTTGCTCCGGGGTCCAAACCGATCCAGCAGAAGAGGCGCAAATTTGCCCCCGAGCGCTAGCAAGCCATAAAGGAATAAGTGGACAAGCTCCTCAAAGCTCGGTTCATACAAGAAGTCAACTATCCGGAATGGCTCTCTAATGTTGTTATGGTTAAGAAGGCCAACGAAAGTTGGAGAATTTGCATCGACTTCACGGACCTGAACAAAGCCTGCCCTAAAGATCCATTCCCTCTCCCCAGCATCGACACCTTGATCGACGCTACTTCGGGCCATGAGTTGCTGAGCTTCAGGGATGCCTTCTCCGGATATAACCAGATCAGAATGTTCCCCCCGGATATCCCGAAGACCTCCTTCATCACTAATCAAGGACTCTATTGCTACAGGGTAATGCCTACCAGAGCCTCGTCAATAAGGTCTTCCAGAATCAGATCGGCCGAAACATGAAAGTGTATGTTAATGATATGCTAGTTAAAAGCATCCATAGGGCCGAACATGTTGCCGATCTCTAAGATGCATTCGATGTGTTGAGGAAGCATGATATGAGGCTCAACCCGAACAAGTGTGCGTTTGGAGCCTCGTCGGGAAAGTTCCTAGGCTTCATGGTTAGCCAAAGAGGAATCGAAGCCAACCCCGAGAAGATCAAAGCCATACTGGACATGGCACCCCCTACAAGTGTGAAAGTGGTTCAGAAGCTCACAGGGGCGCCTCGTGGCCATAGGGCACTTCCTGTCTAAGTCGGGAGAAATGTGTCTTCCTCTCTTCAAGACCCTCAGGGAGGCTAAGGGCTTCAAGTGGGGCCAATAGCAGCAAGAATTGTTCGATCAGCTAAAGGCCTACCTGGTCAATCCCCCTCTCCTCAGCAAGCCTATCCCCGGGGAAACACTCTACCTCTACCTAGCTGCCTTCGAGCAAACCCTCAACGCTGTACTAGTGAGGGAAGAAGACAAGGCTCAGAAGTCTATCTATTACGTGAGCAAGGTACTTCGGGATGCCGAGCTCCGCTATCCAATATTGGAGAAGATAGCATACGCCTTGGTTATAGCAGCCAGGAAGCTTCGCCCTTATTTCCAATCCCACTCGGTGGTCGTTCTTACCGACCAGCCACTTAAGCAAGTCCTACACAAACCCGAGACCTCAGGCCATCTGATGAAATGATCGATCGAGCTGAGTCAGCATTACATATCTTACCAGCCTCGGACCGCAATCAAGGCTCAAGCCTTAGCTGAATTTATTGTTGAGAGCACCATCCCAGAAGTCAGTCCAGCAGCAAACAGGGCCTCCCATCTTGACAGTGTATGTAGACGGGTCCTCTTGCACCGAAGGGAGGAGAGCCGGGGTCATTCTGGCAGGCCCAGATGACTTCGTTCTCCAATACTCCCTCCGCATCAACTTTAAGGCCTCCAACAAAAAAGCGGAGTATGAAGCCCTTATAGCTGGCCTCGGTATGGCTCGCAAAGCAGGGGCACAACTTCTCCAGATATACAGTGACTCGCAGCTGGTCGTGAATCAAGTCTTAGGAGAATACGATGTGCGAGACGACCGAATGGCTAAATATCTAGCCAAGGTCCAAAGTCTCATGGCTTCATTCGAGGAGGCACAAATTCAGCGGATCACTAGAGAAGAAAATTCCCAAGCAGATGCCCTCTCCAAATTGGCTTCCTCCTCCCTTCAAGGTCTCGAGCAGACCGTCCTGATTGTAGTGCTCTTAAGACCAAGCATAGAAGAAGAAGCCCCCGACTCGATGGAGTTGCTGCCCGTCCAACTTCAGGATAATTGGATGAAACCTTTGATAGAATTCCTCAGGGATAGGCTCCTCCCCGATGACCCTAAAGAAGCTCGTCGAGTCCAAACGAGAGCGGAGCGGTACACTCTTGTTGAAGGAGTCTTGTACAAACGCTCCTACACCCAAGTAGACGGCAGACCCTACTTGAGATGCCTCTCCCCGGAAGAAGCCTCATATGCCTTACAAGAACTCCACGAAGGTGTAGGCGGAGCCCATTCAGGGTCGAGGTCCCTCGCCAGGAAAGTGTTGAACTATGGATATTTTCGGCCTACCCTACTCCAAGATGCCGAGCAACATGTTTGGCGATGCAGCCCTTGTCAGCAGTTCTCTAACATTCGCCGTCTACCCTAAGCACAACTCACATCACTCTCAAGTCCGGTTCCCTTCGCGATGTGGGGGATGGACTTGCTAGGTCCATTTCCACCAGCTCCGGGTCAGCTCAAGTTCCTAGTCGTGGCGATCGACTACTTCTCTAAGTGGATAGAGGCCAAGCCATTGGCTCCGATTACAGAGAACAAAGTGCTGCAATTCTTCTGGAAAAATGTGATCTGCAGATTCGGCGTACCTCAGGTCCTCATAACAGATAATGGAACACAGTTTACAGGGGCAGCTTTTCGATCTTTATGTGAAGACCTCGGCATCCAGCAACGTTTCTCTTCTGTCTCCCATCCTCAGTCCAATGGTCAACTGGAGAATGCCAACAGAAAGATTCTCTCTGGCATCAAGAAAATGCTAGGTAAGTCGGCCAAAGGCTTATAGGCGGAACAGCTTCCCAACGTATTGTGGAACTACCGCACTACGAAACAGACTCCCACAGGAGAGTCGCCGTTCAATCTCACCTATGGGTCCGAGGCTGTGATCTCCTTGGAAGTCGGTCTACCATCTCCTCGCCTTATGGCCTATGAAGAAGAGCAGAATGCCAGAGAACTCTGAGCAAATTTGGACCTGATTGATGAGCTCCGTGAAAGAGCTTCTATTCGCCAGCAAAATTATCAGAGAAGGATTGAGCAGGCCTACAACAAAAGGGTTCGTCCCACAGATCTCAAGGAAGGGGACTTGGTCCTCAGCAAGCTAGCTATCTCGTTCCCTAGTTAAAAGAGTAAGCTAGCTCCGAATTGGGAAGGACCGTACAAAGTTTCCAAAGTAGTCCGTCCCGGAGCGTATCGTCTAGAGGACCTTGAAGGCAGAGAGATACCCAGAACTTGGAATGCCGACCATTTACTGAAGTACCAAGAGAGCGCCTGAACGCCTCTCCGAGTACCTTCAAATGTCGAGCCATTTCTATCATTTTACTTGTATTTGCTTCTTTACTTTCTCAATGTAATAATGGCTTGCAACTTAGAAGCAGTCGATTAGCAGTTATCAATAAAGAACTTCTTTTCTCCCATATTTTCCTTGTGATTATTTGTATCTCTCTATTTAAGGCCTTTAATCGCTCTTACTCAAACGACGTGTTCGGAGTCCAAAACTTGGCTCGATTCCGCTTTGCAAGCCCGCTCTTAAGCGAGCTAGAAGTGGTTCGCCATTCGGAACTGCTCCCACAACCATTGAAACTTACTCAAACGACATGTTCGGAGTCCAAAACTTGGCTCGATTCTGCTTCGCAAGCCGCTCTTAAGCGAGCTAGAAGTGGTTTGCCATTCAGAATTGCTCCTACAACCGTTGAAACTTACTCAAACGACATATTGGGGGTCCAAAACTTGGCTCGATTCGACTTCGCAAGCCCGCTCTTAAGCGAGCTAGAAGTGGTTCGTCATTCGGAAATGCTCCCACAACCGTTGAAACTTACTCAAACGACGTGTTCGGAGTCCAAAACTTGGCTCGATTCTGCTTCGCGAACTCGCTCTTAAGCGAGCTAGAAGTGGTTCGCCATTCGGAACTGCTCCCACAACCGTTGAAACTTTACTCAAACGACGCGTTCGGAATCCAAATCACTTGGCTGGATAACTGGTCGTTTCTACAACTATACTAGACATGAGAGAAGAGTACTTGGAGGAGCTAACCTTTGGTTCTTATGGTTCGTTTAAAGTTGAAGTAATTCTTCAAGAGGCTGCCCCCACTGCAAGAAACTGGCTTCTCTCACAATTCGCAGTGGCCCTAATATGGGGGAGGCTACAAAAACCATAGCCCTGCTTATCAATCTCAAGTTCACGAGGATGACATTCCGTGCCTACAAGAAGGAAGATTTGCTTCTGATTCTGAGTAGTTGTCAAAAGTTGGAGGAGTTGTACATTCCCCATTGCTTCACCTGACTTGATAACTGATGAAGATATTCAGGCATACATTTTTGAGCGACTCGCATTCCGAGCTGCGTATTGGAAAAAAACAACTTTCTCCCCAAAATTAGCGCAAGATCTTGATCAGACGGCTCAGATTTGGCCATGTCCACAAAACGACAAGATAGCGTTTTCTCGTGGTCCATGCCGTCTTCTACATCAAGATCCACGCAAAACCTTCTCATAAGCAAGTTACAAGTGGTACCAAACAAATAACAAGTACTAGCAAAACATGCAAACTCACAAGTGCGAGAGAGTAAAACAAGCTTTCACTTTTATAAAGTTTAAAGTACAAGGAAACTCGAGTTACAAGACCAAGCTACGACGAGCTACAAAAGAGACATAATCACAACAACTTATTCAACGCTTCTTCGGAATAGGGACGTTTCGGTTCAAAGAAACCCGGGGACAGCGTCGCCTAACCTCGGAGCTCGTCTCCAGACCAATAAACCGAGATGCCTCTTCAGCACTACCTCTAACCGTGGCCCCAACCGAAGCGCCACTAGACGAAGCAGCCACCCCGCTTTGAGCATCAACCGGGCTATGCCTAACGACAGGCAAGCGAGTCGCAAGCTCGTAAAACGAGATCCCTCTCTCACTCTCTTCGCGAGTACATGACGTCCTTCTGACGTTAATCCATTCAGGCGGAGGTTTGAGTCGAGCCACTTCCTCCTCTAGCTCAACAATTCGATCCTTCAGAGTAGCGTCCTTCATGACTATTTTGAAACGAGGGAGTTGAGCGGATCCTGTGGCTCCAGAGCTATCGGCTGTAATTCGACGAAGATGGGTCACTTCGATGCTTTTGTCGACCGTAACCCTCCTCAACTCGTCAACCCTCGCCGTCAGCTCGTCGCGCTCGACCATCAACTTACCCACCGTAGAAGCTAATTCCTCTTCCTCCGCTGAAAGTTCTTCTTCTACTATCTTCAGGTGATGAACCTCCGCCAGTAGTTCACCTTTCTCCTTTTCAACGTCGAACAGCGTCTTCCTAAGAAACTCCACCTCGCCTTCAAGACGAACCTCACGAGCTAGCTTCCATAGTTGTTTTAACTCGGAGAAATACTCTCTCGATGTTGCCTTGAGATCCTCTAGTTCCAACTCGCTTTTGAGGAAACACTCTCGGTTGTGGGAGAGGGCCAGCTTTGCTGCTTTCAAGTTAGCGCAAGGACGAGAGGTTTCAGCTGTTGAACTCGACTCAACAACTTGAAAAGCGGAAGCATATCAACACGAAGAACAAGAGGCGGTGCTCAACACTTAGCCAAATCTCAAGACAAAACTATTTTCGGAAAGATTCAAAACAGACTTCAACACTTAGTGAGTTTGCCAAAAACAAAAATTTTATTGATACCAAAAAGTGGTGGCCAGTCCGCTACAAGGCAGTACATCAAAATTTTTTTTTACAAAAATGAAGAAGATCAAGGGGCCACCTTAAGGGGTAGCTCGGAAGGTAGGTCCTCATCCCCTGCTACTCCGGCCGCGACCTCATCGTCCCCTTCCTCCACCGCCACAGTCTCAGGGTCGGCAGGAGCATCGTCACCTTGTCGCTCGTCCCCCTCCTCTTCTTCCTCCGCTCCTTCGGCTCCTTCCTCGCCTTCAGGGCCCTCCTCGGCGATCGGGCCCTACAGCCCATAACCCGACCTGTCGAATCCAGGGACTCGAGCCTTGACGTGTTCGAGGGAAGTGGCATAGGATTGCTCTATGTTGGCCGCCATGTGCTTCTTGGCCTCGGCCTCAATCTCCGCCCTCACCTTCTCCATGGCCTCGGCTTGTTGTAGCTTCACTGCCTCTAAAGCCCTCGCCGCTTCGACCCTCTCCTCGGCTGCCTTAGCGACCTCCGAAGCGAGCTTCTCCCTCGCTTGTGCCAGAGCCACTTCAAGGTCGGCAACTTGGGCCGCCAAAGCATCCAAGCGGCGCTGCTCTGCTTCCAACTGCATCACAGCCCTTGCCCTTTCCGCTCTGTCTTTGTCACTGAGGGCTTTCAGCTCTCTCTCTTGCTCGGCATATTTCTCGAGAAGGTGGTCGAAATGACAAGTGGCCTGCACAGAGAAATAGTTAGAATGCAATGAAAGCCGAGCTAAAGACTTAGAGAAAATTTTCAAGAAAATTTCGATAAACAACAAAGAAGACTTACCGACATAAGCGATCGAGCGACTTCAAGAGCATCGTCGCCCGTCGTCCCCGCCCTCAGCACGGCCCAATCCTTCAGGGTCGGAAGGTGCCGAACAGCCTGCATGCTCATCCCCGAGTCCCCCAAGAAGCCATCATGGTTCTTCACTCGCCAATCGGGGACAAACAGCTTCTGTAGGCCTCGGTCAGTATGACCTCGGCCTGCTCAGTTAGAGGCGGGGCCTGAAGCGCCAGAGCCGCCAAGAAAGAGAAGCCCTCGGATAGAGCTGGCTGAGGAACAACGGTAGCCGGGGTCGATTGTCGAGGAGAAGTGAGGTCGACCGTTCCGACCACGGCCGAAGGAGCCTTGGTGGGTCGACCAGACGAGGGACTCACACTCGTCCTCTTCCTCTTCTTGGCATCTGCAGCCTTGTTTCGCTCGGCCATCATTGCCTTGAAGTCCATGTGTGGAGCCTCTATCAAAGTGAAGGAAAAAACAAGTTAGAAAAAATAATAATACAAGGCATTAAAGAAAAGCAAAGCATAAAGAAAGATGTCAGGAGTGTACTCGGGTCGATCGGACTAAGGCCCGACCCATGCAGCACCTCCTCGGTCATTTCTCTCCAACTTAACATCGGGAGACCGATCAACTTCGCTGCCACCTCTGCCTTGGCCGGGGTCAACACCGGCTCAGCCTTTGCGTACTTCAGCACCTCATCCTTCCACCGGGTCGGGAAAGTCCTACGCCGAGGGGCCCTTGATCAGAAAGAATTTCCTCGTCCACGATTTTATCGAGTCAGGGTTTTCTATCAACTTGACGCCTTTCCGAGGCGAAAGATAGTAACGCGGCTCGAGCTTACTCATTCTGTTGATCCGGTACAAACTCCAGAGGATGACGAGCTGTGGCTCCACCTTTGCCGTTCGGCACTGAAGCAGAAACCCGAGCACATGGCACCACGTGTTCGGCATGAACGGAATAGGACATAGCCCGTACCACCGGAGAACCATAGTGACGAAGGGGTGAAGGGGAAAATGCAGGCCAGCGTTCAACGCGTCATAGGCAAAGACGCAAAGGTCCGGCGTAAAGGCTGTGTTCGCTCACACCCCCGGGCCGGGGAGAATCAAGGTGTACACCGAAGGAATGGTGAAACCCTTCCGAGTCCGGAGTAGGTCCCGCTCGGTTAACACTGAGGGGATTTCATCCACCTCAGTAACCTCCCTCGGGTCGTTCTCCTCATAGGTTTCCGAACGACCATAGACAGCCTTAGTAAGCAGCTCGCTGCTGTACTGCCTTATTCCCCCGTGACCGGATAACACGGTCGGCATCCTACCCAGCTCGCCCACCTGTTTCACTGTCTCGACCACCGTCTCGACGACCGAAGACCGGACCACTTCCTCCCTGTTGTCGTCTCAGCTATCTAAATAAACAGATAAACTAGACACAAATTAAAACCTCGCAAGTGTACAAATCGTTTATAGAAGCATAGTGAAAAGCAAGGGTCGATTCCACAGAGATTGTAGTAATCAACTCACTAATCAATAAAATAGAAATACAAATCATAAAGTTTTGTTCTAAGGAAATGAAGAGATTAAAATCTAGATAAAGTAGAATCACAATTTGAATCACACAATGTCTATTAAAGTAGTTGGGCATGATTTCCACCTATAGTCACAAATGCTAAATTAACGTCTACACTACTCTGATCATTCATGTTTGTTCCTTTAAGGGCATGGTATCTACTCCTTAAAGTTAAGATTTTCCTAGGCCAAGAATTAGGCATGATATCTACTCTAATTCGTTTCTTTCCTTAAGTATTTAGCATGGTATCTACTAAGTTGCACTTGAAGAAAGCATAGGAACGATGGAAATGAACAATCACTCAAAGCTCTAGAAGTTGGTATCAAATCTAGATCTTCCAAGTTGATTAAATCAAGAACCTAAATGATTCGTGTTACAAGTTATGAGCATAAGATATGGATCATCTCTATACTCATATAACAGAGTCAGTTTTATAATAAGCAAACTTAATAATATATGGTTCTTCAGATCAGTCGACTGTTGCTAGCTCTCAGTCGACTGTACCTAAGAACTTTCTAACAATTGTTGCTTCATATTATAAATTTGATCAAGACAACCAGGTTTAATCAATAAGTGATAAAAGTAGTGTTTTAGAAGATTTCTAAGCATTACATGACTACGGTTTCAATCTGCCCAACAATGAAATTTAGTTGCACATAATACAACTTTTATTGACTAAAAGTTTTGAATACATGACTCAAATGAATTAAACTAGAACAAGAATTAAAGAGAAAAGAAGAACACTAATTTGTATGATGTGTAGCTTGAACCCAATCAGCCTGAAGTCGACTTGATTTCCTCTGAAGTCGACTTGTTCTCCTCCTTTATTCTATGTTGATAGATTGATGCTCGATTGATAGATATTTGATGTCCAGTGATTGAGAGATATTCTCTAAATTGTGTATTCCAGCCTTTTTATAGTTTCTTTTGCCCACATCTACAGATCTTAAGTTCCTACTTCTATCTCCTCACACGTCGGATATGGATTGAGTCGATCTTAATACTTGCCAAATCCGGGTCTCTAATCTTGATTGGTGGGAAGTTGTTATTTGCAGTTATCCCATATCTGTTTCCTAGATTTTGACAGCTCACTTTGATTTGGATTTGGATGAGGATGCATCTCAACTGTTCTTATCTTTTAACTCCCGCTGAATGCCAGTCCAGTCGACTGGTGTTAAAGTAAGTCGACTGTGCCGTGAACTCTGGAGTTTCAAATCTAGTCATTCAAGTCGACTGTCTTTTGGAGTAAGTCGACTGTCATGCGAAGCTTTGAAAAACTCAACCTCCTATGTTCAGTCGACTGTTATTGAGGGACCAGTCAACTGTATTCTGCAGTTTCTATCAAATACTTTGATGCAAAATTAGGCTCTTCATTCCAGTGTATCATCCTCACAGTGCTGGATTAGTCTTGAGTCTGCTTCGTTTAGTTGCTTTTAAGCTGTTTCCTCTGGAAAAGAGAAAAGAAGAGTAAATTACCACATATAGAGAATTTAACTGTCTAATTGCATTCAGATTATTGCTCCAAAATGTGGATATTATTGGATTTATCACTCCCCATTCTCCTCGGCCGCAGACGACCCTACTATCTCCTTCCCTTTCCTTCGGCTCACCATTTCTCTCCCTTCCTCGGCGCTCCGACCCCCCGAGGAGGATGCCTCACTACCCGATGTTGCTTGTGACATCTCAAAGAATAAATATCTAAGGTTAAGTGAACTGACTTTGATGTGACGTTTACGGTCGGAAAAAGTTCGCCGGAAATCGCCTGGCCTTCACGACAGCTAGCACAACCGCCCTTGAGCTTAAATCTCTGCTAGCAGGGCAACTCGAGAGCGAAAGTAAATTTTGAGAGTGAAAAGTGAAAGAATGAGCTAAGGGTGAGGGGGTTGAGAACTTATAGCTAGTAAGGCAACGGTTGGGCTTTTGCAACGCTTGGGGGCCCATTAGGAGAGATGAAATGACAGAATGGAGAGAGCTGCGACGATTCAGGGGAAGGTTGCAACGGTTTACTAGACATGGCAGTACGGCAACGCCTAACTTGCCGAGCCACCGAGACACTCTGCCGAGCTATCGGGGCACCGACCTCCACATTTGGAAAAAAATGCCGCCGAGCCACTTTTACCGTCAGATTGTCTCAAAATTCGTGTCGAGACATGATGAGCAGCTCAGATCACGCCACGCCCACAAAATGACAAGATAATGTTTTCTCGTGATCTGAACCTCCAGCCTCGAGATCCATTCCTTGATGGACGCTCCAGATCCAACCACGTGGCTCGACAGCTCGTAACGAGCCGAGCCACCGAGGTACTCTGCCGAGCTACCGAGGCACTGACCTCCACATTTGGAGAAAAATGCTGCCGAGCCACTTTTACTGTCAGATTGTCTCAAAATTCGTGTCGAGACATGATGAGCGGCTCAGATCATGCCACGCCCACAAAATGATAAGATAACGTTTTCTCGTGATATGAACCTCTAGCCTCGAGATCCATGCCTTTATGGATGCTCCAGATCCAACCACGTGGCTCGACGGCTCGTAACGAGCCGAGCCACCGAGACACTCTGCCGAGCTACCGGGGCACCGACCTCCACATTTGGAGAAAAATGCTGCCGAGCCACTTTAACTGTCAGATTGTCTCAAAATTCGTGTCGAGACATGATAAGCGGCTCAGATCATGCCACGCCCACAAAATGATAAGATAACGTTTTCTCGTGATCTGAACCTCCAGCCTCGAGATCCATGCCTTTATGGACGCTCCAGATCCAACCTCGTGGCTCGACGGCTTGTAACGAGCCGAGCCACCGAGACACTCTACCGAGCTACCGGGGCACCGACCTCCACATTTTGAGAAAAATACCGCCGAGCCACTTTCACCGTCAGATTGTCTCAAAATTTGTGTCGAGACATGATGAGCGGCTCAGATCACGCCACAACGTTTTCTCGTGATCTGAACCTCCAACCTTGAGATCCACGCCTTGATGGACGCTCCAAATCCAACCACGTTCCTCGACGGCTCGTAACGAGCCGAGCCATCGAGGCACTCTGCCGAGCTACCGGGGCACCGACCTCCACATTTGGAGAAAAAATGCCACCGAACCACTCCTACCGTCAGATTGTCTTAAAATTTGTGTTGCAACATGATGTGCGGTTTAGATCATGCCACACCCACAAAACGACAAGATAACGTTTTCTCGTGATCTGAACCCCCATCCTCGTGATTCGCGCTGTGATGGACGCACCAGATCCAGCCACGTGGCCCACCAGATCGTCCCGAGCTACCGGGCTACCAAGGAGTTAAGTCCGAGCTGCCGAGCAACCGAGCAGCTATAGCCGAGTAGCCGAACAGCTAAGGCCAAGCTACGGAGCAATCACGGAAGAAAGGCCGAGCTGCCGAGCCACCGAGACACTCTGCCGAGCTATCGGGGCACTGACCTCCACATCTGGAGGAAAACACCGCCGAGCCACTCCTACCGTCAGATTGTCTCAAAATTTGTATTGCAACATGATGAGCGGCTCAGATCACGCCACGCCCACAAAACGACAAGATAACGTTTTCTCGTGATCTGAATCCCCATCCTCATGATTCGCGCCATGATGGACGCTCCAGATCTTGCCATGTAGCTCGGCAGCTCTTAATGCGCTGAGCTACCGAGCTACCGAGGAGGGACCGGCCGAGCTACCGGGGCACCGACCTCCGCAAGCGGAGAAAAACGCCACCGAGCTACTCCGGCCGTCCGATCCTCCAGAAATTCGCACCGCTGGCTGATGGAAGGCCCAGATCATGCCACGTCATAAACCAAAATAAAAATTAATTTTTTATTTATTAAATTCAAATTATTTATTTAAAATTGCAAAAAAATGATTAAAAATTCAAGAAAATTAATTAAAAAATTTAAAAAATAATTATAAATTCAGAAAAATATTTTTGAGGCCCTGGGTAAATGATTATTGCTTAGAATAATTAATTAAGGCCCCGAACAATAAATCACCGCTTCACAAAATTAATAAATTATCCGAAAAATAGATAAAAATCAAGAAAAATCACCAAAGGTTCAGGAGAGCTCAAGAATAACCTTGAGCGTGCAACTAGCTCTGAAAATCACCATAATACCTCATACAAAGACTCGACACCTCTCATTTGGACTCCGATACAACTCTGCAAGCCATTAAAACAGTAAAACTACTTCTCAAAGGCTGGTTAAACTTAGTCTTCGGGAGTGGGGGGCTCGTGATATGGCTAAAAATAAGGTTAAATCGGAACCGTCCAAATCGGATGCGAATCTTAAAGATTAAGGGTAAAATGGTAATTTTACCTACAAACGGGTCTGAAGTAGGTACTTGGTCTTTCTTCCAAAAGCCCAATAACCCACGAACAATCCATCTCAACTGGGTGCGGGTTTCAATCCGCAAGAAATCCGGTCTAGCTGGATAGAATTAGGGTTTATGTTTATACTTAATCACCGGCCCTGATTCACTCTATCCATCCACCTGGGAAGTAGGAATTTGATCTTATCCCGAAACTGGTCCCTAAGGTGGCTATAAATACCCCCCATCCCCCACTGTTAACAGGTAATCAATCTTTTGCCAGTAAAAGCTAATTCATAATATTTCTGATTACTGACTTAAGCGTCGGAGGGTGCGTCACCGGGATCAACCCTGGTGTTTTGCACTTTTTGCAGGTGAACGGCAGGAGATCACGGTCAAACTCCGGCAAAAAGGTTTCAGGTTTGACTATTCAACATCCCAAAGAATCCACAAATTCTATCTGTTTGCCCCCACACCAGATTTAGCAGTAACAAATAATCTTAAACGGAAAATACACCAAATGATGGCCAGTCCGCTATTAGGAATATTTACAAAGACAAAACAAACAAAAACCAGAGCAGAAGGAAAAGGTTAGGGATCTACCTTAGTCAACAGAGCCATATGAGAGGAAGTCTCGACAACTTCCTTTCCCTTTGGCTCCTACATCCCGCTCTGGGATTTTCACTTCCTCAGCCGTAGTCTCCCCCTGAGTCATCTCCTCATCCTTCTTGTCCTTCGACTCCTCTACGACCGGCTCCTCTCCTAGCTTCAGCGCAAGGGAGTACCCTTTCAAAGTGGGGAATGCGCTCGGAGATGTCCTTGATAGCCTTGCCATAAGCCTTCTTCATGTTTGTGAAGCAGTGCTCCTTGGCCTTAACTCTTACTCGAGCCATCAAATCCTTTTTTGCCTTTTCTATCTCCTCCTTTTCCCTATTCTGCTCCGCATCAAGCTGAGCAAGCCGAGCCTGGAGGGCCTCCTCTCAAAGCCTTGATGCCTCCAATGCCTTGATGGCCTTCATCCACTTCGAGTTGGCCATGTTGGTGAGGACTTTCCAAGCTCTCTCTTCCTCTACTACCTGGTTCAACAAGTTGCTGAAGTGGCAGATGATCTACAAAAGGAAAGAAAAGCTTTAGGACATAGAAATATATGTAACATAAAAAAACTATGATAAGAAGTCACGAGACATACCGACATGGTGGCCCGAGAGACCTCCATAGCAGAAGAACCAATCGTCTCCGAAGACATCTTGCGTCGGGAGATGCCAAATAGCTTCCATACAACTATCCATGTTCCTGAGGAAATTGTCATGCCGCTTGATGGTCTAGTTCGGCGTATAAATCATCTTGTGCTCATCAGTGAGGATCACGTTGTCCTCAGTGGTCAACGGTAGTCACTCTCTTTCGAGCACTGCGGCTAGGGTGAGGGGCCCCGTGGCAGGGTTCGTTGATGCAGCTGAGGGAGAACCCAAAGCCACCACGGGGGTAGAAGCCGAGGAGCTCTTAGCAGCCTTCATAGACCTGGGTTTGCTCACTGTCATCTTCCTCTTCTTGTCATCACGTGCTTTGTTGCTAAGCCCGACATGCTTCATCATGATCGCTTTGAAGTACATACCCTCTACCTCTGCAAAAGAAAACAATGGAAGACGTGAGAACATGATGAAAACAAGAAGGAAAAAGATGACTAGGTACTTAGCAAAGAAAAGTGACTAGAGCTAAATCGTACTAGGGATTATCAGGCTCAAACCCTCTTAAAGAGTACTTCCTCCATGATCTCCCTCCACTTCAATGGCTGGCATTTGAGAATTTCTTCATACACACTCCTTTCCTGGTCACCAAGTGCTGGATCTGCTTTCACCCTCTTCTGAACAGAAGACTGCCACTTAGTGGGAATCCCCCATAGCTCCAAAATACAGATGATGAAGAACATCTCCTTACAAAAATTAATCTAGTTTGGGTTCTCAATTAGTTTCACGTCCGGGCAAGGGGAAAGTTATAACCGTTGCTACGACTTATTCTTCTGGAGGAGCTTGAAAAGTGCTCTCTACACGCTCAAGTTCGGCTCAACGCCGGCTCCTCGACAATGCAAGATGAAGCTATTCACCTACTTCCACACATTCATGACCTGTACTGGGTTAAGAGTGTACCACCTCAAGACTTCTCTCACCAACGAATGTAGAGGAAGACTCCTTAAAAATCTCCGAGCATGCCCTCACTCTGAGACAAGGCATAAACAGTTCAAACTCAGGAGGAATCTTGAAAGCGGCTCTAACCCGAACAAGATCCTTCGCTGTCAAGATAGTCGAGTTAGAATTGACCTCAGTAGTCTTGCGATACTCAGGCTCCCCATATCGTATTCCATGCTCGATAAGATTGCCCAAATCTTTAGGGTTCTGATGGATGCGAGTAAGACCCGAAAGAGTGGAAGGGAGTCTCCCAAACGACCATGACCTCCTATCCACCTCAACGGTCGTCTCCACTTTGAATGAAGAGGGCCCAACTACTCCCTTCCCCTTCTCTTTCCTCGTGGGTCGAGAGTTAGACACTTCCTCAACTGAACGTCCGAAAGAAGAGGAGTCATCAACTGAAAAAACCCTAGAAATCACTAATAATAAATAATAATTTACCTGACTTGACTACTGTGGTTGAAGAACGAACCTTCGCCAAAGAAATATCGTCGGAGTCTCTCGGGATCTAGAGAGAAATTCTAGAAGATAGAGAAAGAGTTAGAGGAAATGAAAAAAGGATGTGAAAAAGGGAAGAGATTTGGGGGGGGGGGGGAGGGGAAAGGCTCCTTAACGACCCAAAAATAAATAAATAAATAAATCAGATCACTCTAGATTTTAGTTAGTATGATGTCTTTAAAATTTGCGCACCATGACCCAACAATCAAATCACTCCAGAATTCGCACTAGTTACGATTTATTATTTAAAAATTCAAATTAATAATTTAAATTTTGGAAACTAATTAAAAATTCTGAGAAATATTTAAAATTTAAAAAGTTCTTTAAAATAATTATAATTTTGAAAATAATTAATATATTTCAAAAATAATTATGAATTTAGATAAATTAATTAAAAATCCAAAAATTAATTATAAAATTCAGAAAATTAATTAAAAGTTTTGGATTTTTTTAAAAAAAATTGGAAAAAAAATCACAATAATATGGAAAAGTTTACAAAATTCCAGAAACACCTTTACTGCCCCCAGAAGCTCCAAATTAGGTAATTACCAAATCTAATCATCCCCGAAAATTACACACGCTCTCTAGACTATGCAGAACAAGGAAAACCACTCCTCGAAGGCTAAGAAATCCAATATTCAGGAATGGGGAGCTTATGATGTGGATAAAAGTTGCAACAATTTCGAGTCGCAAGATTCCAACACGAATCTTGAAGCTTTTAAGGGAAGAATGATAATTTTACCGCAACTACAGGCTTGAATGAAAAACATGGGCAACTTGAGGCCCATCAGCTCAACCAGGCCTACAGTTAAGGCTAGTTTATAGCCCAACAAGAAGAGTTCCAGCTAATTAAAAGTTATTAACCAAATTCTATATCTTAAACAAAGTTATCAACTAACCCAATCCCATAACCATGAGAATCAGCAGTTAAATAAAAAGGATTCATGTTAACGTCTATCTTTTGGAACTAACACATTTGTTATAAATACCCTTCACCTCCTTCATATTTAGGTTATCAATCTTTTGGCACCAAAACTCTTGTATTTTTTTGTGTTGCTGACTTGAGCGTAGGAGGGTCTTTCGCCGGGTCCAACACCGTTGTTCAGACTTTGTTCAGGTTCTCCTGCGACATCTTGGCCATCCAATACAGATCCAAATGTTGTCAACGGTTTAGATTCAGTTCAAGAGGACTTCAACCATCATGATTCAGATCTGATCGATGGTTTAGATTGTAAGTTTTCTCCTAAAAAAGAACTCATTATCTGATTGCTCCCACAATAGGAAGCAACAACAACTTTCAAGTGTTTTAGAATAATGAGTAATTAATACTAATGTGCACGACCATGTGATTTTAATAAGATAAGTTAATTGCCAAAATAAAATTGTTAGGTTTATTGTTTTTGGAATATAGTTACATTTCTTTTGATTTAGATTTATTAAGCTAATCCGCTTTTAATCAAATTAGATGTCTACAAAAGCATTCTCTTTTAAAAGATATACCAAGCGCATTTAAATGTTTATCTCCACTACAAACCGCAACGTCTATTTCGGTGTTTTTTTTCGGGCATTTATACGAAACGCCGAAATAGAGGAATCCTATTTACAGCCCACTCTATCTCGTTGTTTTTTTACTGGTGTTTACAGTGGCGGAGCCAGGATTTCCATCCAGCGGGAGCGAAATCAAAAGAACTAAACGAAGAAGAAGCGAGCAGCAGAAGAAGAGGGAGCGGGTTGGGTGGCGTGAGGAACGATTGTATGGGCCTTTACTTGTGAGCCACGCTCAGGGGGAGCACTGCATGGACTTCCATTAAAAAAAAACTGCACCTATATAAAGGGCCGACCTAAACTCAGGGGGAGCGGCCGCTCACCCTGGCTTGGGTGTGGCTCCGCCACTGGGTGTTTATATAAAACCCCGGAACAAGGGGAGTCTATAACGACGTTTTTACAAAAAAAAAAAAACGTCGGGATAGGACCAAAAAAAAAACCAAACCAAATTCTATATTACCGTCTGTTTGGTTTGGCTTTTTTTTTCTTTTTTTCAAAACCCAAAAACGTGTTTGGTTAGGGTATTTTGTGAAAAGAGTTCTCACAAAACTCCAACTTCAGTCATTCTCTCTCTACACGAGCGCAACCTTACATTTTTAGAAAAGCATTTTTGAAAACTCTAACTTGTTTGGTTAGAGTATTTTTAGAAAACTGTTTTCAAAACAACAAACCAAACGCATAGTTTCCACCTAATATTTCATTTTCCTCTCTCAGCTCCAATTATTTTATTTCTACCTCTAAAACTCTCTCCATCTCTCACCAAACCCGATCTCCAAATTCCCTCCCCCCCGGGCATACCCTAGATTGATCCCCATCGTCTTCCTCCCTTTCCCAAATCCTTGCTCCGATCTAGGTATGTTTCTGTCTCTTTGTCTCTCTCTCTCTCTCTCTTTCTATGCAGGGATAGTTGAAGATCCGGGCACCAAGAATGCCAGTAATTGTCAGGGGAATCCGAAAGAAGGAATCTTTTTGAGGATTTTGTTTCATAGGTTGAGGGCTCATTGCTCTGAATTGTAGCCTCATTTTGTTGCAAGTAGTTAATTTCGTAATTTTTAGGGTTTTCTTATTGTTGTTTTGTTGCTAATTTAATTGGGTTTGTGGTTTTTTTGAAAATTTTGTAATGTGGTAGGGTCAAATTGGCTAGTAACCTTTGTGACATTATTTAAGGTTAAGTTCTGAGCATGGTTGTGTTCAATTTATTTGGTAAATTTTGGAGAGTGTTATTGTGTTGTAATTTAGCGTGTTCATGCAATGTTTTAATTTTTGAATTTTGATTTTACTGTGTTATTTTTTTTCATATGGAATAGAGGAGTAGGCTAATGTTTGTTGTAAGAAGTGAACTTTACAATATATTTCATGGTTAGTTTATGGTGGAATTTGGTCTGATCTCAATTAGGTCAGTGGGGGTGTCGCTGTGTATGGTTTGTGAATTGTCAGGGTCGGCCTTGAACAATTTTAGGCCCTGTGCTAAATGATGAATGATCCCCCTTGCATATATATTTTTTTTTCATAAAATATCACAATAACATAAAAACGAAAACTCAAATTAAAATACATAATAAAAAAAAACTAAAGTTTGTTTCACTTCCAAAAAAAGTCTCAGTCGCATTGAGAAGTCACCGACACCAATCCATCAATCCTACAAAATGCAAAAAACAAAATGAAAGCAATAGACAATAGCGAGATTTCAAACAAAACAAATGTCATATTACTTTAAGAAGCTTCTTCTAGCATTTTTTGCCGCAAAATCATCAATTATATCCCCATAGTCAAGATTTTCTGCAATATTCTTTTCTATACATAAAATTGTCAATCCATTCAATCTATCCTGGCTCATGGTTGTTCGTAAATACGATTTTAATAACTTCAATTTAGAAAAACTTCTTTCCGCCGATGCCACAGTTACAGGTAAAGTCAGTAATATTCTATATGCAATCATCACATGAGGAAACATATCCATATCTTTTGAAAATTGCATAATCTTAATAGATGTCCATGGTTCATCGGTTTCATATGACTCACTTGGTAACATCAATTGTAACACTTGCAATTCTGAACATAAACAATTCCCATCAATATCTGAGATACTATCAACTTTTAATGCATTTTCAAGATTCATGCAAGATTTTTTCAATTCTTCATCATTTAGTGAGACCAACTTTGTTGCATCAAACAAGAAACCAAACATAGATTGAAAAAATTGCAATTGTTCAAACCTGCTAGTTAATTGAGAAATAGCCATATCAACTGTCACATTAAAATAATCAGTTCTAAAGGATTTCTCGGCTGATTGATCTACCCTTTCAGTGTTTGGAATTTCATCAAATTGTCTCTTTCTACAAATACGACGTTTTTCCAAAAACACAGGCTCAACACCCATTTCATCGGCAATTTCTTTAGCACTAACCATGGCATTATTAAATCCAATATCCCTATATTTCTTAAAATATTCAAGAAGTCCATCCAAACATTTCACAGCAACATCAATACGCATATCTTCTGACTGTAATTTTTTACTAATCGAGTTATTTTTATCTAAAACATCATACCAAATAACCAAACTCAACAAAAACTCGAAACTAGAAAGTTCGCCTGACGCTAAACTCCCAGCATCTCTACTTAGTTTAGGATCTTCACTAATTTCAGTTAATTTATATAAAGCTTCTCTTATTTTGGAAGTTTGAGTTTTTATTGCTTTAATGCTTTCAATATGGCTCTCCCAACGCGTAGTCGATAATGATTTTAAAGTTAAGCCATCAGTATATTCAAGTAAAACATTCCACCGCTTTGTTGAATTTGCAAACACAGTATAAATACATTGACATGCTCCAAAAAAAGATTTTGCTTTAAGACAAGAGTTAGTCATATCACAAAGTGCTAAATTAAGGGAATGTGCACCACACGGCATGTAGAATGCTCTGGGGTTTATGTCAAGCAATCTTTTTTGAACGCCTTGATGTTTCCCTTTCATATTAGCACCGTTATCATAACTTTGCCCCCTCACATTATTAATATCAAGACCAAGTGACTTAAGTATATCTTGTAATTTTTCGAAAAGCCCAAGTCCAGTTGTATCTTCCACATGTATAAACTCAATAAAATACTCTTCAATGTGTATTGGATTACTCGTCACATCTACACATCTTATTATCAAAGTCATTTGCTCTTTGTGACTCGCATCAGGTGTACAATCAAGTATAACTGAGAAAAATTTTGCCTCTTTAATTTTTTCAAGAATCACATTTTTCACTTTAGAGGCTAAAGTTTCTATCAACTCATTTTGAATTTTATGACTTAAATAGTGGTAATGAATTTTCTTATCTCTAATAAGATTAAAGTGATTTCGCATTACGGGATCAAACTCCGCAATCATCTCTACAAGGCCACAAAAGTTACCGTTAGAGTCTTCATATAGTTTTTCATTTGTTCCACGAAATGCCAAATTATTAATAGCAAGACATTTAACAACAGCAATAATTCTAAGCATAACATCCCTCCAATGTGAAGTCTCCTTTTTAATTTGATCTTGCAATTCTTTATCTATTGTTTGATTTTTGCTTAATCTAGATTTTAGCTCAACCCAAGCTCTCATGTTAGAAAGGTGTTCCATACTATTCTCATGTTCAGTAAGTTTCACACCCATATGTCTCCAATCATTGCTTCCGTCACTTGCTAATTGGCTTCTAGAATGCATTTTTTTAAACAACTTGCAACAAAAGCAAAAAACCTTATCAAGATCTTTAGAGTATACTAACCATTTTCGATCACAAGTCTCCCCACTTGATATATTTTGAACATAAAAATTATTCGAAAAGTGTCTACAAATTTTGTCGAGAGGATACTTAGCATAAATTTCTCTTTTAGGCCCCATTTCCGCTAATAAACATCTCATTTTATCATCTAAAGAATCCCAAACTCTAGGATCGCAAATATTCTTATTCATATAAAATTCATTTTCAACATCATCATGACAATATTTAGTATCACAATTAAGATCAACTTCATTTTTATTGTTTTCTTTCTCACTTATATCATCTATATCTTCAATTAAGTTCTCCTCATTATTTGTCGGCTCAACTTCCGCTAAAGTATCTTCACTAATATTATTTTCATATGAAGCATCCATTTTTTTAATAAGGTATTTATTCATTGATCCTTGTAACGATTGAGCTACCTCCTCATTTTTTTTCTTTTTTTGTCGTTTTTGATATCCAGATAATTGTTTCCTAGAAATCATTTTAAACTTTGTAGAAATAAAAGCTCAAAACAAAAACTTGTAAAAATAAAACCTGGATTCCCGTGAGCAAAATTATTATCTTTGCGATTTCCTCCAACAAAAGAAAGGTAAATTTCCAGATTCCAACAACTGAAGCCCAAATTCACAATTTATTACCTACATACCGACAACAAAGAAATTGAACAAAATATTCTGTCATTTATTGATTGAAAAGTTAAAATCTAAAAATTAAGTTGCTGCCAAAAAAATATATATTAAAAGAAAAAGGGGGAAACACTTCAACTTTAAAAACATGTAGCTTGGTTAAAATCCAAATTAAAATCTGTGGTTTTGATTTTACAGAATAAATTAAATAAAAAACTCAAGTGTGATATAAAATTAGAAGTTTAGAATTTGAAATATAAGAGAACAAAACCTCACCTCAATTGACAGTTGAAAACTTGAAATCGGAAGATTTTTCCTTTTGCTGCTGAAATCCTGAAATTGAAGTGCAAAACTAAATTGAAGCAATAGAAAAAAAATTAGAAGAGGAATTGTGATTTTATTTTATCAATTTTGAACAAATTTATAGGGTAGGGAATTAGGGATTTTATAAATATCAACATTCAATTTCATTAACTAATTTGAACGTTACCTCATTGGAACTTGGGAAAAAGAGATGTTTTCGCAGAATCGCAGCTTCCCTTCTTCTCTTCAATTTTTTTTTTTGCCGCTGTTGGGGAAGATAATTACGAAGGGGCTTTAATTATTGCTGTTGGGGAAGACAATCTTTAATAACCAAACAATAATAGGGGCTTTAATTTTTTGTAATTACGAAGGGGCTGTTGGGGAAGACGCTGGTGCCCCTTAAATGCAATTTCATCAGACGCTGGTGCCCCTTAAAAATTTTGGGCCCTGGGCATGAGCCCAGTTCGCTCTACCCCAGGGTCGGGCCTGAAATTGTGAGTGTTGAATGCATTGAGGTTTTGTCTGTACAGCCAACAATGTTAGTGCTTTTGAAAAAAAATAAAAATAAAAATCAGATTTATCGTGTTAGTCCTTTGTGTTCAATGTATGGTTGAATAATTGAGCTCATTTGACTTAGTTGGAAGACATCATATTTGTTTCCTTAATGATTTTCATTCTCAACTTCAATTGTCATGATTTTATATCTTTTAATAAATTCATTAATTTTGAGTTCATAACATTATTGCACCCAGAATTATATAATAGTTAGTTTATTTATTTAAAGCATAAAGCTAGAATTATTGCTCAGGTGTTTTTTTTTTTTTTTTTTCTATGAAAGATAATTCTCTTTGCTATTTCGATCATTTTTCCTTTTATTTTTGTAGATGTGGCCTATTCCTTCCATCGAATTGTCCAGGTACAGATGTCGGCTGGGAGACGTTTATGAGGTTTGGCTCTGATCTTGTAGCATAGAAAATATAATAATATATGAGGATGCATGACGCTTTCAACTTTGGAATATTTTGGCAGTTGGCAGATGGCGTTGGAATTGATCTCCAACCCATCGCTATATTCAGCGCTATAATAGCGCAGGTTGGGTTGGGATGAACAGTGGCGCGCCATATATGGCGCGCTACTGTTCACCCAACGCCAATTTTTTTTTTTTTTTTTTTTTTAAAAACCCCTAAAAGTTTTGTAATTTTTAATTAAACTCTTATTAAATATTTTCTTAACAAAGTTAATTACATTCTACTCCCAGAAATAAAAATTTAATTTTTTTGCGTTCTATTGAAGATTATTAATTAAATATTAAGTATATTTAATATTTAGAAAATAATACGAAATGTCAATTACAATATATATAAACTTCGTACATTTTAAGACGTCTTAATTAAAATTTCATAAACATTCAAATAAAAAACAATACAAACTAAGTATTATATTATTTTTCATAAACATTTTAAGACGTCTTAATGCAATTTTATTTTCTAAGTATTATATTATTTGTGGAATGGTCAATTTATAATAAAATATTATTTATTAATGGTAAATATTGAGGCATATTATTGGATCAATACATAATTTTTTTTTTTTTGTTTGTGGCTAATTGGTTAAATAGATAAATAGAGACGAGTTAGAAGATAATTAATTTAAAAAGTAGATAAAAAAGAATATGCTGAGAATATTCCTTTTTGGAGTTAGAAATGGAGTTATGGGTTGGAGATGAAGTTACTGTTTGATGTGACAGTTACTCCATTTTGGAGTAAAAGTTGCTCCAAAATGGAGTTATGGGTTGGAGATGGCCTTAGTTTTTTAATTTTAGTAAATAAATTGTATCAGGTTACTCGAGAAGGGACAACCTCGCAGCCTGTGCCTTCTCTATGAAGAAACACGGGTTCTGAGCTTTCATGTATGATTAAAAAAGCAAAAGTCCTCGAATTGGCACGGAATTTTTTCCCAAAACGATCTTTTTTTGTAAAGTTTTTTCCAAACCGTCCTACCTTTTTTTTTATTTTCCAAAGCGCCCCACTCGATCTTTAAAACACTGAGTCTAGTGATAATAAGGTCGGTCTTTCAAAGACCGAGTCTTGCACTTTGAAAAATCAAAGTGCAAGACTCGGTCTTTGAAAGACCGACCTTATTATCACTAAACTCGGTCTTTCAAAGACCGAGTCTTGAACTTTGTGGGGTTTTCAATAACGCAGATCCCCTTTCTTCTTCTTCTCTCTCTCTACTTTAACCTATTGTATTTCTCTAACCCATCTTCCTAAATCTAGGGCGACCTCCTACCCACAAAATCTCATCTTAATCTAAATATATTTACCAATTTCTTCCTAACTCTCTAAGCATCTCCACTAAAAAAACCCTAAACCCATCTTTTGAAAGATCCCTATTTTGGATTTTTGCTAAATTTGAAGAGAATAGCAACTTCAACTTTTTTACCCAAATATCTACGGCTCTATCCTTAACGCTTGTGAAGGTACGATGAATATTGGCCTTTAATTTTCTATCTTTTTTTTATAGATTTTGTTTGTGGTTAGATAATAACTCGCATATCCGTATAAATATACGTAGGTATGGATCTTGAGATTCCTATTTGGTTATACTTTGGTGGTGAAATAATTCGTGATCCAAAGATTGGTAGTTGTTACAGTGTGTTGGATCCGAAAATAGTTTGGGTACCTCGTACCATAACATTTGCAGAACTAGTTGAAAAAATTTATGAAGTTACTAATTGGGATAGGAATCAATGGAAGGTGAAAATTTTAGCTCGATACGCAACAGGTAGAGGAGATGGTCAGTATTTTATGACAGTGCCCGTACCTACTGATAATGCGCTGAAGTCATTGATTGCTAGGACATTTGATCCCAATTGTGCTTGGTCTGCATTAGAGCTATACATTCAGCAAATTCAAAATTTGGATGCTCAGCCATATGATATTCCCAGTTCAAGCTTCATAAGGGTAGTACCTACACAGCAGATGAGGTCTAACCCCGCTCAACCTTCACAACCAAATCCACTGTCCTCACAAGAAAATACCTCCACAAATACAAGAAACGCTGATTCTACAGATATTGAGTTGCCATCCCAACCTAGTCCGGTTCCTGACTATGTTCCAAATGACAGTGTGTTTGAGCTCTTTCAAAATGCAGTGGTTAACAACAGCTTATTAGATGATGATAAAGAAGAGGAAGAAACAGACGATGATGAAAGTGTAGAAAATGATGATGGAGAAGAAGATGATGATGTAGCAAATGTAAATCCTACGAACAACAGTTCTAACGAAGTGAGAGCTACTGATAGCTATGCTAATGTTAACGCTCATGTTACGGAGGAGATGGCTCAAGCTGCTAGAGTCCCCCCATTTCCACAAGAGTCCTCTGGTTCATCCAATGTAGACGAATTTTACGTTGGACAGGAGTTTGTAAGTAAAGAGTCCATTCAGCAAGCTATGAAGGTGTATTCTATCAAGAAACATCGTGAATTTGTCACATTGAAAACAACATCGTCACTGTACACTGTTAAATGCAAAATGGCATCTAGAAAACGTACAATTGAGGAGATCGTACAAGGTCCCCCCGGAGTAAGTGATGGTGGATGCCCTTGGAGATTACGAGCTATTGTTCCAAAAGGGGGGAGAAATTTTGTGGTGAAGAAGATAGTTGGGCCTCATACTTGTACGAATCCCACGTTGAATCAAGACCACAGTAAAATTGATGCTAACCTTGTTAGTAATTTGATTGTGGGTGTGGTGAAGAAGGATATTGCTTTATCACCGGGGGCAATTATTGAGATTGTGAAAATAGAATATAATTATCAGATTTCATATAAGAAAGCTTGGAAAGCAAAACAAAAGGCAATTGAGAGGTTGTATGGTACCTTCGAAGAAGCATACACGAAGCTGCCTTTTCTACTAACAGCAATTCAAGCAGCAAATCCAGGAACCGTTGTCCACTGGGATAAATATGAGTCTAGCCCCAGCGAGGAAACATTCAAGGGAGTATTTTGGGCATTTGGTCCTTCGATTGAAGGTTTCAAGTCTTGCAGACCGGTTATTAGTGTAGATGGATGTCACGCCCTGCTTCCCAAAAATATGGAATCGAGTACGTGACGAAGCCCAACGAATGATTTTTACATCATCCATAAGCTGTAGGATCGACTCAGCATCAATCAAGAATATAACTAGATTTATATATAACCAAGCATGCATGAATAACTAATTAAGCAACAGAAAACAATTTAAACAAATAATAATGTTCAAATAATTCACATGTCTGG
This sequence comes from Hemerocallis citrina, assembly GCA_017893485.1. Lineage (NCBI taxonomy): Eukaryota > Viridiplantae > Streptophyta > Magnoliopsida > Asparagales > Asphodelaceae > Hemerocallis > Hemerocallis citrina. The sequence continues at coordinate 225,018,872 of CM030361.1, read as the reverse complement.
ATCAAGTATAAACTCGGAAACAAGTCTTAAACAACAGAAGAAATAAATACCTTAAGGAAAGCAACTATTTAACAGATCCTTGCTCCAAGCAAAACCTGAAATGTCTGCTCGCCAATTCCAGCAGATAGCTTGTCTCCCAAGTCTGCTTAATAAATATAAACAGGAAAACGAAGGGGAAACAAGAGGAAATGCCCTTAGTGCAAGCTAGGGCCACAAATAGTGAAAGCAAGTACAAGTAAGGGAAAAACAAGAATTGAAATCAAAAATATAGCAAGAATTATGAGGAGTAGTAGGCAAATTCAAAGACTAGCTAGCAAGATGGATCATCTTAATAACTAGGTTGGATAACAACTGCTAGTGGTGAAACACATGTCAGGTACACCTATAAGGGTAATTAATATCAAGATACTAACTCAAGTCTAGTGTCATATGCTATTTTAAATGTTAGGTCTCAGATGTCAACTCATCAAGTCCAAGTGTCAAGTTATCTAGCTCAAGTTTCTCAAGTCCAAGTCTAGTTCAAGTTATCGAGTCCAAGTTATCAAGTTCAAGTCTAGTGGTGAGTTACTAGCTAGGTAGCACGACATGCATCCATTCTTTTACTACATGGTTGCTACAGTCAAAGCACTTTCGTTTAGATCTAGTAATGGATTTTATAGGGCGGCGTACTCAGGTATCAAGTATCAAGCAAGCCTTGGTTCATGAATCGAAAATTAAATAACAAGTTCACGAAGCAAGTTCGCGAATCCACAAGCAAGTTCAAGAACCGCACAATGGGTTCAAGAATCAACAAGTTCATGAGCCGAGTAACCGACTCCATGAATCAAACAAGATACAACAAGTTCATGAACCAAGTATTGGGAAACACGGGCCCCCTTCCGAGTACACGTATCTATATTGTCCACTCTATAATCTTTCCCAAACCCCGGCTTGTTATTGTTATTAACTCTTATCAAGCAAGCACACCTAAGTAAATGTTGTAAATTAATTCTAGAAAAATTTAGGGATGTCCTAGATGATGTCCAGCAGATACACACAAAATTTGGGGTCAAACGCACGCTGTTTGTACAGCTAAATTAATTCGCAAAGTCAATATATACAGCAGTTTTTACAAAACTGCGCCTACTGACACAGCTGCAGTATAACAGCCATATCTCCTAGACCGTAACTCCAAATTCAATCATTCTGGAGTCTATCGACATCTACACATCCTGATCTACGTTTCATATTCAGGCCTCGGGCACAAATTCCAAAAATAAGAGGGTCGAAACCGCAAAAGGAAATCCAGACAGCAACATAGGGAAATAATTCACTAATGTAGATTTCATAGAATTATGTAATTTGGTGTCTAAAATCATTATGTGGCACAAATACATGGTAATGGGAATCAAACAGCGAATAATAATATTTTCCAAGTCATAATAATCACAAATTGCCAAAACACTAAATTTATATGCGTCTACAATTTCTAGGGGTCCTTAATTCATATGTCCACGTGATTCGCAAGTTCAAGGAGATAAAAGAGTCCAATTGAATTATTATTTATTACGAGGAAGTTTTGTGACTCTTAGATTGGTGAGTTTGAAGGTTCAAATTGTTTTACTATGATATTTCAAAGGAGAGTCACAAACTAACTACATGTGGTATTTCAAAGAGACTTGTACTAGGACAATAAGATGTACAAGGTTACTTGCCTTAAATCGACGGTTAAAATCTCCGCTTGTTGAAGCAAATAGAGTAGAAAAATCCCCGAAGATGGCCTCGAAAAGCGCGTGCAAAAATCTACGGAAGATCGAGTTTTCCCGCGCACAGGATCGGCCCAAAACAGCATGTAGCCGCTCGGATCCGGTGCGGCCAAAACAGGGAACAGCGAAGCCGGCCAATGGAAACGCTCCTCCGCAGCGGATCTGAGGCCAGAACAGGGAACAGCGGCTTCGGATCTGGTGTGGACGAACACGGGACAGCCATCACGGCGCACAGATCTTGACGCGATCCAACGGCTGTGATTCTCTCCCGCTCTTTTCCTCCTTCTTCTTCGTTCTTCTTCTTCGTTCGAACAGGGAGAGAGGGAGAGAGATGGGGCGGCGACGGCGGCGTGACGGAGTGCGGCGACGGCGGTGCGACGAGCGGCGGAGAAGGCTCGAGTGCGACGGGAGGCGACGGCGGCGGCGTGCTCCTCTGTTCGTGGGTTCGAAACAGGGGAGGTGTGCGGGGGAGTTGTTCGGCGGTGCGAGGGTGTTGGCGAAGCGACGGAGGAGGAGAGGAGGTCGAGGGGGTGTGCTGGAGGCGACGGCGAGGTGTCGCGGTGGAGTAGTGGTCGGAGGTGGTGGAAATGGGTTTTGGCGAGGATGGGTGTCGAAGTTTTGGGTAATGGCGACGAGGAGTTGGACGACGATGGTTGCGGAGGCGCCGGCGAGGGAGTTTGTGGAGGTGGTGCTGTGGGGTCGAGCAGGATGACGGCGAGGCGATCGGGAGTTGGTTTGGGCGGTTACGAAAGATGGGGACGAAGGAGATTGGAGATAGAGATTAGCGGCGGGTGTGTTAATTAGGGTTAAACAGTAATGGTGATTAGGGTTAGGGTAGGGGTTTATATACTAGGTTAGCGGGTTCGCGGGTTTGAGAGTTTAGGGGATCCGATTCAAAAAGAGCCCAACAGGAGAAATGCTCAACATGCAATAAAATGGGGATTAGAGAGATAAATGAGAAGAATTTGTCATTTCTCATGAAGAACGGTGCAAGATGGCACACAATCGAATTTGATAAAAGGACCCACAAATTGAGTTGAGACAAAATAATGATTTTATTCGAACTAAAATAAAATACGAATCTCAAATAGATGAAAGAATACATTATGGCAAAATACAGTATAAAATACAAATACGGGGAAACAGTAGTTACAAATCCTACCCACCTTACACAAAAATTTCGTCCTCGAAATTTGCTTAGGCGGTGCACAGGACAAGGTAAAAGCAACTTAGGGGAGAGTAACAAACAAGGGATCCAAGAAAAATCAACTTGGTGGTAACACCAAAAATAAGAAGGGAGTGGATAACAACGAGTTCAAATGGAAGGCATGAAAGAGAATAACAGTATCTAAAGGATCCAAATAACACAAGATAATAAATACAATGAAGGTGTAGGCAGAACTGAAACCAAGGAGATGGAAGACAGGAAAGAATTGAATCCAATATGAATGAGTACATGATGGCAGGCTGGAAAGCAAGAAGGAAATAACCGGTATCAAAACGAAGAAGAACACTGAACACCACAAGACTTGCAAGATAACAAGGCAAGGAGGTGAACGAATAGAAGGAGCTGGAATCGAAGAAGGGAGAGACAAGGGAAAGATGCACCACGCGATGAGTCAATGGATGAGAACAAAAGCAAGAGCTAGGGGACAGCAAATGGTGCAAGGAATGGAACAAAACAAAATACAAGGAAGGAGAATCAACAACATGATTCTGGGTCCTGTGGGTTATGGGCCCACCACGCTTCCGCTGCGCTACTATGATGGTGACACTCCATGCTCCAGACATGTCGTAGACAACGTGACACCAAGCGACGATCCGAGCAGGAAGAAAGGAATGGGACGCCAAGATCAAAAAGAGTATGGGCTCTAAATAAAGATAGACAATAATGCAAAATGGATATAGGGCTTGAGCTTCAATCTTCATAATTAGAAGGTAGAATACATATCAAAACTAATGGCTTTAATAGGAATAATAACAGTAACAATATCCATGATAATAACACCAATAGTAATAGAAAATAATAATGACAATAAAAACTAATAATAACAATGATAATAACAAAATTAGTAATAATAGTAACAAAATAATAATAATAACAATAATAATAACAGAAATAAAAATCGTCATAATCATACAGGTAATAATAACATAAAAATATCAACAATACTAATAATAACGATAATACATACATGACAAAGTAGAATTCAACGCATTCATGAAATAATGCAATAATAATAATGATGATAGCATTAAAAATAATATCAATAATGATAATAAATAATATGATAATAGCAATAATAACAATAATATCAAATAAAGTAACAGTAATATTAATAAAAATAATAACAGTAATAAAGGTGATGAAATCCATAATAATAACATCAATTGAAACGACAATGATAATAATAATAATACCAATAATAAAGAAAATATTCTTCTACCATCAGTTTATTTATATAAGTAACGAGTCTTGAAATATCAGTTAGTAATAGGTAGAAAATCTTGCCTCCTTAACATCAAGTTGCATATTGCCTTCACGACATCAGGTTTCAAATTGCCATCCAAATATTCGGCTGCACATTTTGCCTCGCCGATATCCAATTGCAATTTGCCTCCATTGACATCGAGTTGCATATTTGCCATCTCGACATTAGGTTGCAGCGAAATGGTGAAATGTATATAAAATTGAGCATGCTCAGGCTCAAAACAAATTAATAATAATAATAATAGTAACGATAAAAATAATAATACCAATAACAATAATAATAACAAAATATCGATACTAATAACAATGAGAATAACAATGATCATAACAGTAATAATAACGGTAATCGCAAAAAGAATGATAACAATATTAATAATGATAGCAATAATATTAAAATAACAACAACACTAGTAAAAATAATAATGCAAGACAAGGTATAGTTTGTGCCCAACACTTTGTGGAGGTAATTTAATATTAGCAATAATAATAAAATAATGAAAACAACAATAAGAATATCAATAGTAATAACAATAATAGTAATACTAGTAATGATAACGAAATTAATAGCAATAATAATGATAGTAGTAATAATAGCATGATGCAACAAAATAAGAATTTGTCTTATAAAATAATCCAGTAGAAACATATAGTCGATCAACAATGAAAAGTGAAGTTAAAATACATCATTGTTCGAAATAATAAAATCTTTGTTGAGAAACATTTTTATAGAAGATCGAAAATAAATATAATAATTAATCATCGAAGTATAGAAAGTATTCGGAAAAATAATTATAAAGAGAAAAATAAGTAGGAGAAAAATGAAGCTACACCCAATAAGGAGTTAGAGAGAATGATGCCTAGAAGGGACGAAAGAAAATTAAGGAATTGAATACGAAGGAAGAAGGACGAGGGCAAAATCGGAATTGAAGAGATATAGCAGAGGATGAGTAACCATCCTGATACTCAATATGAATCACATATGAAGATGATTGCAAGGCAGGGAAAGCAATGAATGACACACGAGTTGAAATAAGAAGGAATTAACGAGGCAAGCAGAAAATAAGAGATCACTTGCACCGGAATCAAAAGAATATGGATACGAAAGAATAAATCGTACCCAATAAGGAATTAACAAATCAGGATGAATGCAAGCGATGGAAAGAAGCAATGAATCAAAGAATTGAATATGAAGGGATCAAAATGGATGGGATAAGACTTGTGTCCAGACCGAGTTGATTATCAAATTATTCATGTGGTTGCATGGCCTGTTTAATGTTGAGTTAATCCTGACTGAGTCAAGTCTGTCTAATGTATTAGTCAAACTAACGCATTAGCCAAACCTGAGCTCTGATACCACTAAAAACCTTGTCACGCCCCGCTTCCCAAAAATATGGAATCGAGCACGTGACGAAGCCCAGCGAATGATTTTTACATCATCCATAAGCTGTAGGATCGACTCAGCATCAATGAAGAATATAACTAGATTTATATATAACCAAGCATGCATGAATAACTAATTAAGCAACAGGAAACAATTTAAACAAATAATAATGTTCAAATAATTCACATGTCTGGATCAAGTATAAACTCGGAAACAAGTCTTAAACAACAGAAGAAATAAATACCTTAAGGAAAGCAACTATTTAACAGATCCTTGCTCCAAGCAAAACCTGAAATGTCTGCTCGCCAATTCCAGCAGATAGCTTGTCTCCCAAGTCTGCTTAATAAATATAAACAGGAAAACGAAGGGGAAATAAGAGGAAATGCCCTTAGTGCAAGCTAGGGCCACAAATAGTGAAAGCAAGTACAAGTAAGGGAAAAACAAGAATTGAAATCAAAAATATAGCAAGAATTATGAGGAGTAGTAGGCAAATTCAAAGACTAGCTAGCAAGAGGGATCATCTTAATAACTAGGTTGGATAACAACTGCTAGTGGTGAAACACATGTCAGGTACACCTATAAGGGTAATTAATATCAAGCGACTAACTCAAGTCTAGTGTCATATGCTATTTTAAATGTTAGGTCTCAGATGTCAACTCATCAAGTCCAAGTGTCAAGTTATCTAGCTCAAGTTTCTCAAGTCCAAGTCTAGTTCAAGTTATCGAGTCCAAGTTATCAAGTTCAAGTCTAGTGGTGAGTTACTAGCTAGGTAGCACGACATGCATCCATTCTTTTACTACATGGTTGCTACAGTCAAAGCACTTTCGTTTAGATCTAGTAATGGATTTTATAGGGCGGCGTACTCAGGTATCAAGTATCAAGCAAGCCTTGGTTCATGAATCGAAAATTAAATAACAAGTTCACGAAGCAAGTTCGCGAATCCACAAGCAAGTTCAAGAACCGCACAATGGGTTCAAGAATCAACAAGTTCATGAGCCGAGTAACCGACTCCATGAATCAAACAAGATACAACAAGTTCATGAACCAAGTATTGGGAAACACGGGCCCCCTTCCGAGTACACGTATCTATATTGTCCACTCTATAATCTTTCCCAAACCCCGGCTTGTTATTGTTATTAACTCTTATCAAGCAAGCACACCTAAGTAAATGTTGTAAATTAATTCTAGAAAAATTTAGGGATGTCCTAGATGATGTCCAGCAGATACACACAAAATTTGGGGTCAAACGCACGCTGTTTGTACAGCTAAATTAATTCGCAAAGTCAATATATACAGCAGTTTTTACAAAACTGCGCCTACTGACACAGCTGCAGTATAACAGCCATATCTCCTAGACCGTAACTCCAAATTCAATCATTCTGGAGTCTATCGACATCTACACATCCTGATCTACGTTTCATATTCAGGCCTCGGGCACAAATTCCAAAAATAAGAGGGTCGAAACCGCAAAAGGAAATCCAGACAGCAACATAGGGAAATAATTCACTAATGTAGATTTCATAGAATTATGTAATTTGGTGTCTAAAATCATTATGTGGCACAAATACATGGTAATGGGAATCAAACAGCGAATAATAATATTTTCCAAGTCATAATAATCACAAATTGCCAAAACACTAAATTTATATGCGTCTACAATTTCTAGGGGTCCTTAATTCATATGTCCACGTGATTCGCAAGTTCAAGGAGATAAAAGAGTCCAATTGAATTATTATTTATTACGAGGAAGTTTTGTGACTCTTAGATTGGTGAGTTTGAAGGTTCAAATTGTTTTACTATGATATTTCAAAGGAGAGTCACAAACTAACTACATGTGGTATTTCAAAGAGACTTGTACTAGGACAATAAGATGTACAAGGTTACTTGCCTTAAATCGACGGTTAAAATCTCCGCTTGTTGAAGCAAATAGAGTAGAAAAATCCCCGAAGATGGCCTCGAAAAGCGCGTGCAAAAATCTACGGAAGATCGAGTTTTCCCGCGCACAGGATCGGCCCAAAACAGCATGTAGCCGCTCGGATCCGGTGCGGCCAAAACAGGGAACAGCGAAGCCGGCCAATGGAAACGCTCCTCCGCAGCGGATCTGAGGCCAGAACAGGGAACAGCGGCTTCGGATCTGGTGTGGACGAACACGGGACAGCCATCACGGCGCACAGATCTTGACGCGATCCAACGGCTGTGATTCTCTCCCGCTCTTTTCCTCCTTCTTCTTCGTTCTTCTTCTTCGTTCGAACAGGGAGAGAGGGAGAGAGATGGGGCGGCGACGGCGGCGTGACGGAGTGCGGCGACGGCGGTGCGACGAGCGGCGGAGAAGGCTCGAGTGTGACGGGAGGCGACGGCGGCGGCGTGCTCCTCTGTTCGTGGGTTCGAAACAGGGGAGGTGTGCGGGGGAGTTGTTCGGCGGTGCGAGGGTGTTGGCGAAGCGACGGAGGAGGAGAGGAGGTCGAGGGGGTGTGCTGGAGGCGACGGCGAGGTGTCGCGGTGGAGTAGTGGTCGGAGGTGGTGGAAATGGGTTTTGGCGAGGATGGGTGTCGAAGTTTTGGGTAATGGCGACGAGGAGTTGGACGACGATGGTTGCGGAGGCGCCGGCGAGGGAGTTTGTGGAGGTGGTGCTGTGGGGTCGAGCAGGATGACGGCGAGGCGATCGGGAGTTGGTTTGGGCGGTTACGAAAGATGGGGACGAAGGAGATTGGAGATAGAGATTAGCGGCGGGTGTGTTAATTAGGGTTAAACAGTAATGGTGATTAGGGTTAGGGTAGGGGTTTATATACTAGGTTAGCGGGTTCGCGGGTTTGAGAGTTTAGGGGATCCGATTCAAAAAGAGCCCAACAGGAGAAATGCTCAACATGCAATAAAATGGGGATTAGAGAGATAAATGAGAAGAATTTGTCATTTCTCATGAAGAACGGTGCAAGATGGCACACAATCGAATTTGATAAAAGGACCCACAAATTGAGTTGAGACAAAATAATGATTTTATTCGAACTAAAATAAAATACGAATCTCAAATAGATGAAAGAATACATTATGGCAAAATACAGTATAAAATACAAATACGGGGAAACAGTAGTTACAATGGAACTCACTTGTACGGTAAGTACAAGGGTTGTTTGCTAATTGCTGTTTCCCCGGATGCGAATGGTTGCTTATTTCCATTTGCATTTGCATTGGTTGATGGAGAGAGTATAAATACGTGGACATGGTTTATGACTTGCATCCGGTATTATGTCACCGATCGCACTGAGTTGTGTGTTATCTCGGATCGTTATGCTGGTATACTGTCTGCTATGGATTTGCAAAACGGAGCTTGGAACGAACCGAATGGATTTCATCGATATTGTATGCGTCATTTTGCCACAAATTTTTTTAGTAAATTTGGTAGCAAGGCATTGCGGAAAAAGGGCAAAATTATAGCTTGTCAAAACCAACCCAAAAAGTTCATGGCCAAACTCGCTGAACTTGAAACCGTTAATGTCGAGGCGGCTAATTGGTTGAAAGAGAAGCCGGTAGAGAAATGGGCACTTTATGCAGATGAAGGTCGACGATATGGAATGATGACTACGAACCTGTCAGAATGCTTCAATTCAGTATTGAAAGGAGTCCGTAGTTTACCAGTAACTGCGATTGTTGAGACGATCTTTTTACGTCTCAACTCTTACTTTACTACTCGTCGACAGGAAGCTAGTAAGATTTTATGTGAAGGGAATATTTTTGCTAAAAGTGTACATGATTTGATTGATAGTCGCCGTGAAAGAGCAAATCAACATGAGGTTACAATGTTTCATCATCAGCCTGGAGTTTTTTCCGTGAAAACGGGTATACGCATGGTAAATGGAGAACGGAAGGGTGGGAATTTGCACACCGTGAATTTGGGTACGAAAACATGCACATGTATGAAGTTTCATTTATATCATATTTCCTAATCTCATGTACTAGCAGCTTGTGCATATCGTGCAATCGATCACAAGCCTTATGTTGATAAATTTTACCTTGTCACGTCATTAGCACAAACTTGGGCTCCTGTGTTCAGTCCTATTCTAGATGAAGCATATTGGCCTACTATCGACGGTCGACGACTCGTACCGGATGCTAGTTTGCGACATTCACGGAAAGGCCGGCCTAAATCCACGAGAATACGCAACGATATGGATGTGAGAGATAGTTCTAGCAGGGGTACAAGAATGAAATGTTAACGTTGTGGGCTGGAAGGACACAACAAGCGTCGTTGTACTAACAGGGCATCTCAAAACAATTAAAATGTGATTATGTGCTTTATATTGTTCTTTCTATTGTTATGTGCTTTTTAGTGTGTTTGTAATATTTATATCGAACTAAGCACTTAGTTTGAATGTGTTCAATTGTCGAAAATGTATGATTGATTGAGGTGTATATATTGTCCAAACAGAGTATTTTGGATTTAGTAAGTTTCAATTATGTATAAGTACCTTGAATGTAGCAAAAAAACAATCAGCATCAAGACTCGGTCTTTCAAAGACCGAGCTTAATATAACTAGACTCGGTCTTTGAAAGACCGAGTCTTGTTGCTGATTGCAAAATATGGCTATCAGACTTAAGACTCGGTCTTTCAAAGACCGAGTCTAGTTATATTGAGCTCGGTCTTTGAAAGACCGAGTCTTGAGTTCAATCTCTTCTAAAGCCCAAGAGACTCTCTGGAATTGATTGAACATCACAGTCGGTCTTTCAAAGACCGACCTAAATATAACTAGACTCGGTCTTTGAAAGACCGAGTCTTCAATCTTTGAAATTTTTTTTCACAGATTGAAGACTCGGCCTTTCAAAGACCGAGTCTAGTTATATTTAGGTCGGTCTTTGAAAGATCGACTGTGATGTTCAATCATTTCCAGAGAGTTGCTTGGGCTCTGGAAGAGATTGAACTCAAGACTCGGTCTTTCAAAGACCGAGCTCAATATAACTAGACTCGGTCTTTGAAATACCGAGTCTTAAGTCTGATAGCCATCAGCATCAAGACTCAGTCTTTCAAAGACCGAGTCTAGTTATATTTAGCTCGGTCTTTGAAAGACCGAGTCTTGATGCTTATTAAGATTTTGCTACAGCCAGATACAACCCCTTTCATCTCCCCTTTACAAATTTTGCTACAGCCAGATACATCTTCTTCACAACCACATCAACTACACAAACACATCTTCTTCACAACCAAGACCACACATCAATGAGAACATTAGGAACATCTTCACAACAAACTTCACAACAATCTTTTAAACTATCTTCACAACAACAAACCACAACTATCTTCACAACAACAAACCACAACTATCTTCACAACTTTCTTTCTCAACAACAAACCACAACAACAATCTTCACAACTATCTTCAATTCTGCATACCACTAAGTTATAACCAATTTTGCATTCTTCCACAACCACAAGCACCTCATCTTCACAAAGTTTTCATCTTCTCAACCACATCTCTACCACATCTACAATATTGTTAATATCATCTACCAAATTCAAACGAACTAAAGATCGCAACCACATCAACAATATTAATAACTAAGAACATTTGAAAAAACACAAGAACATTTAAAAAAAAAACTACAAAATCAAAATAATTAAAAATATTACAACAACTACCAAATTCAAAAAATATTACAACAAACTAACATCTACATAACATCAAAAGTCAAGGGTTAGGTGTGTAGAAGTTGGTGGGTCTTCGTTGTCGTCTACCACGTTGTGGAGTTGCCTGTGTTAGTGCGGACAACGGGATCTCCTCCTCTTCTTGAATCTCATCCCCAATCTCAGGCTCTGCTTGTTCTTCGTGTTCTGAATCGCTGTGAGGTTGACGTGGAGGCCTTTGAACAACTCTCTTTCGTCGATGACCAGTACGGCCGCTCGTTCGATGTGTGGGGGTCCTTAGTATTGCATCTAATGTTGCGCCCTCCCCCACAAGATCAGCTTGTGCACGACAACACGATAACATCTCCCGTAAGGTATCCTTCGCCTGATCGGCGATGTTGCTATTCAACATAGTTGCACACTTCTTTGCAATGGACCAAGTCTGGACCAACTGAAAAACATGAAAAGTTGAATGATTAGGTTACTTAGAAATACACATACATATATGAAAACAAATTTATATATAAACTTTAACAATTTAAAACGAAACTTAAAAAACTTACAAAATTCCGAACAGTGGATCCCTTCGGTTGGTACATCGGCAACTTAACGGAATGTTGATCTGCTGGTTCGGTCCCTGGTCGACGGATCGGGACTGCAACTCCAGCAGGAGTCTGCAACGTTGGAGAAATGAAACGTCTAGTGACTTTCTCGTACCAAGCCATGTATATCCCATACACCGAGAGGTCAAACGGTAGAATGTCACCGATGACTTCTTGGAAATGGTGAACATTCCATCTCTGAACGTATTCGAAGAAGCAAGCGGCCCAATTGTGCCCAGGGGTATGGCCCATTCCTGTGATGTTGTGCATCTCGGCATTGAATGGTGTGGCAACTGGAATCCCTTGGTGAAGACCAAACTGTCGTAACACTCTATCGGGGTAGTAAAACTCGATAACCCCAAAGTTGATTAACGGTGCTGTCGTGAGCCACAAATCACGCCTTTACGTGCAAATAGGCGGCAGTCGAATCAGTCGCTCCTCCGTGTAAGGGGACCACACTACACAGTCAGCGGCCAACCTATCGAGCTCATTGCGGTAGTCAAGCACCTGTTGGGGTTGGCTGTCCATGTCAGTTTGCCTGTCCAGTACACACCGATAGGAGGTAGCATGTCAATATCATCGGGAAGAACTCTCCAATGTTGAGATTGGATCCGTACTACGGGCTGACCTACGTGAATCCGCTCCCAACTCCATATCTGCAATAAAATCAGAGGCCCATTCATCTGGTTCGAACCTATACTACACAAACACAGACTCCGATACAGTGACAATAGTACTGCACTGCCCCAACTGTAACCCTACCTAGATTGGCGATTAAGGGCAAGAACATCAATGAGATGCTATTTCCGGTCGAATTTGAAAATAAGACGGTGCCGAATAGCGTGAGAATGTACGCCCTACAGTAGCACTCCACCTCCACTGCAGTTGAACCGTCATTCAATCTATCTTTAAACGTGTCCTTCAACCACTTTAAACGGATAAATTTCCCATTTATCGCACCGGCTTCTACTTCAACCCCTAAGTACTCCTCCACTATATACACTGGGTCGAAGTCCATCGATCCTGTGACTGCCTCTCCATCAATTGGAAGCCCGGTAAGTATGGCAACGTCCTGTAGAGTGATCGTCATCTCCCCAACTGGCAGGTGAAATGAGTGTCTCGGGCCTCCATCTTTCAAGCAGTGCTTCCAAAAGAGGACGATCGCACTTGATGGATGTCATCCTGGCAATACCGTAGAACCCACAGTCTCTTAGTATCTCGTGTATACGTGGGTGCACATGTAGCGGATGACCAGTCCTAAAGCGGCACTCTGTAGCCTCACCGTTCCAAACATTCTGCAATCGATGCAACGGCTGGAGAGTGAGGAGTGAAGGGTCGAGGGGTCCGGGGCCTCCAGAAGGGATATATGATGACGAAGGGACTGAAGAAGAAGTGTCCGCCTCATTTGGATTGAATTCAACCTACATAACAATAATATTTACATCAATAGACCGAAATTTAATACAATTCTATTAGAATCAACAATTAATTACTTACATTAGTACCCTCGGTAGGAGCACGACCACGACCACGACCATGTCCACCGCGAGTACGTACTCTATCGCCACGTGGAGGTCTACTACTTTCCCCTACCTCCATGTTACCCCTTGTGCGTGCCATTTACAATAGACTACAAATCCTACAACTTCAACAAAAATGTTATTAACCATACATAACCTAGATATAAAAAACAACAATCTCGAAACATCTTCACAACCACAACATCTCAACAACAAAAACATCAAAAATCTCGAAACTTATCCACAACCACAACATCTCAACAACAAAAACAACAACAATCTCGAAACATCTCCACAACAACAAATTCTATGTAACAATGCCGTTGATTCTCTAATTTTAGCAAATTAGAGAATTTTAACTCTTTCTTAGCAAAATTCTATATGGAATTCTATATAACAAATTCAACTTTAACAAATTCTAAAGTTTTTAACTCTTTCTTAATTTTAGCAAAAAACTATATAGAATTCAACAAATACTATATAACAATGCCGTTGATAGCAACAACTTCAACTCTTTCAACTCTTTTTTTTCAACAAAATTAAAACTAAAAATAACAACAATAGCTACTCTATATTGTCAATAATAAGTCAAATTCAACTCATCAACTTCACAAAAGCTTCAAGAGTAACACAAATTTTGCTTAGCAAAAGCTTAAGAAATATACCTTACAAGTAGGAGAATTCAAAACGAGCTACTGACAAGGTAGAGAAGAGCAAGATCCTTCAACCAAGATCTTCCAAAGACGAAGACGAAATTGGCGAGGTCTACGAAATTGGGTATTCGGGGTTTAGGGTTTTAAGAAATAATCAATTTTGGGGAATAGGATTGGGGAAAATCGAAAATGGATTAGAGATTAATTGGTTTTGGGGAGTTTATCGATCGATTAAAGGAGTAATCGACCAAAAAATTGGCGAGGGCGATGGATTCGTTGAGGGACAGAGAGAAGAAGAAAATAAACTCTAAAAATTCGAGAAGAAGAAGAAAGGGGATCTGCGTTATTAAAAACGCCAAAGTCCAAGAAAGACCGAGTCTAGTACAAATAAGCTCGGTCTTTGAAAGACCGAGTCTTGCTCTTTGATTTTTCAAAGCGCAAGACTCGGTCTTTGAAAGACCGAGCTTATTTGTACTAAACTCGGTCTTTCAAAGACCGAGTGGGGCGCTTTGGAAAATAAAAAAAAAAGTAGGACGGTTTGGGAAAAACTTTGCAAAAAAGGGTCGTTTTGGGAAAAAATTCAATTGGCACATGGTATCCCTTGTTTAGATGGGTAATACTCTCACTTTAACTGAACTTATTGCTGCTGTCACTTTTAATGCATCTTGTTATTAGTTCTCTCTACCACAACAACAATCTTGAAAGTATCTTTAATTTCACTAATTTTTTTTTTTGTTTCACAGATGACAAAAAGTATAAGATATAGCAGCAAAAATTTTAATTGCTTGTTGGGCTTGTTTACAATAAGATAGATTATGTAATTAGAGGCAGAATGACCTAACTATGAATGTGGTTGTAGTTAGAAGGATGCAGGGGCGAAGTCAGAACAAATTTTTCAGGGGGGCCAAGAAAAAATTCTATAACTATATATAAATATATAGGTATTTTTTCATAATTTTTAGGGAGGTCAAATAATAAAATTTAATAGATTTAAGGGGGTTTTTAAAAATTTTTTTTATTCTTTTCCTTCAATTTGTATTGAGACCAAGTTTTTGAGTGATTTTGTTGTTTTCTTTTTTTGGTTTCTTCCTGTGGATTCATGTGATCATTGCTTTCAGTTAATTGTATCTTATGCATCTATTTTACAGCTTAATTTGATCATGTTGTTAACATTTCTCCGTTGCTATTTTTTTTTGACTTTTTTAAAAGTATATATATACATATTTAGTTTGATATGGCTATGAGCTCTTTGTTAAATCTAAAAAAAATGAGAATGTAAAGTTTATCTGGCTATCTGTCTATCGTATTTGAGTCTTCTATTGGGTTGAATTTTGTTCCAAGAGGATGTAATTAGACAATGGTGGGTTTTATATGTCACTTGTAATGACATACTTTTAGTCACAACATAGTGATTAATGATGTTTTATTGATTACTTTGTCCTAAAAATGGTTTGGCTTTGTTTATCGAAAAGTGCTCGTATGCAAGAAACCTACTGGGGTTGGGAATGGACAAACTGAAAAGTTACTAGGAGAAATAATACTAGTGGTAGATTCTAGCTACTAATTGCTAAATAATATTTACTCCTGACTAAAGAGTTTGTATTGTGATTGTGTGAACATGTTTGTTTGTGTGGCTTCACATGTGTATTACATATGCTTGACAATGTCATGCATTGGCACAAAATGGGAGACATAAAAAGGGAATGCTGCATTCTTTTCAATAATTATCTAGTTAGCATTGTTCTTTCTTGTTTAGTTCTGTATTTAAATGATTGTACACTTCGTAGCATTAGATGTTTCACTCTATGTTTTCTCTCTATCAGACGACTTTGTTGATTTTTTGCTTTATGTATAAATGTCTTTTTTAAAAATATGTTTGCAGTGCTAGCTTAGTGGCTTATGCTTTCAGGTCACTCATGTTACAATTGCTGCAATGATTTGTTATCTGTGAATAACAACTTTTTTAAAGCGTTTTTATTTTTTAGATTGTTATGGCCTCCCTTTGATCAGGCAGTTCTCTTATTTGGTGCCCCTGCTTCATGCAACGAAGGACTCTCTAGCCTTATCCTTTGCCTTTGTCATTGAGATTAATGGGATGGGTTTTGTAAGAGGTGAAGGGTAGCAATCAAGGATAATCATTTGTTGCAATTGCCATAGGAAGGTGTAGTTATGAAAAAATAGTCATGTATTGGTAACTTGTAATAGCACTAACTGAAATTAGCAACTTCCTAGGAAACTTAATTGTTTAAGTTCCAAAAAAATCATTAAAGGTGTATATTATTTATCTTCCAGCATAGTGGAGCATTAAGAATGCTTGTTTTATTTGTCCAGAGTCTAAAGTCCTTTTACTCATCCATGGACTTTGGAGCGTGCTTCATGCCTTGAGACAGGATGTAGCTGAGGTGATGCAGATGGTAATTAGGGTATTCAAGACCAAAGCATTTGCACATGCAGTCAGTCAGTTTTATGATTTAACATTATCTGCATCAGATGACTAATACTTTTCACAGTTATTTTTTTTAGAAGCAAGGAAAGTTCAACTCTTCATAATTAAGCCATCTTTTCTGTTTTCAGAAGTTTTTGATTTACTCACTATATATTCACCTTCCTATCTATACTAAATTAGGAAGCTTATATTCTATGTTAATGTGAAACAACCTCAAACTAGATTACAGGGAGAGGCCTTCGTTCCAGAAAGTGTTGTGCGCATAGGCAATAGAGAAGCAGGGAGAGATGGAGATATGACGGTGCAGGCAAAGGATGGCCGAATATAGTAACTATTTTCTTGATAAAAATAGCAGTCCTATAAGATATTTACTTGTTTTCTAAGTACAGAAATTGGCTACCAAATAAAAGAAGAGTAGATGTTCCATGAAGAACTTCTCGTAAAAATTGCCATCTCTGTGCATTCATCTGTAGAGCTGTTGTATTTATCTGTGCATTCATACATGATACAAAGTAGATCTCTTATGTTTTATATAGTGTCACTTTAGAGCTCATTCTCTATATATTTATATGTATTTATAGGGTTGGCAAACGGGTTAGGCGGGCCGGGTCGGGTCGAACCCGCCCGGATTTGCACCCAACTTGGGCGGGTTTGGGTCGGGTTGTGAGGTTAAACGGGCCGGGCTGAGCCGGGTCGGAGGCCTAAATTTGCAACCCGCCCAACCCGTGAACCCATTCGGGTCCAACCCGGGTCGGGTCGCAGGTTGGCCCGGCTAGAGTTAATTTTTTTTATGCTTAAAAAAAACTAATTTTAATAATAAACATGCAAAATTGTAATAATAATAACAAGATTGAAAGAGTGAAATTGTCCAAAAAAAAAAGATATATTATTCATATGATTTCAAGTTTTTAACTTATACAAGTTTCACAATTTGTAATAAGAAATAAAGATTTTATGCAATTTTTTTTTTATACAATAACAAATTTCTTATATACAATTTCAATTTACTTAAATTTTCCTAATTTTAAATAACAAGCAAAGATTGAATAAAATTTTTAATCTATTTACAATTGTCTTCAATTTAATGGCCTTCAATTTGTTGTTGTTGACTTGTTGTTGTTGGTCTTGAATTCTTCATTTTGGTTGCTATTGTTGTTGTTGTTCTTCCGGCAAGTTGCTCCCATTTGTGGACGTCGATAATGCTTTTACTTGGGTTCTATCTTTAGCCTTAAGCCAGTCTTCTGTGCAGACGAGCATCTCTAACGATTGGGGCTTCAAGCGATTCCTGTAATCAGTTAGAACCCTGCCACTTGTAGAAAATGCACTTTCAGAAGAAACTGTAGAGATAGGAGGAGTTAGTAGATCTTTAGCCATATATTTAAGAATACTATAAGTGTGTTCATGGTGTTTCCACCATTGTAAAATATCTAGTGAAGAACTAAATGATTCAGAATCTTGTTGGTTATACCAATTTAATTCATTTGGTTGATTAGTCCTAGGTTTTTTTGATTGAATTTGTGTAGGTAAATTAAATGTTCTATCATCAAATTTACTCTTACCCTTACCTTTAGAAGTAGCATAAGAAGAACTAACTAAAGAAGTTGTACTACTAGAAGCAAAACATCTTTCATAATAATCATACAAGTTATTTAATGTCGATTCAAATTTAACTAAAAAAGAAGCGCAATCAATTTCAAGATCATCATCCCCAAGTAAATTAAAAAACATTTCAATTAAACTCTTCGTACCTTCTAATTTGATACGAGGATCCATCACAGTAGCAACACAATACAACATAGGAGGAGGGTTAAAATACTTCAAAAATTTTGTGTATGCAGGTTTTACAATATCACCAACAAAAGCATCATCGATTATTTCTTTAAAAGTTTGCATCATAGTAACTATTGAAATAAAAATGCTACTAGAGGTAGATTCATAAGATTTTGAAAACTTGAAAGTTGCAGTTTTAAAAGGTTCTAAAAATTTCAACAAAGATTCGGCATAATACCAATCGACGGGAGTCATTTATAATTGTACATATTTTTTACAATACAAAAATTATTTACACATTCTTTATATTCAGTAACAACATGTAGCAAATCAAAAATAGAGTTCCATCAGTGTTTAACATCTTTTAGAAATTTTCTTAAAGGTATATTTTTAAGTCTACACCAAGCTTTCCATTCTTGAAATATAGTACCACTTAATGCAATAAAATGTACAAAATTTCTAATTTTAACTATATATGGTTCGGCAATTTTTAATGTATCTTGAACACATAAATTTAAAATATGACATGCACATCTAACATGAAAAATATTGTCAGATGGAGGGTTTAATGCGGTTTTTAAAATACTAATTGATGCATTGTTGTTAGATGCATTATCAAAACTTATACACATAATTTTATCGTGAATATGAAAAACATCACAAATTTCTATAATACGGTTTGCAATTTCATTGTCACTATGGGGATCGGGCAACACGGCAAGGGATATGATTCTTTTTTGAAGGATCCAATTACTGTCGGTCCGGTGACAGGTTATTTCCATCATTGGAATATTGTTGCAATCCGTCCAACAATCGAAAGTTAAACTGACTTACAAGTTAAACTCCATAAAATTGCAATCAAAGCTTTCCTCATTTTATTGTACATTTTAAAACAATCTGATTTGCAAGTTGTTGTCGTTGAATCTGGTGTGGGAGCAATAGATGAGATTTGTAGGTTCATGAGGAACTTACACAGGTTGACCCCTTCTCTTGCCTTACTGATTTGTTGACTCCTTGGTGCTCCCTTGAGACCTGCACAAACGTTCAAGACACCGGGAAGGGTCCCGGCGACGACCCCTCCGACGCTCAAGTCAATACACAGAAAAATTCGAGGGGAAAGAGCTCAAGTGTCCAAAGTGTGATCACCTTTAATAGTACGAGGTAGGGAGGTTTTTATAGTCACCATGGAGATCCTTTTCAGGATAAGGGTAAATCCCTACTTCCCGGTGTGGCTGGTTGGGGTTGGTTACAACCATCCCCTTAAGATAAGGACAAAGTAGGATTTACTCATATCCTATTTGACTAGTCCCTAATAGGTTAAGACCCGTTCTCTATCTACCAGATCCGTTCACAGGCTAGCGGGTCTAAGGGAAGAGGCCTGGTACCCGATTCAGACCCTTCTGCAGATGAAATTACCATCCTGCCCCTGCGACTTCAAGATTCACGTCCACTTTGAACGGTTCCGATTTAACCCCATTTTAACCATATCCCGAACCCCCCACTACCAAAGACTGTGTGTTACAGCCTTGCGGGAGTAGTTTTGTTGTTTTAATAGCGTATAGGGCTTTATCGGAGTTCTCAAAGGGTGTTCGAATCTTGTCTGAGGGGTGATGTTGCTTTTCTGATCTGGTCGCGTGCCCAAGTTTGCTTTTGGGCTCTTCTGGATTTTTTGGTAATTTTTCCCAATTCTATATTATTTTTTCGGACCATTTATTCAATTTTGCCAAGCGATGATTTGCTTTTCGGGAGCAATAATTAAACATTCTAGCCTATATTTGTTTATCTAGGGATCCAAAAATGTTCCCCTGAATTTATAGATATTTTCTAGAATTTTTAACTATTTTTACAGTATTTTTAATCATTTTTTCGCAATTTTTTGAATAAATAATTCGAATTAATAAATAAAATTCAATTTTTATTTACCCAATTATGACGTGGCGCAATCTGAGCGACTCATCAGCTTCGAGCACGAATTTCGGGGAGATCCAATGGCTATGGTTGCATGAAAGCTGATTTTTCCCTATTCGGGGGTTGGTGGCAAGGACCCTCGGCAATGTTGCCGACCCCCGCCAATCACCTCAGGGAGCTGACGCATGTTAGGAAGGAGGCCGAAGTCGAGGGAGGTTCGGAGTCCCTTGTCGAGGTCTAGCGGTGCTTTGAGGTGGCGACACGTGTCAAAAGAGGTTCGACGAGGCTTGCCGAAGTCCGAACGAGCCATTTTCCCCATGTTTGAGCATCGGTGGCAAGAACGCTCGGCGAAGCGTGCCGAAGTCCAAGTGAGATTTTTTTCTCACGTTTGAGCGTCGGTGCCAAGAACACTCAGAGAAGCGTGTCAAAGTCCAATTGAAATTTTTTCTCACGTTTGAGCGTCAGTGCCAAGAATGCTCGGTGAAGTATGCCGAAGTCCAAGTAAGATTTTTTCTCGCGTTTGAGCATCGGTGCCAAGAACGCTCGGCGAGGCGTGCCGAAGTCTAAGTGAGATTTTTTCTCACGTTTGAGCATCGTGCTAAGAACGCTCGGCGAAGTGTGCCGAAGTCCAAGTGAGATTTTTTCTCACATTTGAGCGTCGGTGACAAGAACGCTCGGCGAAGTGTGCCGAAGTCCAAGTGAGATTTTTTCTCACGTTTGAGCATCGGTGTAGCGCCCCGATTTCCAATACTGGGAAACTGTGACACGAGCCAAGACCTTTTCTTCAATTAGTCACAATACACAGAAAAACAGGAGAATTTAAAACTTTTATTCAATACCCAATGTATTACAAGTCTGAACATTATACAATTGCAATACATTACAATAGAGTTATAATATTACCTTTACACTTCCAAGTATTACAACCTTCAACATCTTACATCAGAGTACTTCTCAACTAATAGATAATCAATACATATACTGCAGCGGAACTAAACATAACACTGACTCCTTGCTTCCCTTGCCTTGAGTCCTCCTGAATCTCGCCTTTGTACTTCGGCGATCCAGTACCTATGGAAGTGGGGACATCAGTATTCACTGACGCTTAAAGGCTGATCATATAGCAGCGAATCTCCCAAACAACATACAAAATATAGCAATGGTGTTGGTGTAGTTTAAGTGTTCGTGAGTGCTAGGACTAGACTCTAATGCGATATTTAGATAGAACTAGGATGCTCCCTATTCTAACGTCAGCAAGTCTCCGAAGCAACATGCAGCCCATACTACATGCGACCCCATCTCAAGTCGTTTCTCCATATATAGGGATTTGAACCCGCGTTACGCATTCTAATTGTACACAACCTGTTCCTGACAATACTCCATGACTCTGTGAGGTTGCAGAAGGGGTCAAGTCCCCCTACGCAGTCTGCTTATGGTGTCTCCGTTTTCCACTACTACCCGGCACGCCGGACCTCACTCGATCCCAGTATATCGGGCCTCATTCCAAAATCCAAAATCATAACCATAGGGTCTCGCAAGCGCAAGGTAGCGCGAAGCCTACCCTGTGGCATCCTCTGGGGTCTCGCAAGCGCAGGACTGCACCATGCATCCTGTGGCACCCCAGCCACGGTATTTCAGGAATGAACAGCGCGAGATACGCAACCCGTGCTCTCAATTTGTGAGACGCCACCGTACGTATCCCTTTGACGGGAAGGTACAACCCAATATCACCACCTAAGGCCTCCCTCAAGGGACAAGTTGGTCGTAAGGTTCCCCCTACAACCAACTCCTCTCTCTTCGCCAAGGGTCTGAGCAAAATGACCTTTATAAGTCACTACCCTAATGATGTCCCTAACTCGACGATCCTCGGGACGATAATATTATAAATATAACATGCTAGGCCTTAAATTAGGCTTCGCAAGACAACTCTACTAGGCTGCGCGACCTAGACTCACCAGAACCCCTCAGGATCCGGTTCGTGGCTCATCGATCCAAGACTTCGGCCGTGCGAATATACATGCATGCCGCTACCCTAGACTTGGATTCCGTCTATACTCCGGTCCTCGATCAACCTACCCTGGTTAAGATTCGACGGTACACAAGGAGTGACTCCTTCACAGTTCCTTAGGGTAAGAAAACATATGTCCTGATGGTCGATAGCCCTTAGGGTGGTAATATCACCCTAGGCGAACACAACGAACTGTGTACTAGCTATCAAGCTATACACGAGTAACAACCACATACGAGCCAATAAGTTACGTATGAAACAATAACTACCTACGAGCCAGGCGGGCCTCGTAGGAGACAACAACGTACATACCAGCCAAATAAGCCGCGTATGAGACCAACAGCTACGCACCGGCCGGTCGAGCCGCGTACGAGACAACAGCCTACATACGAGCCAAATAAGCTACGTATGAGACCCACAGCTACGTCCGGGCCAGTCGAGCCACGTACGAGCACAACCATGTGCAAACAACCATACAGGTAATCAATCTTAAAAGCAACCAAACGTGCTTACTAGCAAACTTGATCTTCTATTATTAGAATAAACAGAAGGGTCTACCAATAGTCTATGATCGGTATTCTACCAATGAAAGACCGAAGGCGACATAACAGCCTTTATCAGACTAACTATTACTACTGGTCTTCCCGACCCTTATTACTTCATCCTATAGCGCCTTAAGCATGGCATACAATTGCAAGCATCTTCTCATAACTACTCACCACAATTCTCCTAAGTACGAATATGATTAAGCATGTGCTTATATCAATCTTAGCATAAAAATTACTATGATCTAGACATGGAGTCCACTACGGTCAAGCATAGGTTATAACTTGAGCGTAAGTGCTTACTACTTATCATGACTAGTCATCACGACCCAAGCATGGATATATAACTAGTATGAACATACAACATTCCAAGGCATGGTAGGCATTTTAACGTTAATCCTACAACATTCTAAGCATGTATTTAAACTTAGCATGGTATACCTCATTCCTAGACATGGTATGCTACATTCACATTAACACATAGCATGGTATACATTTTAGTAACATTCTAGTCATGTATACTAGTTAAGTATCAACCTACAATATGGCATGAGTTTCTACAACAATTCTAGCATGGATAGAATATAACATAAAAATCACTACAACTAACCATGGGTAGTTCCCTTAATTTAAGCATGAGTATCTACTATATTTTAAGCATGAATCTCATTAGCATGGATACCATTAACTTAACATAAACCATCATTAGCATGGTCATCTACTAACTTAACATAACAATAAGTAGCATGACATCTCCTAACTTAGCATGAATACGCATGATCACCTACTTAACATATCATGAACATATACTTATCTAAGCATAGTTATCATGTGAGCATGAATATTTATTTGATCTAGCATGGTGTATAGCTTTCCTATAAGCATGCAAGCGTGGGTAAATTAATCTAGTATGGTATACTACTTTACTTACAATTAAGCTAACATGGTATACAACTTTTCTATCATTAATCTAGCATGATATACAACTTCCCTACAATTAAACTAACATGGTATACAACTTTTCTACCATTAATCTAGCATGGTATACAACTTCCCTACAATTAAACTAACATGGTATACAACTTTTTTACCATTAATCTAGCATGGTATACAACTTCCCCACAATTAAACTAACATGGTATACCTCATTCCTAGACATGGTAAGTAATTTTATCATAGATCCTACAACATTCTAAGCATCTAGAAAGACTTAGCATGGTACATATCATCCCTAAACATGGTAAGTAATTTTATCATAGATCCTACAACATTCTAAGCATAAATAAATTAATCTAAGCATGGTAGGAAATTCTTAGAATGAATCCTACAACATTCTAAGCATAAATAAATTAATCTAAACATGGTAGGAATTTTAGAATGAATCCTACAACATTCTAAGCATAAATAAATTAATCTAAACATGGTAGAAAATTTTAGAATGAATCCTACTACATTCTAAGCATAAATAAATTAATCTAGAGATGGTAGGAATTTTAGAATGAATTCTACAATATTCTAAGCATAAATAAATTAATCTAAACATGGTAGGAATTTTAGAATGAATCCTACAATATTCTAAGCATAAATAAATTAATCTAAACATGGTAGGAATTTTAGAATGAATCCTACAACATTCTAAGCATTAATAAATTAATCTAGACATGGTAGGAATTTTAGAATGAATCCTACAATATTCTAAGCATAAATAAATTAATCTAAACATGGTAGGAATTTTAGAATGAATCCTACAACATTCTAAGCATGAATAAATTAATATAATCCAATCTTAGCATGGTATTTACTTTATTTTAGTAAGAACACAAAAATAAACATCTACAACTATCTACTACTACTACTACTTCATTCTATTATAACATAAAGCATCTACAATTACCTCTTTTTATCATCTACTACTACTACCACTTTATGTTAACCATGAATATAACATAAGCATCTACAACTATCTACTATTACTACTACTTCATTTTAACATAACATACAACTATCTACTACTACTTCTTTTAATACTTACTACTACTTCTTTATTTTAACAACATACCACTACTATTTTATTTTAACAACATGCTACTACTACTTTATGCTACTACTACTTATTTTAACAACATACTACTACTACTTTGTTTTAACAACATGCTACTACTACTTTATTGTATTAACATACTACTTAAATGTCTACTAATCTTTATTAGCATTTATTTATTACTAGTGATCATAAAAAGAGATCTTTTTATTCATTCTACAACTAGTGATTTAAATTAATTTCTTTTTCACAATCAAAACTAACATCTAATGTATGTTCTTTTTACTTAAGATTATGAAAGAAAAATAACAATAATAAAAGTAAAGTAAGAACCTTCATTTGGTTCAACCAACAATATGCTTATCTTTTTAGTCCAAGTCGAATACAAGTCCTACAACAAAAAATGGTTGTATAAAATGTTCATATGCTTTATGTATAGTTCATATTCAAGTCCTACAACCCCAAAATGGTTGTATGTACAAGTCCATATGTATGTGTCATTTTAGTCCACAAAACAACTACTACTACTACAAAGATTCGATCTTTATGTGTATTAGCACTACCATTTGTTCTTTTCTTTTCATGTGGTTATTACTCTTAATATTCACAAACATACAAATAAGAATCCCATACAACCACATTACTAAAACAACCACACCAAAAAAGAAGTAAAACAAGGAGGGTAAGAAGAAGAAGAACATCAAAACAACCATTTAAACAAACAAACAAATAAATAAACAAACAAATATGGAGAAACCCCCACCTTAATCTTTTTGTAGGAAGGACTAGCCTATGCTCCTTCTCCTTCTCCTTAGCTTCTAAGAACTCCTAAGAAGACCTACAAAGAAAACTCTCCAATTAGTATGGTGTTCTCTCTTTCTTTTCCTTTCTTTCTTTCTTTCTTTTTGATCTTTCTAAAATGAGACAAAGGTGGAGGAAGGGGGTATTTATAGGTGGGAGAAAGGGTGGAAAGTGCAAATGTACACACACACATTTGCATTTTGGCCCTCCCTTAAATTGGGGGCCGGCCATACCCCTAGGAGGGAAGGGGTGAGGTGGGGGAGGTGTTATGTGGTGGAGGTGTGGTGTGGGAGAGATAGTTTCTAGTAATCTCCCTTAATCCCTTATGTCTTTGTAACCCTAGGATTAACTATTTATAAACCCTAACACTCTACTAGGTTTTGTCATAACAAAACAAGTGTTGTCCAAAATACACAACACACAATTCGTATAATGCACTAATCGACATACTACTCGTACGTGCACATATATGTCTGTATACTGAAAATATTCGCAAAATCCGTATAAAATAATTTAATCTCGGAAATAATAATAAAATAAATTTTATTATTAGTTCGGAAGATCACGGTATCAATTTGATACAATACGGATGTATACTGATTGATATCTGGGTACAAATAATGTCTATGAACAAACCGGATAAAAATCACCAAAATATTCCAATTTTGGAATTAAAACAAAATAATAATAAAATAATAATAAAATAATAATTTATATACGGTAATATCCGTCCGGGATATTACAATCGGTGCCAAGAACGCTCGGCGAGGTGTGCAGAAGTCCAAGTGAGATTTTTTTTTTCACGTTTGAGCGTCGGTGCCAAGAACACTCGGCGAGGTGTGCCGAAGTCTAAGTGAGATTTTTTCTCATGTTTGAGCGTCGGTGCCAAAACGCTCTGCGAAGTGTGCAGAAGTCCAAGTGAGATTTTTTTTCTCACGTTTAAGCATCTATGCCAAGAACGCTCGTCGAAGTGTGCTGAAGTCCAAGTGAGATTTTTTCTCATGTTTGAGCGTCGGTGCCAAGAACGCTCGGCGAAGTGTGCCGAAGTCCAAGTGAGATGTTTTCTCACGTTTGAGCGTCAGTGCCAAGAACGCTCGACGAAGTGTGCCGAAGTCCAAGTGAGATTTTTTCTCACGTTTGAGCGTCGGTGCCAAGAACGCTCGGTGAAGTGTGCCGAAGTCCAAGTGAGATTTTTTCTCATGTTTGAGCTTCGGTGTCAAGAACGCTCGGCGAAGTGTGCCAAAGTCCAAGTGAGATTTTTTCTCACGTTTGAGCGTCGGTGCCAAGAACGCTCGGCGAAGTGTGCCGAAGTCCAAGTGAGATTTTTTCTCACGTTTGAGCGTCAGTACCGAGAACGCTCGGCGAAGTGTGCCAAAGTGCAAGTGAGATTTTTTCTCACGTTTGAGTGTCGGTACCAAGAACGCTCGGCGAAGTGTGCCGAAGTCCAAGTGAGATGTTTTCTCACGTTTGAGCGTCGATGCCAAGAATGCTCGGCGAAGGGTTCCGAAGTCCAAGATGACCTGTTGACAGTTCGTGGATGACAGTTGGCCATTTAACCATTGGGCTTTTGACCATTTGACTGTTGGCCATTAATGAGGCGGTAAAACTCCTTTATCGTTTTGTGGTAAATGGGCCTGACCATTGGGTTTTTGAAGCCCATTATTCTCGTTTTGTGTGCCACCTCTATAAGACTTCATCCCCCTTCATTTGTTCACTTCTCAGATTTTTACTCAGGCGGCTGTTTTTTTACTAACGAGAGCTTCCGGCGACGATTGACCATTTTCCGGTGACCTTTCCGACCGCAGCTGTCACCTCAAGGTAACTTAACACTTAGTTTATTTTTTAGCAAATGTCTACCCTCCCCCCACGTTCAGAGCCCTCCCCTTCTGCTGCCAACGAACCGTCTCCGAGCCAGGTTCCTCTCGCCAACAAGGAGAAGGAGCCGAAGCTCCTGCTTCGGTGGTAGTGGAGAGTATAGTGGAGAACCCGAGCAGGATGGGGAGTTCGGGAGACTGCCGGGCGTTCTGACAGGGCTCTACAGGGTTCGAGAACTTCCGGAGGAACATGCCGAATGGATCGTATACGGAAGAGGTCGGAGTTTTGAGGAGAACACCGCGAGGGAGACTTCGGAAGTCGACGACACCATCTCGATCCTTAACGAGGCAGACTTGGTGGCGATCCGGGAATGTTTTCAGATCCCTGAAGAATTCGAGCTGATGCTGCCAGGTCCCGGGGTGAGGGCCAATTCGCCGATGCCGGTGAATATGTGCTTCTGGTCGGTCGACGCCTTCAATGCCGGAGCGTGCCTGCCATTCCACCCCTTCGCCGTGCAAGTTTTGCGTTGGTTCGGCGTCAGCCCCATCCAGCTCATGCCGAATGGGTGGAGGGTTATCAACGGATTCGCCCTCCATTGTCAGGCGGTCGAGATCGAGCCGGACCTGAGGGTACTTCGGATGCTGTACTGGCTCCATCAGCAGCACAAGTCGGAGTTCAGGTACTATTTGGCCCCGAGGCACAGTGCTCGGCTCGTCAGCTGCCCTGACTCAATAAAAAATTGGTGAGATAAGTACTTCATCATCCAGAGTCGCGAGTCGTTGTGTACCGCCTTGGATTGGGTTGAGGAAGTGACGAAGAGGGTGAGAGAGCTTTCGGTGCTCTACCCCAACGAAGAAGAAATGGTCCACGTTCTCCTCGACCGACTGAAGTTTGATTGGAGGGACCTGACGGAGGAGGCGCTCTTCAGGGGGGCTCAGCTGCATAGACCCTAGTATGCGGTTTTCCTTTTTAGTTTTTCTTTCCTTATTCGGTTTTAACTTGTGTTTTAACCATACTTTCTACTGTCATAGGAACTATGGATTACGAAGCGGTGTTGGCTCAGAAGGCAACGCTCGGCAGTAAGGCTTTGCAGAAGCGAAAGAGGGTCACCACGAAGGTGACTTTCTCGAAGCCAAAGACAGTCGCCAGCGCTGTCCAAGAGGCATCGGCTTCGGCGATGGTGACCCCGAGGGTGGTGACTGTGGCGACCTCGGTATCGGCCGAGGCAGGCGAGTTCCTGATGGTGGACGCTCTAGGGATGGAGGCGGCTCCGCTGACAGTTGAGGCCGAAGTGTTCCTGACCGAGGAACACAAGAAAATTTTTGTTCCGGACTGGCAGGTCCGGAAGTTGGATGGATTCCTCGGCGACTCGACGTCGAGTATGCAGGCCATCAAACATCTGGCAACACCGAAGGACCGTGCCGCCATGGATGCTGGCGGCGTGGGAGACAATGCCCTCGAGATCGCCCGAGCAGCGGTGTTGGTGAGTAGCTCGTTTTCACTTGTTGGTTGAATTACTTGTGTATTTCTGTCTAGTTTTCTTGCTAACTTGTCTTCTATCTGCAGATAACCTGTCAGTTCGGTCATCTCATGGAGAAGATCACCGAACTTGTGAAGGATCTGAAGAAGGAGGTCGACAGGGCTCGGGCCAAGAAAGCTCGGATCGCGAATGAGCTTGATAAGCTGAAGGTCGATGCAGACGGGAAGACAAAAAGATTGGAGTACCTCGACGGCCTTGTGAAGAAGCTTGAGGCTGATCTGCTCCGGCAGAAGGAGGCAATGGCGAAGCAGCAGGCAGAAGCCATCGAAGCTGCCAAGATCGCGGTCGCGAAGGAGGCTGAAGCCGCAACCATGGAGAAGGCCCAAGGGTTCCTCCCGGTCAACATGACCAAGGCCTATGCTCACGCCATCGAGCAAGTGACCGAACGCTTCCCTGAGGTCGACTGCTCCGGGTGGCACATCTTCCCTGACCACGTTGAGGGCTTCGACGAAGAGTCAGACGAGGATGAAGGTGGGGATGTGGATGCGGATGCTGAGGTCGAAGTCATCGGCAACGGTCATGGATCTGAGGTTACCCCCCTTGCGATCGTCGCTCCTCCGGAGGAGTCTGACCCCGCAGCTGCAAGCCGCCACGGCAAAGAGGTCGCGCCTTGATTTTAGTCTTTTCTGCTTCTACTTTTTTTTATTTAAATTTTTTTATCAGCGATGTATCGCCTAATCGCGGACTGGCCACCGCTCTTTTGAATGAATGAACTTTTTGAAATTTGACTAAGTGTCCCTGTCGCTTTTGCTTCAAAATTGAGCTAAGTGTTCACCAAATTTTCTAAATTTCACTAAGTGTTCACGTCCCCTTGCCTTGAAGTTTTGGCTATGTGTTCACAAAATTTTTGAAATTTGGCTAAGTGTTCACGTCGCCTTGCCTTGAAGTTTTGGCTATTTGTTCACAAAATTTTCAAAATTTGGCTAAGTGTTCACATCGCATTGCCTTGAAGTTTTGGCTAAGTGTTCATCGTGGTTTCACTTTAAAGTTTTTAGATCGTTGAAGTGACGCAGCTTGCCGAAGTGCCTTATGTGACCGAGGTGACTCGTCCCGAGGCTGGCCTAGGGGTGATGAAGTTGTGCCTCGCTAGGAGCCGAGAGCGGCTTGACGAGGTCGAGTGAGGGCTTCGCAGAGCAGAACGTGAGCGGAATCATCTGCGACTAGTCTTAGGCCGTCGAGACCTCGAGATCCGGTGGCTAGAAGAGAGGCTCAGGGAGATGACCCTCGAAGGCAATGATTATGGTTTGTCGACAGCCATTAATCTCGGCCTGAGGCTTAGGCGACTCCGTCATTCTCTGACAAAGATGACGGCAGAGAGAGATGAACTGGCAGCGGAGAGAGCCGAACTAACAGTAGTGAGGAAGGAGCTCCCGACGGAGAGAGATGAGCTGACAGCAGCGATGAACAAGCTGACGGCGGAGAGAGACGAGCTGAAGAGGGTGACTATCGACAAGAACATTGAGGTTACTCATCTTCGTCGGATTATCACCCACAGCTCTGGTGG